>JAKOGI010001648.1:30000-200020 GCA_029747015.1 Carnegiea gigantea
GTCTCTTTAGATACTGCTCCAGCACACTAGCCTCGGAGAGGTACTAATTTCAGGTACCAACATTCCTAGGCTCAATATTAAGATGCGTATATTTTAGTCAAGAAGAAATGGAGAATGGGAGTTCTAGGAACTCCAATGTATATATTAACACAACGATTAAAGAAGGTCAAACTAGACCTCAAGTCCTGGAGCAAGGCTACTTTTGGAAACTTTAAGAACAAGTTAGAAAGAAATGAAGATAAGCTCCTCCATGTTGAGGAAAAACTATTACAAAGTCCGAATAGTGCTAGGTTAAACAATTGGCACTATAGACTAATTAAACAAAGAGAAAAAATGCATCTTTTCAACCAAAAATATTGAGGAAAAATGGCAAGAAAAGAATGGCTTGTCAACGGGGATAGAAATTCTCATTTTTTCCATCAGACAATGAAAACAAGAAAAACAAGAAGTAGAATTGTGAAATTGAAGGATAGCTCAGGAGTGTGGGTTGAGGAGCCTGTCCAAATTGAACAAATGTTCATTATGATTTTACCGCTAGCTTTAAATCAGCTCAAGTAAGCTCAACCAATATTGATATGGAAATGCTTAATTTAGTGTCCGTAGTGGATAATGACACACTACTCCAGTCCATCCAAGATTCCGAAATCAAAGAAGCTGTATTCCAAATGGATAAATTCAAAGCTCCAGGGCCTGATGGCTTTGGTGCAGTTTTCTTTCAAGATTATTGGCATATTGTTAACATAGATGTTTGCACTGCGGTGAGACCCTTTTTTGAGGAAGGAAAACTCCTCAAGCAAATTAATCATACGCTAATAGCCTTGATCCCAAAAGTGAGTAATCCAGCAACGACTAGCCATTTTCAACCAATTAGCCTTTGCAACATTATTTCCAAAATTATGGTTAATCGAATGCGCCCAATTCTTGAAAAAATCATTGACCCTGTCTAAAGTGCATTCGTACCGAAACAATCCATCCATGACAATATATTACTCACGCATGAAATCATAAACAAATTCAATAAAATGAAAGGGAAAAAAGCCTGCGTAGCACTCAAACTTGATGTGGAAAAGGCATATGATAGAGTTGAATGGGACTTTTTATTTAGAACACTTCATTTATTTGGCTTTCATCCCAAATGGATAAACTTAATAAAAGCTTGTATATCATCCGTTTCTTACTCCATTATCGTCAATGATGAAATATAAAGTTTCTTTTCACCTTCACGAGGCATTAGGCAAGGGGACCCCTTGTCCCTGTATTTATTTATTATTTGTACGGAGGTTTTAACAAGGGCTCTTCGAAAGGCAATGGGCAACAAGAAATGTGGAATTGGAGTTAAGCTCTCTCCGAGAGCTTTCAAGATTCTATGTTTACTTTTTGCTGATGATAGTCTTCTATTTTGTAGAACTAATCTTGAATCATATCAACAAGTTAGCTCGATCCTAAATATATTCTGTCAAAGTTCAGGACAACTCATTAACTTCCATAAGTCATCCCTAACTTTCTCTAGGAATGCAACGACACATGATAAAAGATTCGTCTCATCGATTTTTAATATCACCCACCAAGAGCATCTTGGTAATTACCTTGGTTGCCCAGTATTCAAAGGTCGGCCAAAAACAGAAACCTTTTCAGAACTAGTAAACAGAACAGCTGGAAAACAACAGAATTGAAAAACAAAATATGTTTCTAAAGTAGGAAGAGTAGTGTTAATCCAAGCCAATATTGAATCCACCCCAGCCCACACGATGCAGTGTTTCCAACTGCCCAAAGAAACTAATCGTCTAATTGATAAGATTAGTAGAGATTTTTTTTGCAAAAAAAACAATGACAGTAAAGGCCTGCCTATGGTATCTTGGGACAAGGTTTGTCGACCAAAGAAGGTGGGAGGGCTTGGACTCAGGAAAATGGAAGCAGTTAATAGTGCGTTTATTAGCAAATTAACATGGAATTTGTTTCATGGGGAAAGTCTCTGGGTAGAACAAATGCAAGGGAAGTATTCTATTGATGAGAACTTCTTCTCAACCAAACCAAAGAAAATGGATTCATAGGCCTGGAAATGTATGCTCAAAAATCGACAGCAATTCCGAAAAGGAATTCGCTGGAAAGTTGGGAATTGACTAAGTATCAATTTCTGGCTCGATAACTGGTGTGCTAATGATAGTTTAGCCAATTTACTCAATATTACAGATCACTCTCTTATTGACACCTCCCTTAAGGTATCAGACTTTATCAAAGACAATAAAGAATGGAATACAGACACACTCCAGCCAATATTAGACCAAGATTGTCTTCAGCTAATTCTTGCAGTCCTTATCCCATATAATCCAATTTCGGACTCAGTATATTGGGGATTATCCGGTAATGGAGAATTCTCAACGAAGTCAGCGACTTGGGCTGGTCATGGTGTTTACCCTGATAATCCAACAATATGGGAATATAGTTGGATTTGGAAACTTGACGTAATGCCAAAATTAAAAATATTTCTATGGCAACTTTGCCATGCATCGCTTCCTACCAAGGACACCTTGTGTAAACGAGGCATGAATCTTGATCCTCGATGTCCTTTTTGCCAAACTGAGAGGGAAGATGTAGATCACCTCTTTTTTCATTGTCAAATATCACAGCAGTGTTGGAGATTAGCAGTCTCCCATAACTGGATTGACCATAGCTTTGTCTCTGGTGCACAGAATAGCATTCTACAAAGATTGTCAAGTGCTAAGACTACGACCCCAGCAATTCGACTAGATAGAGTAGTTTCACTCATTTGGAGCATATAGAAAATAAGAAATAACATGGTGTTTCGGAGTGAAACACCTATTCCAGAAAGTACACTAATAAAAACTAAAAAAGCTAATGCCGAATGGCGTATTAGATACAAACTCACAAATCCACTCCATACACCAATTCTAAATCAGTCAGGTGGCAGCCGTAAGAAGACTCATTGGATAGCATGGAGAAAACCTCAAGGAGGATCCATTAAAATCAATTTTGATGGATCCAAAATGTTAAAAGGAGTAGTAGGAGGGTTCATACTCCGTAATTGGGAAGGGAGATTTATTCAAGCGGCATCATTTTATCTAGGAGGGGCATCAGTTTTGGTAGCAGAAGCAACAGCATTGAGAAATGGCATCAGAGCAGCACTACAAGCAGACTTCACAGATATTCATATCGAGGGGGACAACAAATTCCTTGCCCAAGCGGTTCAGGGACACATCCAAGTACCATGGAAAATCCAAGTTCTGATTCAGGATATTCACACTTACATCCAGCATTGTAATAAAATTATTATCACACATATTTTTAGGCAAGGTAATGGTGCAGCCGACTGGCTAGCAAAATATGGTTTATCACTTCAATCCATAAAGGTGTGGAATGAGGTTCCGCATAGGGACCTTCTTCGTTTCCTCTATGAGGATAATCTAGGGAGAACCCTTGAGAGAAGGGCTAACTAGAATGTATGCTTACCTTTCTTACCCAAAAAAAAATAATTCTAGTGGATAAAGCAAAAAAGATAAAATACAAAATGCATAAACTAGAATTAAAGACAAGATCTGGTGGAAACAATGGTCATTTATTTGTTGAGTGCAACACTTGTGCTCAAAGTCCTCAATGTAGATAAATATAAATGAGAGTTCATGTCATGTTTTCTCCTTAGTAATTTCCGTGGTAGCATATTGCATCCTTATATGCCTTCTTTTTATTTTCTTTACGCGAACTTTGAGATTGAACTAAGAATGCGAAGGATTTTTAGGTGGCCTTTGCTAGCTTCATGTTCGATGTCATACTTCTTTGGATTCTCATGCACCCGAACAGTATTGTAGCCTTGTCAGGACTCATGTAAAAATTTACATTCACCAAACTTTGGTAAGCTAAATGTGAAAATTTTGATACACCTATTTAGCGGTGGGAGTGTTCAAGAGGGTTATTGCATCATTCTCATGGGTTACTCCAAATCTTTAGGGTAGGTTTAGAGTAGCATTTATTAGCAGTAGGACTTGTTCCCGTAGTTTTAACGGGACTGTCTTGCAAGGCCACGTGAGTGAGAGATGAGACTAAACTTTCATTGCCAGCATCCATTTCTATAGCTCTTTCTAGAGGGTTAATGAGCTTACTTAAGACATTCAAAATAACATCCATCATAGAACAACATGCTTTGGCACCTATAGATTCACTGATCTTTTGGTTTTTCAAAGAAACAATTAAGGAATTGTACACAGTTTCTGCTATCACAACATCCTTCCTTTCAAGGAGCTCCTTATCCAAATGGACTAAGAAGTTGTTGCTGACCGTAAGATGCATTCAAGTCTCTTGAATAGGAGAATCACTAGAATTTGACTTCACACATCTCACTTGATTGAGACTTGTACCCTCCGATTAAGCTCGACTCTATATGCAGTTATGTCAAAGGCTCAATGAATATACAAATAACCTTTTTGCCTTTATTAAAATACCTTGACACCATAAGTCAATTTTTCTTCTTTAGTTCCCTATTTCTACTCATGTTTCTTCAATTCATTCAGTACAAAATTATTCATTGGTTTATATTTAGGAGCAATTTTATGATCCATCCTAATATCCTCCATGAAATCTAAACTAAGAAGAGCTAACGCTCTTTCGTATCTCACATTGACGTTATAGGCATTAAGCTTTATAGGTGGTTCACAGTTAATTTGGGTCGTTCATATATATTGAGCTTCAATATGTTGCTAGGTCAAAATTAATTGTGACTCCTAATTCGGACATTAAGTTAATTTCTCAAATATCGAAACATCTGACAACCTCTAGAGAGAAAAATGCTAGAGAGAGAGTCTCCTATCACTAACCTTAGTTCTTCTGTTTTCCTTTTCCTCCCCATGAACAAGCCCCCTGACCCGATGACCCTCTTGCTTTTTTCATTGGTAATAATTTGGATTACATCTAGACTAATTCATGATGCATCTTTTGCCTTCCCAAAGACATCTCACGACCTACTTTCTCACTTCAAATTGCCCCGTTTGGTGTTCGTTCCTGGTGTCCCTCAATTTCCTCTGGGCCCTGGCAAATATGAGGGTCAGATCATTGTAGAGTGCAAGTCTACTGTCCAGATCCGTGGCGATGAGCGCTGTTCGAGCCTTCTTCAGCTTTCTCCGTTGCATACTGCTCCATACCCATGGCTCATAATTAGATCTATTTCTCACTTCTTGCGATTGCGCTATACGCTTTTATTGCCTTGTGTGACTGACCTTCCTCTGAACCATTGCAGATCTGATGGCCATCTCGACGTTGAGTGCAAGTCTTCTGTCCAGATTGGTGATGATACGGGCTATTCGGAACCTCTTCAGCAAGCAACGCCTCGCCTCACGCATTATCTATGGCCTATCATTAGATCTATCAACCAAATCGGGGTTGATTCAAGCCTTGCTGTCTGCTTCGGAGCTCAGGTTCGCAACCTCTGCTCTTCTTTTCTTCCTTTTTTCATAATATTAAGGTGTTTAGGCTTGATTGGGAACTTTTGATTTGTGCGTATTATTGGTGATTTCGGTCTTAATTTGAAAAATAAAATTCTGAAAACGGAGCTCCGTTGTCGGATGTTCTAGGCGTATTCGGTCAACATTGGTGAATTTGCTATGCTTGAACCTGACTCCGTCAAGCCTATTTGTTATTGTCAATTGTTGTTTGGAAGCACGAAAATTGTGCTAGAATTAACTCGTAAAGAAACTGATTTGTGTCCTTTGGTTGATGTTGCTTTGCCATGGGAACATATATCTCCCAGACCTAATTTTCTATTGGCATATGATTGTCCATGGTCAGTTAAGTTGAAATTCATTGGGGAAGATAACTCTTGGTTTTCAATATTTGCGAGTAGTCCATACATTTTAGCATTTCCAATAGCTCCTCGAAAGCTTAGACCTACAGGATACTTTGTTTTTGATTGGAAATCACAGTCTACCAAGCATTGTAACTGGTTTACACTACTTTATTTCTTAGAGGAGTGGGTCTGTCTCTATGTCACCTTTCTGTTTGCCATTGGCTTTTTGTCCAACGTGAACCTAGCTACTTTAGTCCTTGCTATCATGCCAACCATTGTACTTAGTTTATATTGGTTGAAAGGTCCTTTTGAGACATGTTACAGGTTTCATGTGGAGTGCGCAGACAGCACTCAATGTTATTCTCATGAGATCCATTGACGCCAGTTCGCTTCTCCCGTTTGTATTGAACTAAATTTGGTCGGTCCAACTTATTGTATTTCATGTTTTTGTCTTATTCGATTAATGTTGTATGATCTGAATGTTACAATTGCTGTGCTTGTGCTGGTAAGTGGAAAAAAGTGGTTTTGTTTATTTCCCAAGGCCATTTCTCCGACTGATCCTGTGGATCAAGGCAAGAATGTTAACAACATGCATTTGTTACTAACTGAGGCGTCCAACTCGAACTCGAACTCCAACTCGATCTGGTTTTCTCTTTTGGTGCAGGCTTCAATTTTTGTAAGAAGCTGGCCCTGCATTATGTATGCCCTATTTTTGGATGCTATGTACTTGTTCTTTGCCTTTTTAATAGCACAGGTTGTGGGATTCTTTGTGCTCCTTTCTATCTTGGCCTTGCACTGCCACATCCAGTTCCAGTGGATTGGAGCTGCACGTGTTGCAGCAACCTTTACACCAAAGTAGTCTTACGGGACCAGAGGAAAACCCTTATTTTTTCCAGCGATGTGGCTTCCCAGCTTTCTTATATTCTAACTTCTTGTATTTTTACAAGGATGAATGGGGTAATTGTTACCTCTGACGTTATGTTGTATGAAATTATTATTTTTCTGAAATTTTTGCTGGTGAGTGGAATTAAGCTTCATTGCTTACTTCCCAAGGCCATCTTACCAACCGATCCTATGGATCAAATGATACAGCATGAATGCTCTGTGCACTGGAACAGCTTTAATCATCATTGTTTTTCATGAAGGTCATTTGTTAGAATGTCCAGAGTGCCAAAAAATACTAATTGAGATAGGAAATAGCATTTATTAATGGTACTATTAAGACAGACATTTTATTTCTAGTTAAAACTATGATTAACGAACAGGATACGGAATTAGTTATAAGGCATTTGGGATTTTCAGAGTACGATACAATACCAACAGTCAATCATGGGGGGGAATTTGGTGTCTATGGAATTCCGTTAATGTCGATCTTAATGCCATAGTAATGCCATAGCAAAAGACAATAGGGTAATCTATTGTCATGTTATCGACAAAGACAGTAGTAAACAATTCCTTTTGACTGTAGTTTATGCTCCTGCACAGGAAAGAGATAAAGACGTCTTCTGACACCATCTTAATCAGTTCAGCAACTCCATTACCTTGGTGTATAATGGGGGATTTTAATGAAATGCTGTGTTCTTCTGATAAGATTGATGGTGCTCCTTTAACTAGTTCTCGAACACGACGTCTTAATGATTTTTTGAATTATACTCGAAGTATTGATGCTAATGTCCAAGGGCGGGTGTTCACTTCGAAAAAAATCCTATGCAGCCAACTTGTTTATGAAAAGCTTGATAGAGCTCTGCTCAGGGAGGACTATGCGCAGCTATTTCCTTCCTATATAGTCAATAATGGCCCCTTTACATGCTCCGATCATGCTTTTGTACTGCTCAATATGGAGCCAGCACATCCGCCTCAAAGGGCACGAATTTCAAATACCAACACTCCTAGGTTCACTACCAGGAAATGCACAGTATTGTCAAACAAAATTGGAGAACGAGAGCGCAAGGCCCTTCTATGTATCAGTTAGTACAGAAACTGAAGAAAACCAAATTGAACCTTAAATTGTGGAGTCAGCGTACTTTTAGAAATTTTAAGCATAAGCTAGAAAGGAATACGAAACAGCTTCTACATGTTGAAACCAAGTTAGTCCATAAGCCCAATAGTGCTTGATTAAATAACTGGCACTACAGACTTATAAAGCAATGGGAAAAGATGCACCTCTTTAACCAAAAATATTGGGGGAAATTTGCAAGAAAAGATTGGCTGATCAACGGCGATAGAAACTCCCGATATTTCCATCAGTTTATGAAGACAAGAAAGATACGAAGCAAGATTACGAAAGTTAAGGATAATTTGGGAGTCTGGGTTGATGAATCTGCACAAATTGGAAAAAGGTTTACCACTAAATTTGCTGCTAGGTTTAAATTAGCTCAGGCAGGCACCTCTGATATTGATATGTAAATGCTTAATTTAGTCACTGTCGAAGATAATCAAAGTTTATTACAGCCCATTCAAGAAATAGAAACAAAGGAAGCCCTTTTCCAAATGGGCAAGTTTACAGTTCCAGGGCCTGACGGCTTCGGAGCGGCTTTTTTTCAAGACCACTGGCATATTATTAAAGATGATGTCTGTCGGGCCGTAAGATCCTTTTTTGAAGACGGCAGGTTACTCAAATAGATTAATCATACGCTTATTGCACTAATTCCTAAAGTGAGTCAGCCAGCAGCCACTGCCCAGTTCCGACCTATTAGCCTGTGCAATACTGTTTACAAACTTATTTCAAAAATTCTTGCTAATCGGATGCGCCCGATTTTAGAAAAGATAATTGACCTGACCTAAAGTGCATTTGTGCCTAAACGTTCCATCTATGACAACATTCTACTTGCGCATGAAATCATGAACAAAGTCAAAAATATGAAAGGGAAAAAAGCTTAGGTAGCACTCAAGTTTGATATAGAAAAGGCCTATGATAGAGTTGAAGGGGATTTCCTATTTAATACTTCATGCATTTTCGGATTTCACTCCAAGTGGGTAGGCCTAATTAAGGCATGCATTTCTACTGTTTCATACTCTGTTATTGTCAACGACAATGTATGCGGTTTCTTTACCCCTACCAGAGGTATTCAACAAGGAGACCCCCTATCCCTGTATCTCTTCATCTTATGCATGGAGGTTCTAACCAGAGCCCTCCATAAGGCTCTTGGTCGGAAAAAGTGCGGGATTGGGTTCAAGCTCCCAACCCGAGCTACTAAGACCCCATGCTTGCTTTTTGCCCATGATAGTCTATTTTTTTGCAGAACTAATCTTGAATCCTGCCATGAGTTAAGTTCAGTTCTGAGTAATTTCTGTCGAAACTCGGGCCAGCTCATTAACTTCCATAAATCGTCGTTAACATTCTCTAGTAATGCCACTTTTTATGACAAGCAAATTGTGTCGTCTATTTTTAACATTATGCATCAAGCAAATCTTGGCAAGTAGCTTAGGTGTCTAGTTTTTAAAGGTCGACCAAAAACAGAAACTTTTTCTAACTTAGTAAATAGAGCAGCTGTAACATTGCAAACTTAGAAGACCAGACATGTCTCTAAGGTTGGAAGGGTGGCACTAATTCAATCTCATATCGAATCAATGCCTGCACATATAATGCAATGCTTTCAATTGCCTAAAGAAACTAGCCACCAGACAGATAAAATAAGTAGAGATTTTTTTTGGAAAAAATCTCGTGAAAATAAGGGGATGCACATGGTTTCTTGAGACAAAATCTGTCAACCCAAGAAAGCTGGAGGTCTTGGTCTCAGAAAAATGGAAGCAGTTAATAGTGCTGTTCTAAGTAAATTAACCTGAAAAGAGTTGTTCAATGATCAGGGTTTGTGGGTGGAACAAATGCAGGCGAAATACCAGATTGATGCTAACTTCTTTGCTCTCAAAGCCAAAAAATATGATTCCTGGGCTTGGAAGTGTATCCTTAATACTCGACAACAATTTAGGAAAGAAGCATGGTGGAAAGCAGGTAATGGAGTTAATATTAACTTCCGACTCGATAACTGGTGTGCAAATGACAGCTTAGCCAATATGCTCAATATCATGGACCTCTCCATCATTGATACATCTCTAAAGGTATCACAGTTTATAACGGCAACCAAAGAATAGGACACGACACAACTTAGTTTATTAGTTGACTCTATCCACTCACAGTGGATTCTTGCAACCCCTATCCCTGTCAACTCCATTCCTGATTCTGTGTGTTGGGGACTTTCTGGAAATGGTCAGTTTTCCACTAAGTCAGCGACTTGGGCCCGCACATAGGATAGACCTAGTCAACCCACCTGTATGGGAGTATAAATGGATTTGGAATTTGGATGTTATGCTAAAGTTAAAAATTTTTCTTTGGCAAATTTGTCATGCATCGTTGCCTACGAGAGGAACCTTAGCTCAAAGAGGCATGCCCATTGATCCTCGTTGCCCTTTTTGTCACACAACGATTGAAGATACGACCCATTTGTTTTTGGGATGTGCTGTTTCATAGGATTGTTGCAGATTGGCAGTTTCTCATAATTGGCTTAACATAAACCCCCAATTCGACCCACAAATTGGTATACTACAATTGCTTAGTGACGCCAGAGCTACCGGTCCTACAATTAAAATGGATAGATTAGTTGCTCTGTTATGGAGTATATGGAAAACAAGGAACAATATGGTGTTTCGTAATGAAACGCCAAACCCAGGAATAACATTGATCAGAGCCAAAAAAGCTACTGCTGAATGGCGCATTAGGCACAACCTCACACATTCAATTCAACTACCAAACCCAATTAACTCAACCACCAACCGAAAGAAGACATATTGGGTAGCATGGAAGAAGCCACAAGGGGGGTTCATCAAAATCAATTTTGATGGATCCAAATCATCTCAAGGTGCAGCAGAAGGATTCATCATCCGTGACTGGGAAGGAAAGTTCATCCAAGCTTCAGCATTCAATTTGGGAAGATCATCAATCTTAGTAGTAGAAGCAACAGCAATACGTAATGGTATTAAAGAAGCAGTCCAAGCAGGTTTCACTCATATTCAAATTGAAGGAGATAACAAAATTTTCATCCAAGTAGTTCAAGGTCATATTTAACCCCCATAGGAAATTCAAGTTCTCGTGCAAGATATATTAGCTTACACTAAATTATGTAACTGGGTTATTATTCAGCATATTTTTAGAGAGGATAATTGCGCAGCTGATTGGCTCACAAAGTTTGGTCATTCCTTACATTCCAAGGTTGTTTGGAATGTGGTCCCATACAGAGACCTTCTTTCTGTCCTCTATGAGGATAATTTAGGGAGAACCCTTGAGAGAAGGGCTGCCCAAAAAAGTTAATTTTTCAAATATATATCTACAGGCCAACACTTTAAAATTATTAGCCTCTTTTATGTAACACAACTGTAGTGAATTCTTAGGTAGCCTTAAAAATGGACATTTCACGTATCTTTGCAAATACAAGCTTTCCAAGTAACAAACTACTTGAGGTGTTCCATTAGTAAATGCATATCTTTCAATTCTTTCTTTAAATAGTATACAGTAAACAATAGCAAGGGTTATTTTTCATTGTTATTGCTTTTTGCTGGGTTCAAGGTTATGTAATGCCCGGTCCCCCCCCAACCCAAAAAAAGATTTCTTTTAACTTTTATTATTTCTCATCTATTTAGGGGACCTCTTTTGACGGCTTGTAGGTTATGGAACCCTAACCCTAATCCTTCCTATTTATTTTATTTCACCTCCTCAGACAATAACGTAGTATTTACAACTCTCGGTCTAAGGGAAAGAGAGGAGATAGAGCGGAAAGGAAAGTCCGTCTCTGAAGAACCCTAAGGTCGGTACTCGAATTTTCTTCTCATCATTTAGTTTATACGTTTATGCCTATTATTGATTACTAGGGAATTATCATATTAATTTTGATTACTGTCACCTGCATCTCTTAATTTGATTTCTACCCAAATTCCCAAACCGCAATCCTTTATCATATTTGTAAGTCATGTTCAGGTTGTTTATTTCGACTAGGTTGCTGTCACCGTGCTTTATCGAAGTTTCTTTCTTGCTTTTGGCTACTATATTTTATTACACCATCTTCAATTCTACTATATTTTTAAGCAAAATTTGTGATTTGTTAACTTACGCATGGAGTCGTGGTGAACATAAATTGAGATTCGTATGTTGCATTTTTGATGAGATATGGATTATTTAATTATATCAAAATCTTGATTACAAAGTCTAATTTCCATATCTTCTTCAACTAGCCCTATTAGATTCTGTTAATTATTTGATTGATAAATCATTATTATTGACTAACTAGTTTTCGTCTGCATTTTTATGCAAGTACTTAAATTTTAATAATAGTATACTATTTGTCTCAAAGTGGAAGAAAAGTATGTTACTAGTAGTGGCGGTTTTCGATATTTGGATCAAGGGTGTCCACTTACTAATATTTTTAAGGCCATAGAAAATGAAGTTTGCGGGGGGGGAGATGCTGGTTAACATTGCAACCAAAATTAAATTAAGTTGTTGAAACGTAAAATTTTGCAACAACTTTGACAAGACCCAAGATAGGCCAGAGGCATGGATCTACAAATTAAAGGTTGACCAAAATCAAACACTATAATATATCTATAGAATGCAAAAAACTTTTTACCAAAGAAGGCTTCCCATGTTGGAAATAAAATACTTTAATTTTGACCACAATAGTTTGTCATGTGTCAAATTAGTAATGGCAATGTATTAAATTAAATATTTAGTGGAAAAGTATTAGATTCAAACAAAAAGTGCCACATGTCATAAAATAAATGATTATTCCTTTTTCAAATATAAAGATAATTAGGAGAAAAACCCTAACTCCGACTTCTCTATAAACAGAGAAGTTACGCCCTCCCCTCATTTAAGGGGTCTACATTCTGAAGAGCTCATAAGAGCTCAAAATTTGTCCCTAGCATTCTAAGCACGTGGTCCTCTCCTGAAGATCAAACTCTAACCTTGATTGAGATTAAGCTTCTTAAGCCCTCAATCAAGATAAAATTCATTCAAGACTATTCAAGGAGATCAAAACAGAGGATATATTATATTTGTTCTTGTAATAATTATACAGAGATTCTATCCATTCTTTGATATATGTACAAAAATTGAATTTGTTTCTGAATTTCTTGTCTAATTTATTTTAGGCTCAAAATTTACGTATACAATTTTTTGGAACACCCGGTGGGACATTTGTTGCCTCTCATCTCTTTCTGTGAAGCACAAACTCTAAATTCCCTTGAAGATGACATGACCCCTAAGAACGCCATCCCTCAATCTTCAAGGGAAGCCATCCGAACCACATCTGTGGGATCAGCAATCACTAGTGCTCTATCTAGTGGAGTTATGATCATGAGCATGGCAAAAGCTGCTTCTGCGATTGCCATAAAATAATCCGTTAGGAACGCACCATCATAATCACGTAAAATCCAAAACCTTGGTCTAACTTTCCTAAGGAAGTCAACAAAATCACTTTGCACTGTTTGAAGAAAAAGAATCTGTTGTCGGCTTTGATATGCAGTAAACAATTTCTCAGGGGATAGATGGGCTCTAAGCTTATGCCAACCCTGATTTTCAACCCTTCGGTGCAAAAGCTGATGACTATACTAGGAAATGACTCTTCACCAGCATGTCCAAGGGAGTCATTGTTCTCTCAATTAGAGATTGAGCCCTCTAATTATGTCATTATGCTAGTCATAATGATGGAGGAGACTGACTTAGAAGAAAAACTTGCAAGCATGAAGGCAACATTGGAGAGGCTCACTAAGGAGATTTTGGAAAAGGATGCCAAATCAAGCATCAAAGTGAGTAAATTGCTAATTTAATGAAGAATTTGGAAAAGGTCAACTGAATCCTCTAATAAAGCCTTGGATGACAAAGAGTCTGATAAGGATTCTAATCATAGTGAAGACTTTGATGATGAATGCATAAAAAAGAAAGTAGTCTTCATTAGGTTCAATGTCTATTGAGAAGATTCGAAGCGTAATAACTGATGTAATTAGGGCTCAAGTAGGGGGAGGATCTCACAAGACACACCTATACGCTGATGTATATGTGGGTGGTAAGTGAACCAAATCAAACTCAAATAAACCCAAATAAGAATTGAACCGAAGTAAAGAGAAAATGGAAGGTTGATTGAGATGGAATGAAAATAATAACAAAAAAGAACAAAGGATAAACAAGACCTTGCACTTGAGATAATCCTTCGCGGAGCCACTCAAGGGCTTGATCTTGGGAAAATCCTCTCGTCTTCACCAAGGAATCACTCCAATTGGAAAAGAAAAGAGAACCTAGAACACCACTTGAACTTGCCAAAATTCAAGATATAGAACTAGGGATTTTTTTTTGGACACAAATGAGAATCACTCTCAAGGTGTTTGTACTACTCTTGGAAAAGCTTACAACTCTGAATTCAAATGCAACTACATAACCCACCTATTTATAGGCTAAACAAAGATAACCAAAAGACTTAAAAACTCCTAGCAATTAAAACTAGAAAATTGAAAAGGCTTGGAAAATGGAAAAGACTCAACATAAAGGGGTGGGAGAGGTTACAAAGAATATTCTAGGCTTCCAATCAGCTGAAGACATCCATCTAGAACACTCCAAGTCGTGCATGATGTCATCCACATGATGTCATGTAACCAAAGTCTCTTCATTTGCCCAGCATTTAATCCTTGCAGCAGCCTCCACTTCAACTGAGCATAACGCTCAGCACACACGTCCAAATCAGGTGATTCTGGGCTTGTTGGAAAGCCCTGGAAATCTCGTTTCCAGAATGGGCTCATTTTCTCAATTTGGATAAGTAGATCAAAAGTTATGGTCCGAACATTACACCTATATCAGAACTGGACTGGAGCAGGACAACTTCCCTTTGAGTGCTACTTTGCCCAATCAAATGACGTCCAAATTAAATAAAATTGGGCTTATTTTAAAGCTGACATCTTAAGCTTCAAAACCATGTGGCCCCTCAAGTTGTGGGTCCACTTGAGCTAGTCCAAAAAATGAGCACAAAAAAAAATTACCTTCCGCAGGGATGAATCGGGCACCAATTCTGCCGGAAGGAATATGAGTTTTATCCAGATTTTTGCCACTTGCTTGACTACTTCATGGTGTCTAAAGTCCTTGAACTCACATAATAAGAGAAAATATGAGAGTTCCCATGCACGCTCTTGTTTGACACTTTTCTTCTTGGAAGTTGACCTTAAATAAAAATGATGCATATGGGAATATGCATCATACTCCCCGGGTGGTTTTGAGTTTATCCTCAAACTCAAAGGGTTAGCAAGCCTCTCAAGAAAGGGGTCACGCTCACAATATGGGAGCTTTTTGGGGAAGGAGGTCACAGGGCATCACCTCTAGAGAGATATAGAAGAGGGTGAGGGGAGGATGATAAAACGGGTCATACCTGGTGAGGAGAAGAGGCGGAAGTGAGAAATCTTCTTTGGGGGCAAGGGTTTGGGAAGGATGAATGAGGGTTAAGGCTTGTCGGTCCTTTTGTGGCTTGGGGCTTTGGCACGATGGAATAGGGGTCAAGGTGATTTTCTTCTCATCCTTAATAAAGGAGTAGGTGTTGAGGCGCCCATGATGAATTACATGGCGATCAAACATCCATGGTCTACCCAATAATATATGGCTTGCATCCATAGGAAGAATGTCACACAATATCTCATCCTTATAGTGGTCTCCAATAGAAAGAGAAATGAGGCATTGATGAGAAATGTATATACCTTTGCCTTGATTTAGCCATTGGATGCTATAAGGCTTAGGATGGGGTGTAGTCGCAAGTTTGAGCTTGTCCACCATGGTTTTGGATGCAACATTTGTACAACTACCTCCATCGATGATGAGGGTACAAACTTTCCCTTGAATAGTGCACCTTGTGTGGAAAATCGCCTCTCTTTGCTCCAAGCCTTCTTGAGTAGCAAATCCACTCAATGCTCGCCTAATGACAAGCAACTCACCTTCATCGGGGCCTATGATAACCTCTTCTTCTTTTTCTTCCAAGCTTTCCTCTTCTTCATGTTCATGCTCCTCAAAAGAAGCTTGGTACTCAGCCAGGGAAACAATCCTCTTGTTAGGACAATCAGATGCAAAATGTCCCATACCTTGACAACGGAAACACCGAACTTGGTCTTTTGGCCGTGAGGGCACTTTTGTGGGAGGTGGAGGGGTGATGGGAGGGACACTTTTGGCGGGTGAGGGGGTTTGAATTTGTGGGGGAAAGTAAGGTGGTTCTTGAGAAAAAGGACGGGAAGGAGTCTTGGAAAAGATGCTCTTTTCCTTAGTCTTCTTTTGTTGCTCTACCTTATAGGCTAGAGAACTCAAGTCATCTAGGGATGAATAGGGTTGCAACTCAATTACATGAGCAATTGATTCATCAAGACCACTCAAATATCTTACCAACGTTTGTACATCATCTTCTTTCAAATCACACTTGAGGAGGAGTTGTTCAAACTCCCGAGTGTATTCTTCCACACTTTTTGATCCTTGCTTGAGGCGGTGGAGTTTCAGATAATTATCTTGCACATAGTGTGAGGGAAGAAACTTGGCCTTGAGTTTTTCTTTCATTTTGGCCCACGTTCTAATTTTCCCTTTCCCATTTCTTGCTCTTTTCGCTCCAAGGTTAGCCCACCAGATTGAAGCATATTTGCGGAGTTTAAGGGCTACGAGTTTTACCTTCTTGTCCTCCGGGATGTCCTCATATTCAAAGATCCTCTCAATGGTGTGCAACCAATCGAGAAATAAGTCCGGGTCAAGTTGGCCTTCAAATTCGGGGATGTCAATTCGGACACCACCAATATTGCTTCCTTGCCTTCGTTTCCTTGGGGCTTCTTCGTCACTAGAATTGGCTCGGGATTGAAGGACTTCTTCTTCTGATTCGACCACCGGTTCATGAGGATGAGAGGGAGTGGGGCTATGAACCCACCTTCGTTTTTCCTCCAAAAGTTGCCCAAGTTGAGTTCGAAGATAAGTGACTTGAGCTTCTAACTCTTCCACACGTGCTTGGTCGCTTCTTGTGGACTTTGTAGACATGTTGGAGATGCTTTGAAGGAAGAATATGCAGCAGGGAAAGTGGCACGGTCGTGCAAGGGGGCACGGGCAGGCCGTGCTATGCTTCGACTTGAGGAAATGCAGAAAAGTAGGGTGGCACGGTCGTGCACGGGGGCACCGTGCGAAATTTCTGGGTGGACACTGGATGTTCACGGTTTTTTTTTTTTTTAAATGTATTTGGGTGTGATGTGGGTCACTTTAAAACCTTTGCTCTGATACCAATTGATGTATATGTGGGTGGTAAGTGAACCAAATCAAACTCAAATAAACCCAAATAAGAATTGAACCAAAGTAAAGAGAAAATGGAAGGTTGATTGAGATGGAATGAAAATAATAACAAAAAAGAACAAAGGATAAACAAGACCTTGCACTTGAGATAATCCTTCGCGGAGCCACTCAAGGACTTGATCTTGGGCAAATCCTCTCGTCTTCACCAAGGAATCACTCCAATTGGAAAAGAAAAGAGAACCTAGAACACCACTTGAACTTGCCAAAATTCAAGATATAGAACTAGGGATTTTTTTTTTTGGACACAAATGAGAATCACTCTCAAGGTGTTTGTACTACTCTTGGAAAAGCTTACAACTCTGAATTCAAATGCAACTACATAACCCACCTATTTATAGGCTAAACAAAGATAACCAAAAGACTTAAAAACTCCTAGCAATTAAAACTAGAAAATTGAAAAGGTTTGGAAAATGGAAAAGACTCAACATAAAGGGGTGGGGGAGGTTACAAAGAATATTCTAGGCTTCCAGTCAGCTGAAGACATCCATCTAGAACACTCCAAGTCGTGCATGATGTCATCCACATGATGTCATGTAACCAAAGTCTCTTCATTTGCCCAACATTTAATCCTTACAGCAGCCTCCACTTCAACTGAGCATAACTCTCAGCACACACGTCCAAATCAGGTGATTCTGGGCTTGTTGGAAAGCCCTGGACATCTATTTTCCAGAATAGGCTCAGTTGCTCAATTTGGATAAGTATATCAAAAGGTATGGTCCGAACATTACACCTATATCAGAACTAGACTAGAGCAGGATAACTTCCCTTTGAGTGCTACTTTGCCCAATCAAATGACGTCCAAATTAAATAAAATTGGGCTTATTTTAAAGCTGACATCTTAAGCTTCAAAACCATGTGGCCCCTCAAGTTGTGGGTCCACTTGAGCTAGTCCAAAAAATGAGCACAAAAAAAAATTACCTTCCGCAGGGATGAATCGGGCACCAATTCTTCCGAAAGGAATATGAGTTTTATCCAGATTTTTGCCACTTGCTTGACTACTTCATGGTGTCTAAAGTCCTTGAACTCACATAATAAGAGAAAATATGAGAGTTCCCATGCACGCTCTTGTTTGACACTTTTCTTCTTGGAAGTTGACCTTAAATAAAAATGATGCATACGGGAATATGCATCATATGCAGTACCTTGTACGAAAAGGATTGATATCCTTTATATGCCCCATGGCTGCCAACCCCTTAAATTCAACTGATTTGATAGTAAGGGCAACCCTAAACAACACATTACACATGTCATCAAAATGTACAGTAATGTTAGGACTGAAGGGGACCAGTTGGTGAAGCAATTTATTTGATCTCTTAATGGAATTGCTCTCAATTGATATACAAACTTGGAGCCCAAATTCATTAATAGCTAGGAACAAATGGAACATAAGTTCATTAATAGTTTATATAACACTCAACATACTAGTAGTATGGCAGAGTTGACAAATACTAAGTAGTGGAAGGATGAACTAGTCCTCAATTATATCAATTGCTAGAGGTCTCTCAGCCTTGAGGGCAAAGATTGTTTGTCTGAAGCCTTACTTGTTGAGATGTGCACTCAAGGTATAAAATGAGACTTACTTTACATTCTATAGATGAGTAAGTCAATGACTTTTCAGGAATTGGCTACTAAAGCTCATGACATGAAACTAATAATAGGAAATCGTCATAGTAAATCTTCCTCTTCTTCATATGAATCAAAGAAGGAAAGAGGCTACTCCAAAAAGGCTTCTAAGGCCCCATAGGCTGCAACAAGGAAGTTATGATTGTTTCCACTAGAAAACCCATATAGATTTTAGGGAAGTCCAGGCCAGAAGGGAATAAGGATTAATACTCTAAAGAGACAATGAAGAAGCACCACATTAAAGGATCTTTAAGAGAAGTGTCTGTTCCCTAATTCAGACTTGTCAAGAATGTTGGATAGCCTGCTTGAGAACAAGATCATTGAACTCCCTAATCAAAGTGGCCATAAGAAGTAGGAAGAAGAAATGACCCGAAATATTATCGCTATCATAGGGTCATTAGTCACTCTTTAGAGAAGTGCGTTACACTTAAAGATTGTATCATGTAACTCGATAGGGAAGGAAAGATCGTATTGGACTTGGATTACATTGTTGAAGCCAATTACAATTATGCTTAACCTTATCTTCACCAAGGCAAGGTTTGACCAACCCCAGCAAGAGGTAAGATCTAATCTTACCCATTCTATAAGAATAGAGTTATTCACACTGTGATTTGATGATGGTGCAAATATCGTGGGTAGAAACCTATCTAACCATAAATATCCTTGATGAGGGTAAAGAAGGGTGGATGCTTGTCACCTAACGAAGGACGAGGAAGCAAAGCAGGACCAATAACCACTTCTACGTCATAGAAAAGACAACAGAGGATGGAAAAAGCTCATCATATAAGGGTAAAAAGAGGTTAAAATAAACAAGAAGCCAAAAATTCGGCCCATGGACCTACTTGAGTAAGAGCCGTTTGTTTCTATCACATTAGAAGAATTTCCCCAGTCAGCTTCTTCGATAAAGTCACTGTCAAGATGATCTCATCTATTGAGTTAGAAGATGAGGACGGTGGAGAAGAAGAAAGGCAAGACAATTCCCTAAAAGGTGATAATAAAACTCTAATTGTTTTAGAGGCTTTGGTAGCACGTATGGGTTGGAAGTAAATCTTTCACTTACCGATAAAGATGTGTCAGCGTGTTGCTACTGCCTTGCCTACACCACTTGGAGCTTTATGCTGACAAGGTCAAAGTTGTTGGAGAGTTTTCAAAAGACCTTACGATGTATGCTACATGCAATACATCTATCACTTTCACTGATGATGAGATGTTGCTAGGCTCCAAACCCTATAATCTTTCTTTGTTTATAACTATCTATATTAGGGAACAAAAAGTCAAGAACATCTTGGTGGAAGGGGGTCCAGCTATTTAGATCATGCCTAAATCCATAGTGAACGAATTAGGGATCACAATGGATGAGCTTTCTATGAGTTGAATGGTGATTCAAGGGTTTAGCTTGGAAAGTCAGCTTGCTGTCGGCATGATTCACCTTGAACTAACAATGGGAGACCTATAAACATCTTCAATCTTCTATGTAATTAACTCTAAAACTTTTTGCAAAATGGTGCTTGGATGTCTATGGCTTCATAAGCATGGAATAGTAGCTTCAGCCCTCCATCAATGTCTTAAGTAATGCCATGGTGGCGAGAAGAAAATCAATGGTGATGTTAAGCCATTTACAGAGGCAGAATCGCTTTTAGCCTATTCTAAATTCTGTAAAGAGGGAATTGCACCTAAGGAGACAATGTTGTCAATGATTTTCTTTATAGGCAAGGGCGATCCAAAGGTTGGAAAGAATTCTTGGGTGGTACTAAGGCATGATGGCATGAAATAGCAACAAAATTATAAGGCTTAAAATTGGTTGTTTCAACAAACTCTATAGCACCAATCTTAAGGTGTGTTCCTAAATCCTGTTGTAAGGAAGAAGAATTACCCTATAACAAAGTTGTAAATGGAGACACTAAAGTAAAGTTATGAAGAAGCTAATGAAGCAAGCTTGGGTACCCTTAAGGAAAGCGTCATGTTGCCAACGCGAAAGGTGTGCCATCCAAAGATAAGTAGACAACCTCTCCTAGGGTTCATCTCTTCTTCCAAAGCCTTGTTAAAAGAGAAGGATGACTTCATGAACCAAGGAGAGATTCGATCCAAATGCATACGAGCTTATGAAAAGAGTTAGTTATGACTTTCAAAATGCAACTACCTTAGGAAAGGTGGTCGAAACTAAGCCACACGGTTTTAATGAAACCTAAAAAAGGATCCAAGAGCAAGGAGGTTCAATAGGTGTCTCTAAAGCCGAAGTTGATTATGCGCCGTCATAACCAATCATAATCTCAGGGCGATGGAAGGACAAGCAATCGATGGTTCAACATATCTTCACTAAAGAGTTAGATGGGAGTGTAGAGAAGGATACTCCACATAGCATGAAGACTTCTATGTTTGCTTGGTTACAACCATCCACTTCAAAAAAAACCATCCATCTATTTTTGTCGGGATTAGGAGAAGCCAAAGTCCTAAATCTTCTGTGTTTCAAAGGATAAAAGGGGATGGCCAACTAAAGCCTTTAGTGTTGAATAGGATCAAGGAGGGAATACTACCATCAAAGACATAATCCCATCAGCATAAAAGTTTAGGATTCAATCATCTGGGTAATACAAATAAGGTGCAAAGTTATATCCCTTTATACATGAAATAATTTTCAATCCTAGACGTCAAGATAGATGGCTCACTAAGAGTGAAAAGACATTATGATCTTCACTAGTTAGCAAAGTAACTCTAAGTCCAACAAGGAAGAAAAGAGCAAGATGTGGTGGTTTCTTCTAACATATCACAATTCCAAAATGTGAGGACTTGGATTTAGAGATAGAGCTTACACAAACTCCTGAAACCCTTGAAGATGGGGGCAACCTACAATTACTGATCTAAAGGAATTAAATTTGGGAACTGTCGTGGAACCTCGCTATATCTATGTAAGTTGATTGCTTATACCCGAAGATGAAGAGGAGTACTTTAATCTCCTCTTGGAGTATAAGGACGTGTTTGTATGGAGTTACAAGGAAATGCCAGGACTTGATCCTAAAGTCATCGGCCATCACTTATCCATCAGAGAGTGTTTTATAAAAAAAGCGACCTTAATGAAAATTTCATCTAAAGTTAGTATCTGAAATTGAAAAAGATGCCAGCAAACTCATAAAGGCAGGGTTCATTCATGAGGTAAAATAGCCAACCTAGACTGTAAACGTTGTTAGAAAGAAGAACGGCAACTCCGGGTCTACTCAGACTTCTGTGATCTTAACGACGCATGCCTAAAGAATGACATCCCAATGTCCATCACTGAATGATAACTTGTATTTTATACATATATTTTACCCTCTATTTTACCTAATTGGGAGTCTTTAAAATGTATGTTTATGTCTAAATAATGCACATTTTTGTATAATATTCAAATCAAAAGTAAGTGTATAAAAAATCATGGAATTGACCCAATTCCGTAACAAAAACCACTAGCCTAATAGCCTAGTCCACAAGAGTGATAAGCTAGCTAAGCAGTCACAGCCAACATTGACCGGACTTCCTTCTTTACCATCTTTGTTTCTCTTCCTCACTCTACATGGACCTGTTCCTTGCTCCTTCACGACCCAATAATCAGAACTTAGCCCAATCACTCCCTTCTTTCCTCCTCTTTCTCTCTAGCTTGTGTTGACCTGTTCTTGTCAAGTCGTGGCCTAATTGCCTCCAATAGCTCCTTGTCAGTCTTACACTGCCCTTACGTATGGGCCTAACCATTTTACTTTTCAGTCAGCCCAATCAATAGCAGTGGACGCCCAACACATCAATATTTCTTTCTGCCCATTTTTTTCCATGTGGTTTAATTCAGTTCACACGGAATTCCTAGCATTTGACTTGACACTTTAAGGCACCAACATTCATTCTCTTTGACTTGTAATTGTTGGCCAATTAAACCAAAATTAATTTTTTGTAATTAATCTTGTGCAGCAAAGGGGTGTGGGATTAGTACAAAAGTGGGTCAAACTAGTGCATAATTCACTCATCTACTCATCCAAGCATTCTTCCATTCTCTTAACTTCGATCTTTCATTTTTTTGAGAGAGTCTTTGTAAGACAACAACAATTGAGTTCATAACTTTAGAAGAACATAATCTTTATTGGCTATTTTTCTCTTACCATCTCACCTCATTTGTAAGTGAAATAGGAGAGTTTATACCGGATTATATAGTTTTGTGTAATTGAATATCAATGTTTGGACATAAGAAGTGAAATGAACCACTAATCAAGAGTCTATCTAGACCAACCTCAATGGTGTTTTCACTACTATAGCTGGCTAAATAACTTATCTAGGATTAATATGGATCCTTTATTAATAATATTGTTTTTTTAATTCCTTTTGGAGGTAATTTTTACCTCTTATATTGCATAATTTTGAGTTCATATTCGATCCTAACTTATTTATGCATATTATATATTAAACTTTGTAGGTGAATACGATATTGTGCAATTGTGCTTAAAACTATAATGGTTAAAGTTGAATAATTGCACTAGAAATTAGATGAGTTATGTCTAAAATGAATAATTCACGCTACCTGCTAAGTAAATTACATCGTATGATAATTATAATTCATCTTTTTAATTCATGCCTCAATGCTTGTAGCTTAGGTGAACAAGAGACTAATTGAACCCCCATTTGAGTTAGTAATTCAATATTTAAGTCGTGGGTGAAATTAAAGTCCTAGATTTTTCTCTAATTTAATTATTCTCTATTTTCTTGACTCATTTACTTTACTTTTGTTTCTTTGATTTTGTTTGATAATTGAACTCCTCCCTTGAATTGTTCTTTTGAGTAATTGGAAAAACTAACTTTGAAATCGCCATTATTGCTTACGAGATCGATACGCTATTCTCGCTAGTCTACCATTGATCTTGTGTACTTGCAAGTAAAAAGAATTTTCAAAATTGAACATAAATACTATATCAAGTTTTTGGTGCCATTGTCGGGAAATGGTTAGTTATTTTTGATTTTCTTTTTCCTTTTAATTATTTTTCTTTTCACTAGTTAATTAAAAAAGGTTTGATTATTCGTATGGTGGAAGTGTCCTGTTCTTTTGTTGTTTATGTGTTATATGCATGGCAGACATTCCTTGTTCGTAGATCTTGAAGAACATAATCCTGAAATTGAATGTTCTCTTAGTACGAGAGGAGCTAAGAACCATGAATCTAAGAACAAAAATGGTTTAAGAACAAAACTGACCACCTAAGCAACTTATAGAGTACTTTACTCCCTCCACTTGTGATTCATCTACTAGAACCCTTATGCCCACTGTCAGGGGCCATTTGAATTAAGCACTCCTTTATCCAAATGCTTACGTCATTTCATGGGCTAGCGTCTCAAAAACCCTTTCAAGCATGCTGATGAATTGTTAGAGATTTGGTCCACTATTTTATTAAATAATATATCCGATGATGCTCTTCATTTACATCTTTTCCCTCTCTCCTTGAAAGATAAGGCTAAAAGTTGGTTGGATAGTAAGACAATTATCACCATTTTGGATCAAATGAAAGAGAAAATTTTTAAAAAGTTTTTTTTATTGGTAAACTGACTACTTTAAGATGTGTTACAAAATAAAAATAAGATATTATAAGAAAGTTGGGAAAGGTGTAAAGAGTTGTTGTGAAGTTGTCCTCACTATGAGTTCCCTATGTGGCAGCTCATCAAAAGTTTTTATTCTGGCTTAGATGAGCACATTAGGTAGATGGTTGATGTATCTGGCAGTGGTAGTTTCTTGTATTAAACTCTTAAAGAAGCTTCAGAATTGTTTGAACATTTGAGTGAAAATTCATATTTGCATGTCACTTCCTCCCATTTTGATTTGCCCAGTCAATTAGGAAGTAAGGGGGGATTTATAAGGTTTCACATTCAGTTGACATTTTTAGTAAAGTTGATGCTTTATCTAAGAATTTGACAAACTATTGTGCATAAACAAAGTATCTGATGCCCCTTCTATGTAAGATATGTGTTTGATTTGCGCTAGTCCTATGCATGCTTCTGTTAATTATCCTTGTGTTGATAACTCTGATGGTGTGACTGAAAAAGTAAATATTTTCTAAGGATTTCCTCTAACCAATAATCCTCATTCTAATACTTATAATCATGGTTAGAGGAATCATCCTAACTTTTTATGGAGCTCTCAAATTGTTGAGAATCACCAAGTCCAGTCTAGTAGACCTATCTCTCCTGATTTCCCAAACTAGAGATATTCTCATCAAGCTCCATCTGGGAGCTCTGGCATAGATTAGGTAATTTTTACTTTGGTACATTCACTTTTGTTTTGATAAATTTTGACTCTAAGATCCAAGGAATTGAGTCGAAAGTACATATTATTGACTCCCACTCATAATCTATAGCTAAATTAGAAACCTAACTTAGGCAACTAGCTATAGCTATAGGTAAAAGAGAAGAAGAAAAAATTTCAAGTCATCCCATACAAAACGGTAATCGCTAACAATTTTAATAATTGAAAGCTATGATGGATCTTAGGAGTGGTAAAGAAGTAGATAATAAAGTGAGTGAAAAGGAACATAGTAAAAGACTTAAGACCATTGAGAATGACCCCGAAATTGAGAAAGAAGATGATTCATCCCATTGTCTTATTGTGTCTAACCCTATTATCACATATAAGCCAAGGGTTCCTTACTATTAAGCTTTGGATGCATAATTCCCTTCTAAGAAAGACAAACCAAGATATGACATTCTAGAGACCTTTAAGCAAGTTACGATCAATCTTCCTCTTTTAGAAGTCATTAAATAGATCCCAACTTATGCCAAGTTCCTTAAAGACATTTACAATTTTAAAAGAAAATTTAAATATGACATGTCTAAAAAGGTTCTTTTAAGTGAACAAGTGAATTCTATTTTGAAATTTGATACTTCACCTAAGTTCAAAGATCCTGGTGGTCCTAGCAATTCATTCTATATTGGTAATTACAGAATTGAAAGGGCATTATTGGAATTTGGGTTCTCACATTAATTCGATAGTATATTCTGTTTACTTAGAGTTGGGATTATGTGAATTGAAGCCTTCTGATTGTACCCTTCAGCTTGCTGATAGGTTGACTCCTAGGAGGCAGATAAATGGCATCTTGGTTTACATTGATAAAGATTTCTTTCCGATTGACTTTGTTGTTTTAGACATGGACCTTGGTCATGCTCCTTAGCACGTCCTTCTTATTTTAGGAGTTTCCTTCCTGACTACGGCCAATGCCATCATTAACTATAGGTCGGGAGTGATAAAAGTCTCAATCATGAATATGAGGGTTGGGCATAACATTTTTAAAGCTTCTTCTCAACCTGTGTTCTTCATTTTTTTCATTTTCTTAAATGTTCAAAGTTTCTCTACCCCCACGTTTAAATCTCACAATGTCCTCATTGGGAGTGAAAAGAAACATAAAAACCCAAAATAAGAATGTTTACACAAAAGAAAACCTGACTCAAAAAGAAAGAAAAATGACAAGACTCTAAGCTCAAAAAGAAAATAATAGAAATGAAACAATGCAACAAACATATACAAAAAAAATAAAAAGAGAAAATAACGAGGAACAAGTATACCAGATTAATGCAGAAGAACACCTAAGCTATAGCCTCCTAAAATATGCTTAGATAGAGGCCCGTGGAGCATCAGCCACTCCATATTAAGTGAAATATTATAACTCAAATCAAAACCCATAACAGCACATAGTAACTTATCAAACAGGCAAGAACAAATCTAAATAAAATTATGACAATGAAAAATAAAGAGTTGGTGCCAAATAAAGTACATCCATCATGTCAACGCAGCACACGTAAGGGTCCACTTCAACTTGTCAAATTGTTAGGCCCAATCAGAAAATAGATAGACATACTCATAACAAGCCAGCATATAGATCATTTGCCTAGAAATTGTGCCATCATGGATGAGTAGTCTCGGTAAAATAGTGGGTCCAAAGTCTATAAGTCTTTTAAGTCTAATATGCGTAACAGTCTGATCTAAATCAAAATTCTTAGTGGCAATATTCTCAGACTCAACAAATTCAGACTTACGAGATTCAAAGGGAAAAGCAATAGTGATGGGGTCAAAAGAGAAGGATTCATATTCAACATAAAAACTCTCATCAAAACTTTCATTGATATCAAATCTATATGAAAAAAAACTCATATTCCACAGAAAGAATATCTTCATCATATTCCAAATTAATGGGCTGAACTACCTCCTCACAAGACTCCTGGAAACAAATAGCTTCTGACTCATCATGGTGCTTAACTTCAGATGTAGTGCTCATATCTAACTCACTAGAATTCTCGAAGTCTTCACCCTCCTCAAACTTACAAGAATGATTTAAAGAGGTGGGTGGGTCAACAAAAACTAGGACATCATCAGTGACATCTTTATATGAGCTAGGCTACGCTAGTCTCTTGTTCTAGGCTAGGCAAAGGCATGTCATCATGAAAATTAGACCTAGTAAGATAAGAGCGTTTAGAATCATCGTAAAGACAGGTTTAGAAGATACTAAACTATGGTTAGGTTCATTACAATTCTCTCTACTCTAATTAAAACATGGAGAATGTTTAGCAATTCTCTCTTTCACAGTCTCTACCATTTTATCAGTCATGTCATTTATCGTCTTTTCAACACTTGCACATGTAGCATCAATATAGACACGATATTGATAAGTACAAGCATCATGATCAGTAGACTCACAATATTCACACAAAACAAGGGGCAGACAAGAGTAAGAGGGGTTATATGAATGCCTAAAGTAATCCTAGTGATAAGGATTGGCATGAAAAATAGATTCATCATGAGTTGGGTATTTTAAATTCTTTCTAGCTTATTCAAGCTTATAAGTATCCCAAGCTAATCTTTCGAAAAAATCCCATACCTCATCTTAAGCTCTAATTAATAATTTTATTACACCTCTAGAACAGATAGACTCAATATAACCCTGAGATTCAGAATTTAAACCCAAGGTGATGACC
Organism: Carnegiea gigantea; assembly: GCA_029747015.1. Classification (NCBI taxonomy): domain Eukaryota; kingdom Viridiplantae; phylum Streptophyta; class Magnoliopsida; order Caryophyllales; family Cactaceae; genus Carnegiea; species Carnegiea gigantea. Next base: position 57,711 of record JAKOGI010001648.1, read on the forward strand.
TCACAAATTTTCCATTTTTCAAAATTTTGATTCAATTGAGTACGATAATCATTAAGTCTCGATAAATAACTCTAGAAAGGTTCATGCTCAAATCATAGGAAATTGAAAACTGGCATGCTTGCAACTCTGATTTCAATTTTAAGAAATTTTCAATTTTTTAAGATTTTTAATTTTTTTCAAAAGATTTTAGGCTTTTTTGTAGTTATTCAAAGCAAAAATAAAAGAAAAAACAATGACTCTGTAAACTAATGACTAAAACTAAAAAACAAGACTCTTAAATAACAAAGTTAATAAAACAAAATAAACTAACAAAAATAAAACTATATTACCAAAAAGAAAAAAAAGACCAAAAAAAAAAAACAACAAAAAGTGACCTAACACAAAAAACTTAAAAGAAGCCCACAAACAAAGCATGTACACAATTTTCTTTTTCTGAAATTTTTTTTTGGATTTTAATTTATCTGAGTTTTTTTAATTTCTTTTTCACAAAGAAAAGCAAAAATAAAATTAAACTAATCTTAGGAATAAAACAAAAACCGAAAACTGAGATAAATGAAAAGAAAACTAAAATAAATTAAACCTAAACAGGCAAAGTCTAAAATTGAAACAGAAAATAAAACTCCAAAAATCAGAAATCTATACACAGTAAATTCAACACAATCACAAGGAATATGAATATATTTGTTTTTGAATTTTTTCTATCCCTAAATTGTACAGAATATTGCAATTAGAATATTAGTTCCAAAAATCACATAAAATTTCAGACAACCCCAAACATTCCAAAAAAATTCACACGGACTCTAAAAATTATGCTGAATTTAGAAAAATATCATCACAGCAAAAATACATCAGAAATACTCTAGGAACTTCAAACAGAGTCTGAAATTGACGAAAATCCTGCACTGATGTTGCTGTTTTTTTGTTCAGTTCTACCTTTTTCTTTTGCTGCACATAAACCAAATTGGTCAGTATTGCTTTTTAAGCAGTAAACAAGCTCTAAAAATCAAAAAGAAACTAATCTAAACAAAACTCAAAATACTAAATACAATAATCAACAATAATCTAAACTAAATTACTAAAATTAAATAACGAATCAATCAAAACCAAAAGTCACAATTATAAAATTAAAACGAAAATGACTCAAACGACTCGACGCAACCAAATTTTACAAAACCATCCCTGGCAACGGTGCCAAAAACTTGTGATTTTTATGAATATTAGTTTTAACTGCAAGCGCACAATTCTCATCGTAGCACTTAGGGGTCGATCCACAGGGATGGATATGAAACTCAGATTCCTTATGTTGCCTAAACTATTATTGCAAGGACGAATAACAAAATTCTAAACTGACAATTTAAAACTAAAGTTAACAATATCATTCAATAAAGAAAGGGACTAAACTAACCCACTGGAGGAAAAATAAGAAATTACAAAATTTAAAATGAACTAAGTAAACAAATACTAACAGAATCCATATGCCTAAAAGTAGATTCGAACCCTTAGTAGAATCAACCTAGGGAATATATCAATCAAACGATAGAATCAAAATAGAGCAAGGATAAGTAATTACAAACCTAAAATTCTTGGATATTCGAACAACTCAAAATCACAATAGGAAGAATCCAATATGAAACTCAAACTAATTTCTTTGTGGCAATCAAATCTAATTTTGAAAACCTTCACCAAACAGTATCATCTTAGAATCCAATTACACAAACTGAGATCAAAATTACTGAATCTAAAGAACAATAGGAAGAAGAAAATGAAAACTACTACTACCCTCTGCTCCCTCCAACTAAACTCAAAGACCTCCAATTTGTAGCCAAATTCACAACCTCTTTGCAACCCCATTAATTCTTGAATTAATCTTCGGCCTTTTCAATTCTATAAGCACCATGCCCAATTGATGAGAAAGGAGAAAAAGTAACGATCTGGTTCATGATGAAGAATAGAGGACTTAATTGGGCAAATTAAAAAGAATTAACAAGAGTGATTAAAGAGAAGCTAGGGGGGGATATGTCGTGGATTTCTTTATGGGTTGGGAGATGAAGTAGGGGAAAGGGGTGGACTCAGCCAGAAAGGAGAAAAGAAGACTAGGCTACGGGAGAGAGGAGGGACCATGTGCGAAATAGGCTAAGGCTTCGCATGGATTGGAATTTCTTTTCTCTTCTTTGTTATCCTCTTCAATCTGATCCAACCTTTGGTTAATTGGATCAAATTATTTATTTTTGTCCAAATTTTCAATTCCTACAAAATAAACAAAAGCACATTAAAAGTCTAATCTACTAATTTATTTTGAGCAAATAATAGATAATAAAAGGGTATAAAATATCATAATTCTGGGCTGAATAGTTTTGGTTGTTTTCTTGAATCATAGGGGCCAGGAAAGTATGCCGTGAGTGGGTGAAGCAACTACCTACTCAGTCAAAAGTTTAAGTGACCTGCTACTTTCCTGAGCGATAGAATCAGGGTTTCACCCAGAGACGTTGTTGATCTACAATAAGCAGCGCCTTATATAGCAAGTATGCCTATTGCAAGTAAAATTGAAATGATTTCCCATATTAAATTTTAAACCTCACCCTCTCAAAAAAAATGTCCCCAATAGAGTTGCCACCATAAGGATCCACCTTCCCAAGGGTGCGATTCCCCTCAAATGGTTTGGGCTCATGTGCTAGGTACGTTGTATTTTCCTAGAAATCAAGTTTTTCAGATTTTTTATTATTTTATTTTATTTTTAAAGAAAACAACAATGCAAAACAGGGCTTTTAGAATCATAGGAAGTTACACCTTGGGCCTGACTAAGGAACTTGGTCGGGTTCCCTGGTAAGGACAGGTCAAATTCTCCTAGATTGGGTCATGGAAGTTCCCTCAGCCTGACCCACAATTTGGATGCAGGTCTAATCTAGTATCGAGGGCATGTTCCCAGGTCAGATTAGAACCTTGATTCTAGTCCAAGCAGATTCTACTACTAGAATTCTAATCTGTTTCCCCAAATTCAACAATACAGATACCAGATGCAATAATGAGGAAAAAGGAACATTAATTTTTTAGTAATAGAGTCGCTAGTCAGTTTTAGGAAAACTTACAAGCCATGCCACCTCTTGAAGCAGATCATATAATCATTGGGGACACCGAAGGCACACCGAAGGGACAAATTGATACTACTTCAAAAGGGTTTTAGAAAGACCCCAAGCAATCCTAGAGCGAGGACCACCCTGACTCGTTACTTTGGAACCAATGTTCTACATTTAAGGGGATTGGTATGATGATGTGATGGGACGTATCTCATCACCACTAGTCATCATTGTTTGTCAACCTCTACTAATCAACACAGGAAATTAAGACTTAATCATAGTAGCATACATTCATGCAACAAATTAGAAACACATAATCATATAAAATCATGAAAAAGGTACAAACTTTACTCCCAAAAAGAACCAAAGAATAGAATAACAATTACAGCGGGTGGGGAAGTACCTAAAGATTACAACTTTGGTAATTTAGAATCAAAAAGTTATAAAAGAGATATAGAGTTGAAGAGTGAGGAAAGGTAGAGTTGTTGCCCTCAGAATAACCCACCTGATTTACTTAGGAGCCCTGGGAAAGTGACGTCTTTTTACTAGTTGACCCAATTCTTTATCTCTAATATATGGAGTGTTTCTCTCCTAAATTTTGATGCCCGTTTCCCTTTAATATTTTGATGTATTTTGACACTAATTTGATTTGGTGCAAATTGACTGATGCCTAATTCATCCCTAATTCCTTCTCCTAAGCCCCAGGGGTAGCCCTCTATTTATGTGGTTGAGGGGATAGTCCAAATGGGCTTTAGGAAAAGGAGACCTAATCCTAGCCTCACTAAGGTTAGTCCAAACAGGTACACTAATTTAGCTAGGATTTTGACTAAGTAGTCTCGATGCACTAATCAACCTAGAATTATAGTTAATTAATCCTGTTTAAGCATAAACTGACTCAAAGAGAGGGATCCCAGCCCCGGCCAAGTTCTTGAAGGCCTGAGTTCCTGGACTGGGCTGCAGACATCCCAATTTGTTTTGGCCATAACTTTCACGTTTGACCTCCATTTTAAATGGCTTTTTTTTTTCCCCATGAAAGCTTATTGTAGCTTCTAATACAACTAATTTTATAAATTTTTGATACCTGTGGAACAAGATATAAGCAAAATAGTGAACATGTATCATTTTCAACACAAGCCCAAATATTCCACTTATATGTTTTTCATTGCTTATCAGGCTCTGGTGCATAATATGTCATTAAGAAGCCTATTCAATGACAAAAGTTGATGCTAGAGTTAATAATCTTATACTCCTAGACTGATTTCAACTAGATGCAGAACATGGTGAATTTGGGGTTTTGGGCTCTATTGGTCTTTTGGATTTGAATTCAAGGATCACTATACTGGGCCCACAAATGCACAAGTTGGAGTATAATTTTCGTCATCGGATAACTAAAAATAAGATGTCATATTTAGGCATCTACAGTTAGCCCGCACTTTTGACGAGCCGGAGTATGGAGAATGTCAAAGTGATAGTTACTTCCTTTAATTGTTTGGCTGGCTATGATGATGTAGAATTCGCATCTCACAGACGAGGATACTGAGACTTGGCCCCTATCTACCTTTGTTGTGATGGTGTATGATGCATTTTTTCCCTGACTTAGCGGATTAATGGATTTCCTTTTCGTCGGAGTAGCGCACCTTTTTGCTTATCAAGCAAATTCACGAATTTGTACTTTCACTGCGTTAATGAGTTTCTGCATTACTAGAGTAGCATACCTCTTTGGCGGTGAAGCAGGTTTCCATATCATTGGAGTAGCAGAACCTTTTTCTAGTCGAGCAGGTTTCTATATCACTGGAGTAGTGAACTTCTTTTCCAGTCAAGCGACTTTCCATATTGCTAGAATGGCGGACCTTTTTTTGCTAGTCAAGTAGATTTCATAAATTTATCCGTATCGGTAGAATGGTGGCCCTTTTTACCGGTTGAGTAGGTTTCTGTATTGCTGGAGTGGCAGAACTTTTTGCCGATCTGGCAGGTTTCGATATCGCTGGAGTAACGAACCCTTTTGTCAATCGCACAGTTTTCCATAATGCTACAGTAGCAGACCTTTTTACCAGTTACGCAAATTCATGAATTTATCCTTTAGCAGGATTCCGTATCCCTGGAATAGCGGACCTCTCTGCCGGTTGAGTAGTTTTTGCATCATTGGAGTAGCGAACCTGTTTGCTAGTCGAGCAGGTTTCTAGATCACTGTAGTGGTGGACCTTTTTGCTGATCAAGCAAATTGTGAAGTTTCTCGTTATGTAGGTGCTACTAATTTTAGCTTTTGACTTTAATGAATATTTTGAGTTACTTTCATAAGCATTCCATTCTTATATATTCTTTGGATACTTATGGATGTAGATGATCCCTTGGATCCTCCTTGCCTTGGTTTATTTTTCCTTCACATTTTTCGAAAGAAACATGCTCTTATAGTGGTGGGAACGAAGCCGAGTTTTGTTGACTACTATCCTTGCTTTTACTTTTCTTTCCTTCTTTGTATGCTTGTGTTCTTTTTATGCATGTGAGTTCCCATACACATAGAGATACTAGCCGATCCCTATTACTCGTCTTCTTTTCTTATTTTTCTTCTTTCTGTTTGAGTGTTTGGCTCATTGTAGGGGGACTATTCCCATGTGAGGTATGGGGAATCTGACCGGATCCTCCTACTTGGCATCCCTTTTATCATTCTTGTTTGCTTTCCTTTTAGTTTATTGTGAATGAATATGCTCATATGAATTGTTGGGAACATGATCGAGTCCTCTTTTGGCTCCATTCTCCTCATTTTGCCTATAAATAGCTTGGCTTTTGGAGTGTTCAATCCACTCCTAAATCATACTTATCCTCCTCTTTCATTATCCTTTACTTTGCTTCATTACTCTTCAGCGGTTTAACATATGAGGCCTAGATGAGCTCATCCTCCTCACTAATCTCATCAAGAAAGACTTGCACAATATTTCTTTATTAAAAGGCAATGGAGACCCATTCAGGCTCGGGATGACATTGATCTTCTTATTGATATAAAAAGGATGGATTGTTGTCTGTGGCTAGATCCTCTTGGGCTTTCTTGCCAGATAAATTGAGGTTAGGTTGATGTTCTTTCTATAAGGATGCTTATGTGAGGCCTTCTTCGAGGATAATGACCCCACTTTCACTGAGCCTGATTGAGGTGAGGGCAAATGCATAGATTTCTTCTACAGAGCTGTTGGCGTTGTCTTAAGAACCTTTGAAGTTTATTCATGGCTAGCCAGTGATATGTACCTTCCTGTAGGGCCACTATGAAGGCTAATTGCACTCTTCTTCAATCCAGGGTTCCCAAAAGATCAAGAAGGAGCACAGTCTAATAAATAGGCTAAAGGCTTATGCATTGATGTAGGCACACTTGCTAGCCTAAGTGAGACTATGCCAACATGATGACTATGCAAGCTCCGTTGTGTAGACTATGTAGACATGATTATGCTACATATGCATACACGTGATGACCTAATGTCGTATACGTGCAGCTTTGATGCTCACTTTGGGGTCAATTGGATATGACCTAATCAAGGAGTAGAAGATTGTGGGCTTGGCACGGTGATGTACTGTGGTTTAGCATGAGGTGTACAAAGTTAGGTGATTGCTAGGATAGGCCAGGTCATGGGTCTTAAGTTGTCCAGGATAAAGAATATTTCTTTAAATGGAGGAATAGCCCCTAATTTAACATTAAAGTACTGTTGTTCTAAAGAAGCCTCCAATTTTTGTTTATTACAACACAAGCCCTAGATTTGAGAGAATAATGATAGCCAAAGCTGCTTTTGCTAGCTTTGGTTAAAGTAGCCCCCAGTCTAATAGAGTACATGTGATCCTTCCCATGTTGGAAAGATGCTTTTGCTAGTGCTGCCTAGAGTGGCCACTAATTTAGTGTTAAGAATGTCATTTTCCCCTTGTCTGAAAATATTTATAAGGAGGGGAACCCTGACTACCTAGGGAAATATAGGAACGCCCTCTGTTTTATGTAATGGGTGAGTGTCCATTTAGGAAAGTTGAGAATATAAAGTGAGTATCCACTTTTGAATTTATAGTCATGGTTGAGGCCAGGAGTCCTGAATTTTGCAATGAAGGTGTGATTGGAAGCTATGAAGTGGTAAGGTGGGTGAATGGTTTGTCCAAGTCTGATTCAATAGGATTAGTCTACGGAATGCTTCTTTGTCTAGAAAACCAAGGGCTTATTTTCACTCTCCTTTTGCTTGGTCCACCTTTATAGGTTTTCGTGCTAACCGCTCTTCATCTCTCTCTCTCCCCCCCTCCCTCTTTGCTTTTCCTGTCCTTCTTTGCTAATGGGACCATTTTTCTAAGCCTTCTCATTTTTTTCAATCACTGATATATTCCCACTTCCTGGTTATATTGAATGTGGTATTTGAAGGCTGAAAGGGTTTTAAGTAGTAATTTTCAAGTCTAATGATGGTATTAATGCGAGTTTCCAAATGAGGCTTCTTTTCCTAAGCATATCGTTTAAAGCTACATGATTTATTGTAAGAAAGATGTTTTCTTATTTCAGATGATGGATTGAAATCTTCAGCCTTTTTTTTTAATTTTGCTCTCTCTTCTTTTACCTAGCTCACCTTGTGAGGTTTTTGAGCTGGCCCCTCTTTTTTTTTTGTTTTTTCTTCCCTTTTTTCTTCTCTTTCTTTTTTCTCTCTTCTTACCTTTTTAACCCTAGGTTCGTTGTAGGATATAAGCATTTTAGAACAGAAGGAAATAAGAATCTGCAAAGCAACTTATGAAGAAGATGATTTTATTAATAAATCGAGGTTATATCAGATCTAGATTCAAAACGTGAATGACTCTTAAACTCAACACATGTCTATAAGCTAAACATGGCACATCACATCTTCTAAATTCAACAGAGTTTAAGACATCTTGTGTGGAGGCATTTTGGATTTGGATTCAACTATGCTCTTTATGTGAATAGATGGGCCTCACTTTTCACATTGGTCTCTTAAAATGGCTAGAATATCCTCGTACAAGTCAAGCGGGTTATTGCCCTACATGAGTGGTTCCAATAAGGGATGTATTTGATGTAGCAATCTAGAGCATGTACATTTTTACTTGTCAGGTCATTGTCTTTCTTGTCCATATTCTGAAAGTCTTCCTTCTAATTGCTGCTAGTCTTGGCATGTGCCTCCCTAGCTAATCCTTCCTATAACAATATGCGCACATCCCTTAGTGTAATGAAGTTTTCAAATGGCATGAATTACATATGTTTTCGATATGTGGGCTGGTACGAGCGGTTTTTGCCCTCCATTAAGCAAGGAAGTTAGTGAAGCTTCACTCTTGTTTAGTTAACTCTAGGTCTTTGAGCGTAATTGGTAGGTCAACATTATGAATACTAATGTAGCAATTCTTTATAAAGATCATCCTAGTTTATGGCCTTTTGTGGGCCTACAATATTATACCACTTTATCACATCCTTGTCAAATGTCTAAAGAAATATTATATGGAATATGTCCTTTTTAATTCCTTTAAGTGTCATTGCACTAAGAAGAAAGGGGGGATTTTCAATTCCATAGAACATGATGTCTGGCATAGTGAATTTTAGGGGTAGTTTCCCTTTTGGAATAGAAGTGAATCCCCCATAGTCATTAAAGTAATTATTGAACGCAAAAGATTCCTTAAGCAGTTGTCCTATTCGATTTACTCGTAGAATGGTTTGAGGACTGCTCTTTTTCCCTTTTTCTTCCTTCTTCTCATCATCTTCCCTTCCTTTGTTTTGAGGTTTCTAAACTTTTTCCTTTGGGGTGTTCTTAATAAGAGTTTGGAGTGTAGTGGCCATTAGTGTTATATTCCTCTGACTCTCAACCCAGTCCAGTTTGCATGTTTTTCTATCATCTTCATAAGTTGAGCCAGTTCATTACCTCTTACCATCAGGATTGGTCAATTATTTGATTTTGACTCAAATTTTTGACTTTGATCTAGCTGGTAGAGTTCCCTTGGACTCTTCTAGTAATAGCGGCCTCCCAGTTTGTGGACTCTGCTCATATGCCTTCTTTGTCTTCACTATCTTTAGCAATAAGGTGACAGTTTAGAGAGCTGGACTATTATAAGTGGTCCATGTTAGTAATTTCGCAAACACATGGTTTATCGCTATAGCATTCACGGATATCGTCCTCAAGGATGTTTTATGAAATTGGGTTACCAAAAATTCTAAACCAAGTTAAAACTAAATGCTAAATTAACCAAGTATCATAATTAAAAATTCCATAAATTAATAGGCTAAATAAACAAGATTAATTCATGAATTTGTGAACAATATCAAACTGGGAAAGAAGAACCAACTCTAAATAATTACAACCTACTAACACGTAGTCGTAATTAGCCAATCAAAGCACTACAATTGAAAACAAAACTGAACAAAAGCAAACAAAGGGAACGAAAAGAAGAAAACAAGAACAGAAAATTATGAAATTGAACGCACGCCAATGAAAGCTTAATGCTCACAAAACCAATGAAAGTTCAATGCAAATCGTGAAATTGAATTGCAATCTCAGTCAAGCGACGACTTATAATCAGATTACACCAATTTTTGAAACTATAATGTAGATCGAAAAGGGAAAGAAAATTGGAAAAAAAAAAAACAATGCTATCCTCTACCCTGTGTCATTCAACTCTGCGCTACCATGCTCTGCTTTCAGCCCTTTTGTATCCTTCATTTGACCCCCCCAAAAACAAACGCACTTCTTCGATTCTCCCATTGATGAGAAGTGAATAGAGTAACGGATGCAAGTGCAATTAATTTAGGGAATGATGGAGGAGAGGGAAAGACGCCATAGATGTTGAAGATGGAGGAAGTTGAAACGCCATAGCTGGCTCTGTTCTCGGATTTTTTTTCTAAGCTAGGAACTCACGAAAGAATGATGAAGAAGAAGAGATGGGGAGGGGGGGAAGAGCCATGGTCACGTGAGACTCACGTGTAGCTAAATGAAAGAGAGAGATGGAGAGATGGGGCTGAGAGTCACGTGCCAAGTCCGTGGCCATTTAAGTGAGAAAGAAGAAAAGCAAGCTTGACTTCACTTAGGCGCACAAGCTGAGGGAAGAGGCACGCGCATATGGGTCAGGCCTAGTGAGAAAAGAAAGGCGGGAAAGAGAAAGAAAGAGGATGAGCTTGGGCTTGGATTTCGGCCTAGTCCATTGAGAAGGAAAAGGGTGGACTAATATGCTCTTTCTTTTTTTTTTTTTTTTTCCTTCTTTTGTGTCTTCCCCTTGATCTAGCAACCCTTTTTGTACAAAATTTATTCATTTTCTTCAAATTGTCAAATTCCAACAAAATAACAAAAACAACATTAAATTCTAATTTAATAATTTATTTCGAGCAATTATTAGACAATAATAGGTTATAATATATCATAATTTCTTATTTAACAAATACTCTCACACCTAAGTTTTGCTCATTCTCAAGTAAAACAAAACTAAAAATCCTAGATAAAGAAAATAAAATACTAACTCACTTGCATAGGAATCCTGGTTGCACAACCCCTATGTTACCCCTAGTAGATGAGGAAGGTCTCGTGAGGGTTTGCAGAAGATATATCCATAAAATCTTTAAAAGAAATAAAAAGAGAGAAAAATAGATAATCTTTTTGGTTTACAAACAAAGCACAAATATATACAAGAGAGAAAGTTGTACAAATTCTAACCAACAAATTACCCTTTTAACAAAGATATTTGCCTGTATATAAACAGAATGTACTTATCTAGGCTCTCTACCCCATAGATGATATCAAAGCACTAACTTTTCACCCTACTGTACATCAAGACTTTGAATCCATCCCAATGCTCGTGTGCAAGTGCAACATCATCCTAGGGCTTAGGTTTACCGGAATCAAACTCAATCCCACTTAACTGACACAAACCTTATTATTGACATGTTAACATAGGAAGCAAGCTTTCCCAGTAGCAGTATTGCTTCAAAGAGTAACACCCAGTAGCACATCCTCAAAGGGATACTTGTTATTACAAATTTTCGTTTCATTTCATTTTCTTTTCTTTCATTTTCAATTTCATTTCTATTTTTTTATTTTCCTTTTTGTAATGCAAACAAAAACCAAAGGAATTATGAAAAAGACAAGTGGGAGAACTAAGCAAGGAAGACAAAGACCTTTAGATAATGATGATGATATAAATAAGGATTAGATTACACATTAATAATGAACAATTGGGGTTGCAATTATGGCTTAGAATGACACACTGAGGACGGAGACCTATCATGCACATCACGTTTACATGCAAGCTAATAGTCAAAGTACAGAAAATTTAAGCTGATTAGAATAGTACGAAGGCTTGCCCAAAGACAAAAATCTTTTTAGATTTTCAAAGTTTTCAATTTTTTTTTCAACTTTATCAATTTTTTAAAATGTTTTTTCAAACTTTTTCAAACTTTTTCAAAGCTTTCCCAACCCCACACCTAAATCTCACGATGTCCTCATTGGGAGTGAAAAGAAATATAAAATATAAAATAAAAACTAAAGAAACACAAATATACAAAATGAAAAAGAAAACTCAAGACTAAAGACAAAGACAAGACTCTAAAATTCAAAAGAAAACAAAAATAAAATAAAGTCACAAAAATATATACAAAAGAGAACAAATTGAAAAGAGAAATAGAGAGGAACAAGTATACCAGGTCAGGTGCAGAAGTACACCTAAGCTATGCCTTCCTTATGACCAAGGAATTCATGGAGCAACAGCCACTCCATATCGAATGAAACATCACTACTTAAATCAAAAATTGTTAGAGCATGTAGCAGTTTATCAAACAAAGAAGCCCAACTCTCAATAAAAGAAATGCAGTAGAGATTGAAGAGTTGGAGCCAAAATGAGTACATCCACCATGGTAATAAAGTACAAGTAAGGGCCCGCTTCGACTTATCAAATGTATGAGCCCAAACATCAAACATGCAAATGTAATTCAAACTAGCCTGTTGGTGGGTCATTAGCCTAGAATTTGGGTTATCATGAATGAGCGATCTAGGCAAAACAGTGGGTTCTGAATCCACAAGCCTTTTTACATCAAATGCACAAGAGTTTGATCTAAACTAAAATTCATAGGCACAAACATCTCAGACTCCACAAATTCAGGCTTGCAAGATTCGAAGAAGAAGTCAGTTTGGATGAGGTCAAAAGAAAAGGATTCATATTCAGCACACAGACCCGCATCAAAACCCATATTGACATCGAACGCACATGAAAAAATTTATATTCTATAGAAAGAATATCGTTATTAAAGTCTAAAATAGTGGGTTCAATTTTCTCCACGCATATCTCTTGTAAAATATCCTTTGAATCATCTAAATCATGATACTCAACTTCAGTCATGATGCTCAAATCTAATTCACTAGCTCTCTCAAGGTCTTCACCCTCCTGAATGTCACAAAAGTCATTCAAAGTGATGGGTGGGTTAGCAGAAAGTAAGACATCATCAGTGACGCTCTTAAGTGAGCTAGTTTGGTGTGCAAGGTCTTGTGATAGAGACACTGGGAGGTCACTCTCGTGTTCTCGACTAGGCAAACGCATGTCCTTATTCAAGTTAGGCCTAGCAAGGTAACAGGAATCAAAATCATCTTAGAGCCTAACTTCAGGTTTAGGAGATTCTAAACTAGAGTTAGACTCATTACAATGCTCCCTGCTCTATTTTAAAACAATGAGAATATCTAGCAATTCTCACTTTCATGGTCTCTATCATTCTATCAGTCATATCATTAATCTTCATTTCAACACTTGCACAAGTAGGATCCATATATGCACGATAAGGACAATTATGAACATCATGGTTAGAAGATTCACAATAATTATACAAAACAGGAGGCACATAAGAGTGAGATGGGACATGTGAACTTGTGAATCTATAAAGTGATCCTGAGGGTAAGGACTAACAGGAATAACATACTCACTATGAAGTGGGTAATCAAAATTCTTTTGAACTTGTTCAAACTCGGAAGTACCCCAAGCTAGTTTTTTAAAGGACGCCAAAACTTCATCTTGAGTTTTAGATAGCAATCCTGCTATACCTTCAGGATAAATAGACTCAATATAACCTCTAGATTCAAAATTTAGATCCACAGCAATGACCTTACAAATTTTTCATTATTGAAAATTCTAATTGACCTGAGCACAATAATCATTAAGTCTCTAAAGATAACTCCAAAAAGGTTCATGCTTATATTGTGAGAAATTAAACACTGGCATGCTAGAAGCTCATGTTTTTTCAATTTTAAGAATTTTGCAATTTTTTTGAATTTTGAATTTTGAATTTTTATTTTGTTAGGCAAAGTAATGGCATCTAGAACACTATTTACAAACTAATGACTAAAACAAAAACAAGAGACTCAAATAAGTAAGTGAACAAAGCAAAATAAACTAACAAAAATAAAACTATGCTACCAAAATAAAAGAAAGACAAAAAAGACTCAAACATCATACAAAATATGAAATGAACACAAACACAAAAGAAGAGCATTTTTTTAATATTTTTTTCTTTGTTGCTGCTGTTTCTGTGCCTGTTTCCTGCACAATAACCAAATGGTTAGTCCTTTTTTGTTTTCTAGCCTAAACAAATAACCAAAATCAAAATTAAATGGACCAAAGTAAAAAAACGAAATATAAACTCTAATCAAAAATCAAAAACATAAGAAAGCTCAACTATACTAAAACAACTAAAACTAAACTAACGAACACAAAATCGAAAAATCAAACATACATAACGAAAATGAAATCGATGCAATTGACTCAACGTGACCTAATGTCACAACGCCATCCCTGACATCGGCACCAAAAACTTGTTAGTTTCCGCAAGCTCACGATTTAACGTTATAGCATTCACGAATGTCGTCCTCGGGGATGGCTTATGAAATTAGGTTGGAAAAATTCTAAACTAAATTAAAACTAAATGCTAAATTAACTAAGTATCATAATTAGAAATTCCATAAAATAATAAGCTAAATGAACAAGATTAGTTCATGAATTTGTGAAGAATATCAAACTTGGAAAGAAGAACCAACTTTAAATAATTGCAACCTACTAACACTTAGCCATAATTACCCAATCAAAGCACTGCAATTGGAAACAAAACTGAACAAAAACGAACAAAAGGAACGAAAAGAAGAATAGAAAATTATGAAATTGAACAAAAGCCAATGAAATGTAAATACTCATGAAACCAACGAAAGTTCAACGCAAGTCGTGAAATTAAATTGCAATCTCAGTCAACCGACTACTTATAATTAGATTACACCAACTTGTGAAACTATAATGTAGATCGAAAAGGGAAAGAAAATCGAAAAGAAAACAATACTATCCTCTACCCTGTGCCATTCTACTCTGCGCTACCATGCTCTACTTTCGGCCCTTTTGTATCCTTCATTCGAGCCGGCCCCCAAAAACAAACGCGGTTCTTCGATTCTCCCATTGATGAGGATGGAATAGAGTAATGGATGCAAGTGCAATTAATTTAGGGAATGATGGAGAAGAGAGGAAGATGCCATAGATGTTAAAGATGGAGGAAGACGAAATGCCATAGTTGGCTCTGTTCTCGGATTTTTTTCCTGGGCTAGCAACTCACAAAGGAATGACGAAGAAGAAGAGATGGGGGAGGGGGGAACGAGCCATGGTCACGTGAGACTCACGTGCAGCTAAATGAAAGAGAGAGAGGAGAGATGGGGCTGGGAGTCACATGGCAAGCACGTGGTCATTTAAGTGAGAAAGAAGAAAAGTAGGCTAGACTTCACTTGGGCGAACAAGCGGAGGGAAGAGGCACACGCATATGGGCCAGGCCCAACGAGAAAGGGAAGGCGGGAAAGAGAAAGAAAGAGGAGGAGCTTGGGCTTGCATTTCGGCCTGGTCCGCTGAGAAGGAAAAGGGTGGACTGAGATGCTCTTTCTTTCTTTTTTGTTTTTTTCTTCTTTTGCATCTTCCACTTGATCTGGCAACCCTTTTTGTATAAAATTCATTTATTTTCTTCAAATTGTCAAATTCCAACAAAATAAGAAAAAAAACATCATTTAATAATTTATTTCGAGTAATTATTAGACAACAAAAGGGTAGAAAATGTAATATTTCTTGTTTAACAAATACCCCACACCTAAGTTTTGCTCGTCCTTGAGTAAAACAAAACTAAAAATCCAAGACAAAGAAAATAAAATCCTCACTCACTTTCGTAGGAATCCTGATTGCACTTAGTATATGCAACAAGCCCTTTAAACCCCTAGGTTACCCCTAGTGGACGAGGTAGGTTTCGTGAGGGTTTATAGAAGATATACCCACAAAATCTTTAAAAGAAATAAAAAGAGAAAGAAAAATAGAAAATCTATTTGGTTTATAAACAAAACACAAACATATATAAGAGAGAAAGTTGTACAAATTCTAACCAACAAATCACCCTTGTAACAAAGATATTGGCCTGCATATAAACAGAATGTACTCATCTAGGCTCTCTATCCCATGGATGACACCAAAGCACTAACTCTTCACCTCACTGTACATCAAGACTTTGAATCCATCCCAATGCTCGTGTGCAAGTGCATCATCATCCTTGGGCTTAGGTTTACCAGAATCAAACTCAATCCCACTTAACTAACACAAACTACATTATTGACTTATTAACATATGAAGCAAGCTTTCCCAGTGTCCGTATTGTCTCAAAGGGTAACACCTAGCAGCATATGCCTCGCAGGGATACTTATTATTGCAAATTTTCTTTCATTTCCTTTTCTTTTCTTTCATTTTCATTTTCATTTCCATTTTTTTGTTTTCCTTTTTGTAATGCAAACAAAAACCAAAGGAATTGTGTCAAAGACAAGTGGGAGAGCTAATCATAGAAGACTAAGACCTTCAGATAATGATGATGGTATAAATAAGGATTGGATTACACATCAATAATGAACAATTCGGGTTGGAATTAGGGCTTCGAATGACGCACAGAGGACGGAGACTTATCATGCATATCACGCTTACATACAAGCTAATAGTCAAAGCATAGGGGATTTAAGCTGATTAGAATAGTATGAAGGCCTCCCCAAAGACAAAAATCTTTTGGGTTTTCAAATTTTTTAATTTTTTAAATTTTTTTCAAATTGTTTTTTAGTTTTTTTCCAAACTTTTTAAAAGTTTTTAAAGTTTCCACACCCCCACACCTAAATCTCACAATGTCTTCATTGGGAGTGAAAAGAAATAGAAAACATAAAATAAAAACTAACGAAACACAAATATACAAAATGAAAAAGAAAACTCAAGGCTAAAGACAAAGACAAGACTCTAAAATTCAAAAGAAAATAAAAATAAAAGAAAGCCACAAAAATATATACAAAAGAAAACAAATTGAAAAGAGAAATAGAGAGGAACAAGTATACCAAGTCAGGTGCAAAAGTGCACCTAAGCTATGCCTTCCTTACGACCAGGGAATTTATGGAGCAACAGCCAGTCCGTATCGAATGAAACATCACTACTTAAATCAAAACTTGTTAGAGCACGTAGCAGTTTATCAAACAAAGAAGCCCAACTCTCAATAAAAGTAATGCAGCAGAGATTGAAGAGTTAGAGATGAAATGAGTACATCCACCATAGCAATAAAGCACAAGTAAGGGCTTGCTTCAACTTATCAAATGTATGAGCCTAAACATCAAATATGTAGATGTAATTCAAACTAGCCAGTCGGTGGGTCATTAGCCTAGAATTTGGGCTATCATGAATGAGCGATCTAGGCAAAATAGTAGGTTCTGAATCTACAAGCCTTGTAACTTCAAAATGCACAAGAGTCTGATCTAAACTAATAGTCATAGGCACAAACGTCTCAAACTCCATAAATTCAGACTTGCAAGATTCGAAGAAGAAGTCAGTTTGGATGGGGCTAAACCCACATGAAAAAGATTCATATTCTATAGAAAGAATATCATCATCAAAGTCCAAAATAGTGGGTTCAATTTTCTCAACACATATCTCTTATAAAATATCCTTTGAATCATCTAAGTTACATTACTCAACTTCAGTCGTGATGCTCAAATCTAATTCATTAGCTCTCTCAAGGTCTTCACCCTCCTAAATCTCACAAAAGTCGTTCAAAGTGGTTGGTGGGTTAGTAGAAAGTAAGACATCATCAGTGATGCTCTTAGATGAGCTAGTGTGGGGTGCAACATCTTGTGATAGAGACATTGGGAGGTCAGTCTCGTGTTCTCGACTAGGCAAAAGCATGTCCTCATTCAAGTTAACCCTAGCAAAGTAAGAGGAATCAAAATCATCATAGAGACTAACTTCAGCTTTAGGAGATCCTGAACTAGAGTTCGGCTCATTACAATGCTCCTTGCTCTGTTTAAAACAATGAGAATATTCAGCAATTCTCACTTTTATGGTCTCTATCATTCTATCAGTCATATCATTAATCTTCTTTTCAACACTTGTACAAGTAGCATCCATATAAGCACGATAAGGACAATTATGAACATGATGGTCAGAAGATTCATAATAATCATACAAAACAGGAGGCACATAAGAGTGAGATGGGACATGTGAACATGTGAATCTATAAAGTGATCCTGAGGGTAAGGACTAACAGGAATAACATACTCACTATGAACTGGGTAACCAAAATTCTTTTGGGTTTGTTCAAACTTGGAAGTATCCAAAGCCAATTTTTTAAAGAAAGCCCAAACTTCATCTTGAGTTTTAGATAACAATCCTAGTATACCTCCCAGATAAACAGACTTAATATAACCTCTAGATTCAAAATTTAGACCCACGGTAATGACCTGACAAATTTTCCATTTTTGAAATCTGATTCAACTAAGCACAATAATCATTAAGTCTCCAAAGATAACTCAAAAAAGGTTCATGCTCATATTGTGGGAAATTAAAAACTGGCATGCTGGAAGATCGTGTTTTTTCAATTTTAAGAATTTTTCAATTTTTATTGAATTTTAATTTTTTATTCTTATTTTTTTAAAGGAAAGAAAATGCATCTAGGACACTATTTACAAAGTAGTGACTAAAACAAAAACAAAAGACTCAAATAAGTAAGTGAACAAAACAAACTAACAAAAATAAAACTATGCTACCAAAAAAAGAGAAACACCAAAAAGACTCAACATTACACAAAATATGAAATGAACACAAACACAAAAGAAGAGCATTTTTTTTGTTTTTTATTTTTTTTTGGTTGCTGCTTCTTCTGTGCCTGTTTCCTGCACAATAACCAAATGGTTAGTCTTTTTTCGTTTTCCAGCATAAATGAATAGCCAAAATCAAAATGAAATGGACCAAAATAAAAAAAACAAAATATAAAATCTAAGCAGCAATCAAAAACATAAGAAAGCTCAACTATACTAAAACAACTAAAACTAAACTAATGAACACAAAATCGAAAAATCAAAGATACGTAACAAAAATGAAATCGACGCAAATGACTCAATGTGACCTAATGTCACAATGCCATACCTGATAATGATGTCAAAAACTTATTAGAGTAATTCCGCAAGCTCACGGTTTATCGTTATAGCATTCACAAATGTCGTCCTCAGGGATGGCTTATGAAATTAGGTTGCCAAAAATTCTAGACTAAATTAAAACTAAATGCTAAATTAACCAAGTATCATAATTAGAAATTCCACAGGATAATACGCTAAATGAATAAGATTAATTCATGAATTTGTGAACAATGTCAAAGTTGGAAAGAAGAACCAACTTTAAATAATTGTAACCTACCAACACTTAGCCATAATTAGCCAATCAAAGCACTACAATTCGAAACAAAACTGAACAAAAACAAACAGAAGGAACGAAAACAAGAAAACAAGAACAGAAAATTGTAAAATTTAACGCAAGCCAACAAAAGGTTAAAGCTCACGAAACCAATGAAAGTTCAATGCAAATTGTGAAATTGAATTGTAATCTCAATCAACTGATGACTTATAATCAAATTACACCAATTTGTGAAACTATAATCTAGAATGAAAAGGGAAAGAAAATCGGAAAAAAAAAAACAATGCTATCCTTTAGCTTATGCCATTCTACTCTGCGCTACCATGCTCTGCTTTCGACCCTTTTGTATCCTTCATTTGAGCCCCCCCCCAAAAAACAAATGCACTTCTTCCATTCTCTCATTGATGAGGAGTGAATAGAGTAACGGATGCAAGTGCAATTAATCCAGGGAATGATGGAGTAGAGCGAAAGACGTCATAGATGTTGAAGATGGAGGAAGATGAAACGCCATAGCTGGCTCTGTTCTCGGGCTTTTTTTTCTGGGCTAAGAACTAATGAAAGAATGAGGAAGAAGGAGAGATGGGGGGGGAAAGAGCCATGGTTACGTGAGACTCACATGCAGCTAAATGAAAGAGAGAGAGGAGAGATGGGGCTAGGAGTCACGTGCCAAGAACGTGGTCATTTAAGTGAGAAAGAAGAAGAGCAGGCTAGACCTTACATGACCGTACAAGCTGAGGGAAGAGGCGCACGTATATGGGCCAGCCCCAGCAAGAAAACGAAGGCGGGAAAGAGAAAGAAAGAGGAGGAGCTTGGGCTTGGATTTCAGCGTGGTCTGCTGAGAAGAAAAAGAGTGGACTGATCTGCTCTTTTTCTTTTTTTTTTTTTCGTTCTTTTGTATCTTCCACTTGATCTAGCAGCCCTTTTTGTACAAAATTTATTCATTTTCTTCAAATTATCAAATTCCTACAAAATAACAAAAACAACATTGAATTCTAATTTAATAATTTATTTTGAGCAATTATTAGACAATAAAAGGGTATAAAATATAATAATTTCAAGTTTAACAACCCACCATGCTGGATATGTGCTAAAGGAAATGGTTAATAACTTGCAAGATAAAGAGAAGGTGACAATGGCTTGATGGGCTCGAAAGGTTAGCTAAAATGGGGTTAAGATATCGGGTTCTGAGGTTAAAATTAGGACTTATCCTGGATTAGGTCGTAAGTTGCGGTTAAAGAGCTAACTTATGAACCTAAGTCAAACTCAAGTCTTTCTTAGGTGAATCACAAGTCTATACTAATGTAAGTATGACTATGGTTTGGTTTGCCTAGAATGAGCTAGTCTTTGCATATGGGTGGATCTAGGTGAACTCATATAGGGGTCCTAAATCTGGGGAGTATGATGTGTGGATCATGAACTTATATAAGGGTAAGATATCTAGGCCTTAATTAGACTTGTGCATTATGAATATGATGTATGGTTGGATGCTACCTAGAATAGACTAGTGCTCTAAAGGTCTAGTGGGTCATATTATGCACCTTAAGCCTAGATGAACTCATGAAATGTGTATAATAAGGCCTAATGATGTATGACTCTTTGACCTCAAGTATCTTACAATTGATGTGCTAAGACCCTGAATGAACTATGTTGATTTATGGACCTAACTTTGACACTGAGAGCCTATAATACAGCGTCACGCTATGAATGCAGACTCTAAGGGTCCGTTTGGAAGGAGAGCAAGTTAGAGGAGTAAGAGTAAATAAGAGTAAAAAGGAGTAGGAGTAAATAAGAGTAAGTTGTTTACCCTTATTTGGGAGTTTTAGGGAAGTAAGGACTTATCCTTGTTTGGAAGAGTAGGAGAGTAAATAAGAGTAAATGAATAAAATGACCCATATGCCCTTACAAAATTAATTAAAATATATTATACTTAGATTTATGGGGGCCAATAAGTAAAATTGTCATCCTTACTCCTCACGTACTCCTCCTTGCACCGCAAATTGGAGAGTAAGAAAAGGAGGAAAAATGAGGAGCAAGGAGGAGTAAGAGTTACTCCTCCTTACCCCTCCTTACCCCTCCTTATTCTCCTCTTTGTACTCCCAAACAAGGGTAGGAGGAGTGTATACTCTCCTTTACTGTCCCTTACACTCTTCTATTCCCCATCTAAATAGACCCTAAAAGGACAGAAACTTCACCTGACTTCCTAATTGGATCACAGTCGGGGTATAACTAGGCCCGAAATGTATCCTTTTTATTCTGACTTTTAGGACTTAGTTGGCTTGGAAACCTTTTTGATTCCTAATCCAATTCCTAGACTATTTTCCTTAATTTGGTCTCTTCTAAGACTCATAATATCAATGCATAATCCTTTAGGCTAAAGAAGTTTAATCATACAAGGATATAGTGCATTCCTATTCGCAGACATGAGTTTTAACCTAAACACGAGTCCTATGTTACAGAGGTTTCAGGTCAAGTTTTGAATAGCCCTCTCACAACCCAATGCTTTGTATGCCATCCATGGGGTGTACGACATGGATGGAATGTTTTGGTTTCTTTCCTAAGTCATTAGGACTAGGAAAGTATGTCATGAGTGCGTCAAGTAACTGCCTACTTAGCTGGAAGTCTAAATGGAACAACTGAGTACCAGTTACTTTCCCAATGGGTAGAATCAGGGCTTCACCTAGAGACATTGTTGATCCCCGATAGGCAACATCTTCTAATGTAAGTATGTCTAATGCAAGTGCAATTAAGATAATTTCCCATATTAAAGTGCAAATCTTACACTCTTAAAAAAAGTCCCTAATGAAGTTGGCATTGTAAGGTTACACCTCCCCGAGGCTGCAATTCCCCACGAGTGGTTTGGGCTTGTGTGCTAGGTACTTTATCTTTTCCTAGAAGTCAGATTTTTTAGATTTTTATTTTTTTATTTTATTCTTATAGAAGCCAACAATGCCAAACTTAGCTTTCAGAATCGCAGAAAGTTGGGCCTTAGTGCTAGCCAAGGAACCCGGTTGGGTTCCCTAAGCAGGGCTAGGTCTAATTCTCCTAGATTGGGCCCTGGCAGTTCCCTTAGCCTAACCCAGAATTTAGGTGCAGGTCTAATCTAGTATCCTGGGTAGGTTCGTGGGTCAAATCAGAACCCTGATTCTGGTTCCGGTAGATTCTCCTGCTAGCATTCGAATTTGTTTCCCCAAATTCAATAACACAGATACCGGATGCAATAATCAGGAAAAAGAAACATTAACTTTTTAACTAATAGATTCGCCACTAAGTTTTAAGAAAACTTATAAACCATGTCACATCTTAAAATAGATCATATTGATAGGAACACCAAAGGGATAAATTGATACTACTTCAAATGGGTTTCAGAAAGACTCAAGCAATCTTAGAGCGAGGACCACCCTAACTCGTTACTCTAGAACCGAGGTTCTACATTTAGGGACGATAGTATAGTGATGCGATGGGACGCATCTCATTACCATATGTTGTCACTGATAACATCTACTAATCAACACAGAAAATTCGGACTTAATTATGCTAGCAGACGTTCATGTAACAAATTAGAAACACGTAAGCATAGAAAATCATGCAAAAGTTTCAAACTTTAGTCCAAAAAATCCCAAAGAATAGAATAACAGCTACAGCCGGTGAGGAACTGCCTAAAGATTACATCTTTAGTAGTTTAGAATCAAAAAATCATAAAAGAGAAATGGAGTAGAAGATTGAGAAAAAAGTAGAGTTTTTGCCCTCAGGATAACTCCCTTGACTTACCTAGGAGCTCTAATAGAGTGATGCCTTTTTGTTGGTAGACCTAATTCTCCATCTCTAATATATGGAGTATTTCTCTCCTAAATTTTGATGCTATCCTCTCTCTAATCTTTTGATGTATTTTGATACCAAGTTGATTTGGTGCCAATTAACTAATGTCTAATTCATCCCTGATCCCTGCTCCTAACCCCTAAGGGGTAGCCGCTATTTATAATGGTTAAGGGGATAGTCCAAATCGGTTTAGGGAAAGGAGACCTAATGCTAATCTCATTAAGACTAATCCAAACACGTACACTGATTAAGCTAGGATCCTGAGCAATTAGCCTCTAAGTAATCAGTGGAGAATTGTAGTTTATTGATCCTATATAGGTAGAAACGGATTCGGAGATAGGGATCCCAGCTGAGTTCCCAACTAGAGGACCTGGCCCGGTTCTTTGAACCGGAAACTCGCCTGGGTTCATGGGTTGGGCTATAGACATCCCAATTTATTTTGGCCGTAAATTTTACATCCGACCTCCATTCTGCATAGTTCTTTTTTTTGTTAAAATATTATTGAGTAAAATCTAATAAAACTAATTTTATAGTTTTTTGACAACTGTGGAATAAGATATAAGCAAAATAGTGAATTGGTATCATTTTCAGTATTGGCCCAAATATTCAACTTATATCTTTTATGTTGCTTAACGGACTTTGGTGCAGAATATGTCGTTTGAAAGCTTATTTAATTAAGAATGTTGATGCTTAGACTTAATTATCTTATACTCTCTAGAGTGGATCTCAACCGGATGCTGGACACTATCAATTTGACTTTTTAGGCTTTCGTTGCCTTTCGAACTCGAATTCAAGGATTACTCTGCTAGGCCCCTAAATGCACTAGTTGGCGTATAATTTTCATTATAGAGAAATTAAAAAATTGATGTCATCTTTAGGTGTCCACATAGGGTCCCATTTTGTTTCGTTTGTTCTAAAAGCCTTTGCCAAGAAATAGTTCTATGGCCCTGCCAATTCTGCCTCATCATGGAATGAGTTTTTTACCAGATATTCCCTAGGAAGTATGTCCCAAATGGCAAAAACTTGAAGTTCAGCAGTAAAATTAGCCATTTCATCCAACTGGATAAAGAGTCTTTTTATATGTATCTTGGGCACTATAAAAATCTTTTAACTTAATGTCTCCATCATGGTTTGGATATGAGCCTGTATCGAATTACATATAAAGGTTTGAATCAACAAATCTAGACCTTGATTGTCTCAACACTACTTAGAAAAGGCCAAATAATGATGAATTTAGAGAGATAATTGTAATCCATCTCTATTAGCATTGGTAATAGAGATGAAAACTAGTACTGCTTTGAAATTAGATCAATATGGTAACGAAAAGTGACGTTTGTTGTTGATTTCATACTTAACAGCGGACATAAACACAAAATGAGGGCATTTAGCAACGGAATATTTTGCAATAGTGACAAAATAATTTAAAACTTTAAAACACAAATATCGTTTAAATATATCCTTTCTGACAATAGAAATGCCATCACTACTTAAAAAAGGTTTTATGTTTTTTAAAAGTTACTAACTTTAATTTCTGTCTGACATGTCTCAAAATTGAAAAAGAAATTCAAATTTTAAAGTCCAAATTTAAAATCCTATCAAGAACTTGAAATCACCTCCTTTCGCCTGCTGCCCCCCCGCCACCCCACCCCACCCCGCCCTTTCTTCTCCCCCCATCATAAAGTTTTAACTCCATGCTAGTAAAATATTCATCCCAATAAACACGCGTCCACCCCTAGAAATTGAACCCTCTATAACCTCCCCCCCAATGTTAACCCCAATAAACCCCCCTTCTTGTTCCTTCTTCTTCAATTTCTCACTTATCCCCCCTTTCTATCCCTTTCTCTTCTTTTTTTCCCATGCATGCCCCTTGTCCATAAGCACTACCACTTATTTTCTCCCATCCACCTCTCACTTTTTGAAAGTTAGACCCAGATTTGCACCATCGCTTTTGGGGCAACCCAAATCCTCTTGCGCCATCAACACTACTACAAACGAATTTTACATTTGAAAATTTCAATTGAAATTAAAATATACTAATTGATCTATATTTTTCTTTCTTTTTTTTGTTAAGGATTTATGATATTCCTTTTTTATAGAATAAAACCGACACAACAAGGTGAAAGTCTCAAATGTAGATCTAGATTTATGATACTCAAATTCTAGAACTGGATTTTCATCAAATATTAGATTTAGATTTATGATATTCACATATAAATTTTACCTTTTCTTGTTTTCCACCAGTTGTTTTTTATATTCGAAATGTAGATCTAGATTTCGCTTTTTAATTTTGCGCCTTTTGATTTATGATGTTTGAATTTTGATTTTGTTTTAAACTTGTGTTCTTCGTAATTTTTGAAGCGCATTTTTTTGGTTTGCTTGTGTTTTTTGATATGCAAATTTTGATTTTGCATTGTGATGTTGTTTTTATTTTCCTCCTTATTTTATGTCTGAAGCTCATGTTTATTCGTTTGGCTTTTTTGATGAGATTGCACAATTTTAAAATGGGCATAACAAATATGACTTATATGAGGCTTTGGTTATAAATTGTAGATCTCATTTTATTTTTGGACATAATCTTTTGTTCCTAGTATGGTTGCAAATTGAAGAGCTTTTGTAATTTTTACGTAATTTTGGTTTTAAATTTGTTTTGTTGTAAGATGTACTTTTTGGGTTGTTTCAAAATTTTAATGTAATTCTTGTAGTAAGATTCCTGTAGTTTTGGACTTGTATAAGTTTATGTCAAAATTTTACTCATTGTTTCGAGATTTTTTTTACCTCATTTTGATGTATATAATGATATAATTGCTACTCTAATGGCATAATTTTATGGAGTTTTAAGTGTTATGTTTTGTATGGTCCATGTAATTTCTATAAATTTTTTTGCTTATTTTCCTCAATTTAGATTTATTTTTTTGGGAAAAAATATAGTGAAATTTAGCTATGGAATTGCGCAGCCCATTGCTATCTTAGGCATGTTATTTTTTTGCTGCTAACATTAGTGATGGTCTAAAATTTTATTATTAGTCCATTGCTAAGTTAGCGATAGTACTCTGTAATTTCAGTACAAATAGCTAGCGATGGGCCACAACAGTGTTTGAAAAATTCTATCACTATTTCTGCTACTAATTACAACTCTCTGTCACTAATTAATGATATGGCACTAATTTCATTGTATTTTGCACTTTTTTAGTAGTGTCATGTATTAGGGGGCTTCGTTTCCAAAACTAAAATCGAGACTTGGGACTTCGTAGAAGAAATAGCCAAGAAAACTATGCAATGGGAGAATAGAGATGAAAGTCCTAATGCTAGATTGGATGGTCAAAAAGGTATGCATTTTCAAATACGTGCTCAATTGACTTCAAAGTTTCCATATCAAAAACTATGATAAGAGGTTGGTCCTTGCACAACCGCAAAGCACAACCCCCCTTCACTTGGTTGGATATGCTTGTGATGATCGAATTGGTTCCCTGAGGTGAAGTATGGTTGTGTTACACCGCGTTCAATGACTAAAAATGAGAATTGTGAAATTTGATGATTGTGTAATGTTATGACTCTTTGTGAGTGATATGGATGTGGAATATGAATTTCAATGGGGTCTGTGGAGAGTAGGCAATGCAAATAGTTTTTCCTGTAGAATATATGTTGTAATTACATGTGTATGTATGTATTTTTCTTTTCTTTTGTGTCAGTAGTTACTTGTGTTGCTCGTCACTTCTAAGGTACTCAACCTCTTATTGTTTTGTTTTCTTTTCTAGATATATCTTTTCTTTTTCTTAATCTTTTTCCTTTGTGACCCTTAATTTTAACAATGAGGACATTGTACAGTTTTAGTTTGGCTCCAAAATTTTTGAAATAAAAAGAAACAGAGGAAAAATTTGTGAATAACAAAAAAATTTCCATTTTTGTGAAACAGTGTGTGGTTTTGAGTAGTTTTATGAATCAATATTGACCTCTTAGTGGATTAGATGCTAAGATTGTATATAATTAGGATGTGCATGATAGGTCTTGTTCTAAAGTTATGTCAATTCTTGCCTTGAGATTTGAAAGCACGCTTGGTAGGTTAAGCCATATGACTTTTAGATTGTGATAGAGTAACTCATTACATTTTAGTTTCACATTCCCTATCTTGAGTTTCTCTTCCATGCTGGATTCTCTAGAGCTTAACTTGACTTTCTTTGAGGCCATATTTAGCATATGCATGTTGATGAAATGATAGAAGCGTTCTTTGTGGTTTTTGAAAGCTACAAAAGCCAAATAGCCATGCCTTAATGAATATTTACCCCCTTGCTAACACTTTCGAAAACCTCCTAATAGTCTTTGGCCAAACACATTCTCTCATACCCAAGCTACGACGAAGAGAGCATTGAGTTGTGATTAGTTCTATATGGGTGTTTAGAGTAATTGGTGGTTGTTTTGATGCTTGTTGTCGTGAAGGGATGATGACAATGTATAAATGAGATCTTCCCCTTGTTTTAAGAGTTGGTGATGGATGTGACTTTGTAGGACTTGAGTAGGAGTATGCTTTCTTTCCATTGTCTCCTATGCTGATCACTATTCATTGTGTGTAAATCCTTTTGAAAAAAAAGAAAATGGTAAAAAAGAAGAAAGTCATGAGTAAAAGTGTTCATATGGTGATTGTACTTATGATTTTTGAAGCCCATTTCTCCTCATTGCATTTTATGGATTGTGTGTTGTGATTTTCTAGTGAGGTATGAAGTTTTAGCGTACTTCTGCAGGCTGGTATTATTACTACCAATTAGCCTTTTAGCAACCTAGCTCAACATTTCCCCATGTCATTTGTCTACTCCTCACCCTTTACCTTAAGCCCCATTGCAACCTATTTTATCCTCGAGGTCATCATCTTGCATTTTTAGGTGGAAAATTGAGACCTATGGCAAGCTCAAGGTAGGTTTTTCATCGGAATATAATAGCCCACCCTAAATCATGATTATGTATTTAACAAAGTCACGTTATTAATTTTCTTGAATTAGTTTATCGCATTTAATCATCCCGATTAAGAAAAATTCATTTGGGCCCTCACTTTTCAGTTTAGGTTTTTGTTAATGTAAAATTTCGGAAAAATTGATAGTAGGACTTGATAATTATGATTTAAGTGATTAAATTATTTTTCTATAACGTCACAAAAATTTAAATTTGAGCTATGTAAAACTTTATCGTAGCGGGGCATTTTATTACCGAGCCCAATTCATTTTGGGCCCAACTTGAAGGCCAAAACCTTATGCACTTCATTTAGCAAATTGTCATTATGAATATCTAATTCTAATTACCATAAAGTCCCTTTTTATGCATAAATATTAGCCAAGCATTGAGATAGCATCAAAATTATTTTCCACCAACACACGTATCAAGCTCTCGCTCTGTGGGTATTTAGAGTAATTAAGTTTTGTACTTATGGGGTCAAGACAAATTGTAAGGACCTTAAAGTTATTTCAATGGATGAAAGAGGGAGAGAATTATATTTTATGGGAAAGAGAGGAAAAACCTTGTCCTTTAAATTCAGTTATGAAAGCAAGGGAGCTATTATGTCAAGGATATATTACGTATTGGTGTTATGCTATTGACACTCAACCGAAGGAAGAAAAAGCAGAGGATATCCCTATACTTTGTGAATTTAGAGATGTTTCCCTGAAGAGTAACCGGGACTGCCGTGAAAAGAAATTGATTTTGAGATCAAATTAATCCCGAGTGCCCAACCTATCTCTAAGCTCCATATCATATGGCCCTAAACATAGCTTTAAAATTGAAGATTTAATTAGATGAGCTCTTACAAAAGGGATTTATTAGGCCAAGTGTGTCACCATGGGGTTTCCCAATTCTAATTGTGAAGAAGAAGCATGGAGCTTTGAGGATGTGTATTGGTTACAGGGAGCTGAACAAGATTACCATAAATAACAAACACCCATTGCCCCAAATAGGTGCTTTATTTGATCGACTATAAACAGCAGGAATATTTTTCAAGATTTATTTGAGATTAGGATACCATCGACTTAGGATTTACCTGAAGAGATTCCCAAACCGCACTTAGGACCCATTTTGGTCACTATAAATTATGCCTTTTGGTCAAATCAATGTCCCCACGGCCTTTATGGATTTTATGAATAGAGTTTTCAGACCCTATTTGGACAAGTTTGTGGTGGTATTTATAGACAATATCATGATTTACTCTAAAGACATAGACCAACACAGTACCCATTTGAGAATGGAGTTGCAGATCTTGAGGGAACATCAATTACATAGTAAATACAAGAAGTGTGAGTTCTGGTTAGAAGAAGTAGTATTTTTGAGACATGTGGTTTCAAAGGAAGGGATTAAGTTTGATGGTAATTTTCTTTTAATTGTTTTTAGTTTACATTATATTAGTATATTAGTGTCCTTATTATTTTCCTTTGCTAAATTAATTGTTAGTTTTTATATTTATTTCATATACTACTTGAGTAATTAGTTGAACATGTTAGAGAGGAGCACATTCTTGCAAGAAAATCCTTCTCCATGTCCAATACAGTGCGTGGTTTCATATTTGGGATTCGCATCAGCATTGGTTTGAAGATTGAGTCACTCAACTCACTTTGAGAAAGCATGTTTAACATTTAAAACTTTATTATGTAATTAACTTTTAAGTATATTTGGCAATGTATTAAAGTTTTTTAGTTTGGGAGTTGCTTTAGCTTTGTGTTTTCGATGTACTGATTTGGTAAATTGGTCACTTGGTATTTGGTAAGTTAATTGATTCAATTCAATTCACCTAGTCAAAATTGGACATCGATGTGGATTAATTAAATGTATTCAGGCTTACTATGATCAATTAGCAGTAATCATTAACAAAATTATTTGAACTTTGAAGCCGAAATAGGTACACGGAAGGCAGGCAGAACCGCAGAAGACTAGGTCGGTCCAAATTCGGTTCAGTGTTGGCCCGGTCTGGGTTCTATTCAGTCCATTTTGGTCTGGACCAAATTTAGACCGATCCGGTCCTCGGTCCCTTGTTTTCTTTTTTCGGGTTTTGGTCAAGGCTAGCCCAGTTCGGTCCTGGACCGATAAACAGCCCTAATTATGAGAATTTTCCCAATTGATTATAAGAGGTCATTTTGCCCATTTATGTAAATAAGTGAGCTTATGGATGTGTTTTAAGTGATTTTGAAAAGAGAAAAATTAAAAATTAGATGAAAATGACTATGGAGTACATTTAAGGAACATGGCTATGTAAGGTGATGTTATGGAGCAAATCATGATTTAGTAATTTTAGAGCGTGATTTTACAGGGAGTTATGCAAAGAAAAGATTGGAAAACATGGACAATAGGGCTGTGAACAGACTAGACACAGGGGTCTCTTTGCGACAAAACTGCTATTATTTGGCACATCAAAAAATTATGATTTTCGGTGGATAACTCAATGTGTTATCTTTCAATAGTCTTTAGAATTACTTTAATCCGAGTTCCATGAAAAAAGCTATCACCGTTTTGCTAAGACTGCACAGGATAGACCGAAGCTGTTCACAGTTATGTTTTAGCCCAATTTTAGGAGCCCTATTGTGGGAATTATGTTTTGCACTATCAATGAAAGTGTTGGGGGACTTCTTAAGCTATTCATATTGGGGTTTTATAGCTCATTTGAGATTACCGGTGAAGGATATGGACTTTTAAAGTAGACCTTCAAACGATAATATGAAGGGAAGAAAGAAATCGTGACATTTGGAAATATTATCAGGAATTTCTATATAATTATGGATACTACAAAGAAATTACAAAGTTTATTGAGTTCAACAACTTTGATTATGTATAGAAGCTTACTTGGGTTGGAAAACCGAGTTAAATGGGTATGAGAATGAAATTTGAGAAGTGGGGAGGGTAATAACATAAGATCGGGGTCTATTAGGCCAAGCTAAGGGTGTATGAGCTTTCCTGAACCTCACAACACCCCTCCTGGCATTCAACCTTTTATTATCCATTTCATAAATATCAAAAACCCATATTCCATTTATATCCATTAAAGTCTTTTCATTATCATCTCAACTAGTTCATTTTGTTCTATTTTGCTCCAATTTGTTTCACTTCAAGTTCAATGACCCTAACTTTTTTGGTTTTCAAATCATTTTAGTGTAACTTATCTTATATTGAATTATTTAAATTGTGGATGCCCTTTTAATTAATCAATTTCCATTAAAGTCACAAATTATGGGAGTGAGCGTTGTTTACTAACTGCATTTACCTGTAGTTACATTTCTTAAGTAGAAACAGGGTCTAGTCTATCGTTTCGCATTATGCATAAGTATTATCAAGTGAGATTGCATTTTAAAGACTTCAGGTATATTCATTGCCTGTATCTTTAGAAATCATCATGTATTTATCAAAATTATAATGTTTTCGTAAGTACATCAACGAATCAGTTCAACTAGTGATTTGTTACGTGATTAGCGAGCCAATTAATTATTAGTTACAGGGTATTGCCCTTCAGTTACCGATGCGGCCTCATGTCAGGTTCCCTGATCTGCTTGGCATATAATAGCCCAACCTTAAAATTATTGAATTGTGTTTATTTATTTAATTACCTCATGTACATGATTTTTTTTTCTCATAATTATTTATTGCATTATTCACCCCGGTGGGGAAAAATTTATTTGGGTCCTCACTTGGCAATTCAGATTTTATTTGTTTATTTAATTGATTACCAAAAACTTTGGAAGAATTGATAGTAGGCTCTAACAAGTTTATCTAAGTAATTTATTTTGCTTTCCATAACATTACAAAACTTTAATTTTGAGTTTCGTAAAAACATTATTGTTACGAAGC
Source organism: Carnegiea gigantea (assembly GCA_029747015.1). Taxonomy (NCBI): domain Eukaryota; kingdom Viridiplantae; phylum Streptophyta; class Magnoliopsida; order Caryophyllales; family Cactaceae; genus Carnegiea; species Carnegiea gigantea. The sequence goes on from JAKOGI010001648.1 coordinate 89,105, forward strand.
ATTTTATTTTTGAATCCAACTTATTTCAGCCGGTTTGAAACCCAACAAGTTGCCTATTAATCTAACTAATTACCATGGTTAAACTTAACCATGGTTAGCAAAGAAAAGGTAGCTTTTCTAGATAAAAACTCAGCCAAATGAGTTGATTAGTCAAAACACATACAACCTAATCCAAAGCTTCACTTTCTCTCTCCTCTCTCTCTTCACTCACGGCAACAGCATGGCAACAGCACAGTAGCAGGTTTGGGTTGATTCCAGCTAGTTTTTTGACCAGCCATGGTGGTTTCCAACCCCCCCAACGTCCTAGAACCTCAAGCTACCGTCCTCCATCATCAAAACCACTAAACCTTATCTCCATCTCTACTTATTTACAATCAAAGTGAGTAATCTTGAAACTTAAATTTATTGGTTTTGCTTTTATTTTAGTTTTGATTCTTGTTTTGATGTTTATTATCTATGCTCATGATCTTTTGATAACAAATAAGAGCTATTTTGATGTTGATCATGGTGGGGTTGAGGTTGGATCGTGCTAGGGTTAGGGTTGATGTTAATCATGCAAGCTTAATGTTAAAGTGTTGGATTTTGATTATTTTATCTTTAATTTGATCATCTTCTAGTGTATTGGTGTTTATTATGATGTTTTTGATGATTTCAAATGAGTTGGAGTGACTGCAAGTTGGCCATGAACTAGGGTTTTGGCAAGTAAAGTAAGGTTTGGATTAAACTAGCTTTAAGCTTGGTTTATGTGTACTAGATTGAAAAATGATCTTCATTGGATATGATTTTGAAGTGAATTTGAATGTGGTGATTTTGTATGATGTTAGGATGGACCAAAGCATATTTACATGCTTTTAAGGAATAGTTTAAGTTGAGAATGTGTGTAAAAAGAGAGGGAAAAGTTAAAATAGTGAGGCTGGAAATTTCAAGAAAACAGGATAGAGTTCACAATCAAACTGGTAATTATGGGCCCATTGAAAAATTATGATTTTTGGTGGGTAGATAGTTCCGTGTGTTAACTTTTAAATTCCTCTTGAATCGCCTTAATCCGAGATCTGTGGACAAATTTATGGTCATTTTACCAAAACTGCACAGAATAGATCAAAACTGGCATGCTTGTGTTCTAGCCTCATTTTGGGAATTCTATTATGGGAATCAAGCTTGGTGTTCTAAATGAAAGATTTTTGGGACTTCCTAAGCGTTCTATATTGGGGTTTTAAGTCTCAATCAGAGGTCAAATGATTAAGTTATGAGGCATTCTTTCTAAGCCTCTGTGATGCTTTTACTTTTCTTCTACTAAATTATTAGCTATGAAATAAATATTTTTGCTAACCGTATGTTCGTACAACGATAATTTTGTACAGAATCAGGGCCTAATCTATCATTCCTTCCACTTTTGTGCATAATATTATTAACTGAGCTTACATTTAAAAATTTTAGGTACATTCATTGCCTATATCTTTAGAAATCAGCATGTATTTATTAAAATTATAATGTCTTTGTAAGTATATCAATGAATCAGTTTAATCAGTGATTTATCATATAACTAGTGGTCCCATCAGTTATTAGTTATAGGGCATAGCCCTTTAGTTACTCGTGCAGCTTTCGGCCAGGTCTTAATCGGCTCGACAGTTGTACACCTATCTTAGATCGTAACAGTTACCAAGGATTCACTATCAGATAATAATTGACAACGCAGTTTCATATTTATCTCATTCCCTATTTTACTTGAAAATCAATTGCAATACGGCCCAACCAGTTTTCTATGAACGTTTAACAATACAAGAATGCATTAGTGAGCTTTGGCTCATAGTTCGAAATGTTTTCATGTTTTGTTTTAGGAAAGTGTTCAGTGAATCACCCTTAGGGGGCAAGACGGCTGAAGATGATAAGTGAGCCGAAAAGTCTATATGAAATGGTGGTGTATTATTGTTGAGATATTTATAACACCATATTGTGATATATTTGGCTGTTGAGACTGCATATTGTATCAGAATTCCATATTTTGGTGTAATCCTTGAAATGTTTGAATGGTTTTGTTGTTAGAATAATTTCTATATTTATCCAAATGATCTAATGGGTTATGATAGTGTGAATATCTTTGATGGTAAACATTAATTATTATGGATAAATTTATCATGTACAAGCAAAGTCTTGTCCTTGTTGGATGGCGGTAATGCCTAATCATTTGGGTTATCATTTCTAATTGGAGAAATTAATGGAAGAAATGCAAACAGTAATTTATGTACATGTGGGGCGTCACAGATTTGGTATCAGAGCCAGGTTGAGATTTTTCTTTGTGGAATGTGGAGTTTTGAAATAAGCGGGCAAGAATGATTGGTAATGAGGGCCATTGTATGCTACTAGAGTGATATTAAGAGTGCAGTAATGATATTAGAAGTGCAGGTTGCTTACATTTGCATGTTCTTTAATTATGGTTATGTATGGCCCTCATATATGTCTTTTCTTTGTTAGATGGACCCTTATGTTGTTAACATGACGCCAAGTGCATCTATGGCTGCTCATATCGCGCTGCTGCGTGCTAGTATAGAGGCTCATGCACAGGACTCTTTTTATGAGTTTCATAGTATTATAGTTCATACACATAGACTACTCTGGTCCTTACCCACAGTTCATCTGTAATGGGAGTTTAGGCTCCGTTATCTTCACTATATGGTAATAGGGAACCTAGGTTAGGACAGGCCTAGGTTTCAGGCCCAGGGGGCTTGGACTACTATCACAACAAAATTGTTATTGAGGGAGGAGTTTGAGCAGAGGGGGATTGCTATGGAGACTCTACAGCATGTCTTCTCGTTACATCAGGCACATTCCCCACCTGTAGCCCCAGCACCATCACGAGAACCACCCTTCCTGCCCACACCAGGTACCCCATTGATGCCTGACAGTACGAGAGAGCTCATGTGGTGATAGACCTCCCTGATACACCAGAGATAGTGGTGGTTAGTTCTGAGAACGAGGGCCATCAGGAGGAGGAGGATGATCCCAAGGAGGATTAAGACATTAATGAGGCCAGGCTAGAGCAGCAGTGGGATTAGGAGATTAACAAGATGATAGTGAAGCAACAAGCTGAGTAGGAGGTTGGCGATGCCGATTCAGAGGCATCGACTAGTAGCTTCGATTCAAGCGAAGAGCCTGATGATTAGTTCGACCTGGATTACGATCCATCTAGGGATCGTTAGGTGGTTCTAGGGGTTGGTGTTAGTAGTTTTCTTTTGAGCCCTGCTTGTCTGTAGTACGATCAGTTTGGATGGATGCATTTTGTGCAGGATATGATATTGCATATAGTTTGTCCAATCCTCTCCAACCGTGATGATATGGTCCGTATCTCTTTTTGGTAATGTGGCGGACCTAGTATCTTGGAGCTAGGTAGTGTTTGGGGTTGAGGTAAGAGTTAAAACTGACTTTGCTTAGTCAGTTAAATGTAATATGTTTTGCTAATCATGCATATAAACATGCAGTTATGTATGTAAATAAGCAGTTATGAAATGATATAATGAAGCTTTGGGTTTGTTTTCAATAATCTTTGAGTTATATTAAATGTATTTATTGGGCATGATTAACGTATATGTTTGGGAATTCCAATGATTGAATTGTTTCGTTAATGTATGATCAGAATGTCCGAATCAGTGCACAACAATGCAGAGATTCATATAGAGGAAGTCTCGGATGATGGCTAGGGATCGGGTGATCAAGCCTCCCATCATGTGCCTTCAAATTTTGTCCAAATGCCACCGATCCCTTCTGGTTTAGCAAACAACATTGGGGACTCGAACTACTAGCCGGCTTTAGTAGTTGAATTGATGAAGCGGATTCCCCAAGTGCCTACTGAAACCCCTCCTAAAGAGGATGAGTTAGCGGATAGGGTAGCATCATGTAACCCTAAAGTTTATTATGGATCTTATGATCCAGTAGTATTGGAGGAATTGATAAGGGTAATGGATAAGGGAAATGGAGAAAATCCTTATAATGATCGAAGTCTCAGAAGAAAAGAAAGTAAATATTTGGACGTATTATTTGACCAGTGAAGCTGACATTTGATGGAATACTATTAACGATAACCTCGTAGGGCTTAAATTCACCTGGAATAAATTCCTGAGCGAGTTGAGGGCAAAATTCTACCCAGTTTTGGTCCAAAGGCAAAAGGAGAAAGAGTTCACAGAGCTAAAGATGAGTGGCACCATGACTATGCTGCAGTACGCTAGTAAGTTTACTGAATTTTCTAGGTTTGTTCCTGAGTTTGTATCATCTGAAAAGTTGAAGATGACAAGGTTTAAAGAGGGTTTGGCTTTCTCTATTCAGAATCAGCTAGCTGGGCAACCAATTTTGACGTACTAAGAACTATATGAGCGAGCGGCTGAAGTAGAACAAGTAAAGACAGAGTTGAGAGCACTGAATCCAATCAACCCAAAGAGAAAGGGTTTTGAGCGAGCAACTCCGAGTGAGAGTGCGAACCAGAATAAACCTACTCCTGCCCCCCAAGAGCCGTCCTGCAGGCTCAACAGGACCCTGTGCGAAATGTGGTAGAACAAATCACACCACCCCTGAATGCCGAGTAAGAACTAATAATTACATGTGGTGTGGAAGCCCTGAACACCTGATTGCTGCATACCCCTGAAGGATGAAGGCTGTAGACAAAGGTGTAGCAAAACCCTTAGCCCCCTTCACCAAGGGGCCCCACCACCAAGGCCTGTAACAGTAGGACGGACGTATGTAAGAGTAAGAAGGAAGCTACCACCTCTAGTACGATAGTCACTGAAACTCTCTTTTTAAATTCAAAGCCATTTTCTGTATTATTTGACTCAGGTGCTACTCATTCATTTATATCCACCCAGTTTGCCATACAATTGAACCTAGAAGATAGGAAGACGGAAACCAATTATAGAATCAAGCTACCTAATGCTTGTGTGATTGAATGCTCTATCTCCTATAAACTTATTCCCATTACCATTGGTGGAACCATCTTCCCTGTAGACTTGATTTAATTTGATTTGTCTGAATTTGACATTATTCTGGGAATGAATTGGTTGCACACCTATGGAGCTAAGATTGACTATGAGGATCTTAAAGTTATTTTGAAAGATGACAAAGGCAGAGAAGTATCTTTCTATTGGCAGAGAGAGGAAAAATCCTATCCCTTGATTTCTGCTATGAAAGCAAGTAAGCTATTATGTCAAGGGTGTATGGGATATTGGTGTTATCCTATTGACACACAAGCAAAAGCAAGATAAAGCTGGAAATATTCCTATAGTCTGTGAGTTTGAGGATGTTTTCCCTAAAGAGTTAACAGGGTTACCCCCCATAGAGGGAAATTGATTTTGGAATTGAATTAATCCCTGACGCCCAACCTATTTCCAATGCCCCATATCGTATGGCCCCAACTAAGCTTAAGGAGCTGAAGCTTCAATTAGATGAGCTATTACGTAAGGACTTTATTAGGCCAAGTGTGTCACCATGACGTGCCCCAGTGTTGTTCGTAAAGAAAAAGGATGGAACTTTAAGGCTGTGCATTAACTACAAGGAGTTGAACAAGATCACCATAAAGAATAAATATTCTTTACTGCAAATCGATGACTTGTTTGATCAATTGCAAGGAGCAGGAGTCTTCTCTAAGATTGATTTGAGGTCAGGGTACCACCAACTTAGGATTAAACCTAAAGACATCCCCAAGACTGCATCTAGAACTAGGTATGGTCACTATGAGTTTACGGTGATGTCATTTAGCCTTACCAATGCTCTTGCAGCTTTCATGGATCTTATGAACAGACTCTTCAGACCCTACCTAGATAAATTTGTGGTGGTATTCATAGATGACATTCTTATCTATTCTAAGGATAGAGATGAACATGCTGATCATTTGAGGATGGTGCTACAAACACTAAAGGAGCATTAACTTCAAGGAAAATTAAAAAAGTGCAAGTTTTTGTTAGAAGAAGTGGTGTTCTTAGGACATGTAGTTACAAAAGAGGGAATCAAAGTTGACCCCTAGAAGGTGAAGGCAATCACGAAATGGTCAAGGTTTACTAACATCATTGAGATTAGAAGCTTTTTAGGTTTAGGAGGTTACTATGGAAGGTTCGTCAAGGACTTTCCAATAATAGCTTCACCCGTGACCAATCCGCTGAAGAAAGCGAACAAGTTTGAGTGGACCGAAAAATGTGATAAAGCTTTTCAAGAGCTAAGGTAACAACTAACTACCGCCCCAATCCTAATGCTACCAGTGGAAGGTAAGGAGTATACAATTTATAGTGATGCTTCAAAGAATGGATTAGAGTGTGTTCTAATGTAGGAAGATAAGGTAGTAGCATATGCTTCTTGACAACTTAAGCCCTATGAAAAGAACTATCCTACCCATGACTTGGAGTTAGCAGCCGTGGTCTTTGGGTTAAAAATTTGAAGGCATTACTTATATGGAGTACCATATAAGATTTATACTGACCATCAAAGTTTGAAGTATATCTTCACCCAGAAGGAGCTTAACTTGAGGCAACGTCGTTGGCTTGAGCTGCTTAAGGATTATGATTTGCAAATTCAATATCATCCAGGAAAAGCCAATGTTGTAGCAATGACCTGAGTAGGAAGGCACAACATAGCTCAAACACTATGGTGATTACTCAATTGAGTCTCTTGAAAGAACTTAAGGACTTGGGAGTTCAACTAATGTCCCATGGGCAAGCATATGTTCAGTTATCAGCACTTACTTTACAGCCTCCCACAATGGAGGAAATTCTAGTGAGCCAAGAAAGTGATCCTGAACTTAAAAGAATAAAGCAAAATTTAGAGAAAGGAAAGTCTCCCGGGTTTGTAGTACATGAGGATAGGACCCTACGATTCCAGAATCACCTATATGTGCCCCGAAATGAGGAATTAAGGAAATAGATCCTAGAGGAGGCTCACAATAGTCGCTACTCGGTGCATCCAGGAGGCACTAAGATATACAGAGACTTAACGCAATACTTCTGGTAGAATAATATGAAAAAGGAGGTTGCAGAATATGTAGACATTGCCAAAAAGTTAAATTAGAGCATCAACGTCCTATAGATGAATTGCGACCCCTAGAAATTCCCACCTGGAAGTCGGATTCGATCTCAATGGACCTTGTTATGGGTCTACCCCTTTCTGCCGGAAGAAGAATGCTATCTGGGTTATAACCGAGTCGACCCATTTTCTGCCAGTCAAAGATACCTAGGGAGTTGAAAGGCTAGCCCAGTTGTATGTTAAAGAGATAGTCCAACTACACGAAATTCCCTTAGATATAGTATCAGATAGGGATCAAAGATTCCAAGCCCATTTCTGGCAAGCACTTCAAGAGGCCTTTGGGACCAAATTGAACTTTAATAGCTCTTATCACCTTGAGACAGATGAACAAACTGAAAGAGTGAATTAAATTCTAGAGGACATATTAAGAGCTTGTGTATTGGAATTCCAAGGAAAAAGGGAAGATGATTTACGTTTGGTGGAGTTTTCTTATAACAATAGCTATCAATCCACCATCAAAAAGGCCCCATTTGAGGTTCCATATGGGAGAAAATGTAAAACCCACTGTGCTGGAGTGATTTGGATGAGACATTGATTATAGGCCCTGAAATGATCTAGGAAACTGTGGAAACAATAAGAAGGATTCGAGAGCATATTAAGGTTGCCTAAAGTCGATAAAAGAGTTATGCAGACAAGAGAAGTAGGCTCTTAGAGTTTCAAATATACGTGATAAACTTTTTCTAAAAGTATCGCTAACTAAGGGTATCAAGAGGTTCAGGGTACAAGGCAAATTGAGTCCACAATATATTGGACTATATGAAATCATTGAAAAGCTAAATCCTGTAGCTTATCGTCTGGATCTGCCAATAGAACTAGGACACGTGCATAACAAGTTTCACATCTCTCAGCTTAGAAAGTATACCCTAGATCTAAACCATGCCATTGTATCTGAACCTATTGAAATTACTGCGGATTTAGTATATAAAGAGCAACGAATCCAAATACTAGATCGCAGAATTAAGCAGTTGCGTGACAAGCAGATATCTCTAGCCAAAGTGCTATGGTCAAATCATACCTCCCAAGAAGCTACTTGGGAGACTAAAGAGGAAATGAAAGCCAATTATTCACAATTATTTGAGGTAATCTTGCATTACATCGGAAATTCATAAGTTTCTTGGGTGAAACTCTTTAAGGGGGGAAGGTTGTAACAGCCCAATCCTAAAATTATTTAATTATGTTTATTTATTTAATTACCTCATGTTCATATTTTTTTTTTTATAATTATTTATCGCATTGTTTACCCCGGTGGGGAAAAATTTATTTGGACCCTCACTTGGCAATTCGGATTTTATTTGTTTATTTAATTAATTAACGAAAAATTTAGAAGAATTGATAGTAGGTCCTAACAAGTTTAATCTAAGTAATTTATTTTGCTTTCCGTAACTTTACAAAACTTTAATTTTGAGTTTCGTAAAAATGTTATCGTTACGAAGTATTTTATTCCCAAGCCCAATTTATTTCAGCCGGTTTGCCCAACAAGTTTCCTATTTATCTAACTATTATCATGGTTAGACTTAACCATGGTTAGTTAAAACAAGGTGGCTTTACTAGATAAAAACTCAGCCAAATGAGTTGATTAGTCAAAACACACACAACTTAATCCAAAGCTTCACTTTCTCTCTCCTCTCTCTCTTCAATCACAGCAGCAGCACAGAGCAATGGCATAGCCATCGTGGGGTCAGTAGGGTCACCCGACCCCCCTCTCCAAAAAAAATAAAAAATAGATATATGTCAGAAAATTAAAAAAATTCGAAGCTGAGGATATGTATTATGTTTGTTGAAGAGGAGCAAGAAAATCGTGATAGCTTAGCGGTCCAGCAGTTGGCTTTGTGTGTTGGCGGTCGCAGGTTTGAACGTCCCCCTTCCCATATTTTTATTTTTTTCAATTTTGTTTTGTTTTTGTTTTTAAGCCCAGAACTGACCTGTTCTTCGGTCTTCACCGCTGCTTACTTCTATGCTTCGCCCCTGGCTGCTCCTATTCTTCGCCACTCAAGTTACTCACCACAATTCACTAATCCCCACTGCCATCAGCCGCTGCCCACGGCCCACCTGCACAGCGTCGACCACCCGCCGCCCACGACCTCACATCTCTCTCCATTCTCCAAATTTGTGAGTTCTTACATCTCAATTTGTAGGTTTCATTTCAATTGTATTGTAGGTTAAGCATGAATTTGTAGATTAGTTTGATGCTTTGATTTCAATTCTTATGTTTGATGCTTGAAGCAAACACCGTGGGTGGGTCTTGGGTTTACTTTGCTTGATTCTAGGGTTTTGCCATTTATTTCAATTGTTGGATACTTGGATGCAATTGTTGGATTTCAATTATTGGATGCAATTGCAGTGTTTTTGGTCATTTATCATGTATGCTAATTGATCATTGATTATAGTTTAGGGGTCTCATAAGTGTTTAATTTATATGTTTAATTTTAATTATAGGTCAAAATGCATAGATATTTCAAAACGATAGGTAAGGAATGCTCGTCGTTACCTTCAAGTTCGAAATCCAAAAACTCGCCATTGAATGAAGAAGGTGGAAACGATGTCGCTCAACCATAACCACCACCACCACCACCACTACCTTGTAATGTAAATATTAATTCCATTCCGTCCTCTACTCAAAGAAGTCGGGTTGATGTAAATGCTCTTCCATCTAATCCGGGAGAAAGAAAACCTATGTCACAGTATCATCCTAATGAACGCGATGAGGTAAGAAGAGCTTATCTTCAAAAGGGCCTATATCAACCCCGAAATCATGTTTTCCCTCAAACACTCATGTGTAGAAATATGCCTCGATTCAATAATGCTTGGTTTGGTGAATATGGCAATTGGTTGGAATATAGCATAAAGGAAGATGTTGCATTTTACTTGTGTTGCTATTTGTTCAAAACTGATGAAATAAGCCATTTTGGTGGAGATGCATTCATAACAAAAGGATTTAAGAGTTGGAATAAGACGGAAAGATTCAAAAAGCATATTGGTGGGGTACATAGTGTGCATAATCAATGTGTTAAATGATGTGAGGCCCTTATAATGCAAAGACAATCCATACAAACTGCATTGCATAAACAATCAGAACATGCTAAAGCTGAGTATAGGACTCGTTTGACTGCTTCGGTTGATGTATCCGACCCCCCTCTCCGAATTTCCTGGCATCGCCCCTAAGCACAACAGCAGGTATAGGTTGATTCCGGCCAGTTTTTCTACCAGCCCTGCTGGTTTTCGACCCCCTCAACATCCTAGTATCTCAAGCTACCATCCTCCATCATCAAAACCACTAAACCTCATTTCCATCCCTACTTATTTGCAATCAAAGTGAGTAATCTTGAAACTTGATTTTGTTAGTTTGGCTTTTATTTTAGTTTTGATTCTTGTTTGGATGTTTGTGATCTTTGATCATGATATTTTGATAAGAAATAAGAGTGATGTTGATGTTGATCATGGTGGAGTAGAGGTTGGGTCATGCTAGGTTTAGGGTTGATATTAATCATGCAAGCTTGATGTTAAAGTATTGGATTTTGATTGTTTTATCTTTAATTTGGTCATCTTCTAATCTATTGGTGTTTATTATGAGATTTTTGGTGATTTCAAATGAGTTGGAGTGAGTCCAAGTTGGCCATGAACTAGGTTTTTGGCAAGTAAGGTAAGGTTTGGATTAAACTAGCTTTAAGCTTGGTTTACATGTGTATTAGATTAAAAAATGATATTTATTGGATATGATTATGAGGTGAATTTGAGTGTAGTGATTTTGTATGATGTTGGGACGGACCAAAGCTTGTTCACATGCTTTTAAGGAATTGTTTAAGTTGAGAATTTGTGTAAAAAAGAGAGGAAAAAGTTAAAATAGTGTGGTAGGAAATTTCAAGAAAATAGGACAGAGTTCACGATTACACTGGTAATGATTGACCCATTGACAAATTATGATTTTTGGTAGGTATATAGTTCAGTGTGTTAGCTTTCAAATGCCTCTTAAATCTCCTTAATCTGAGATATGTGGACAAAGTTATGGTCGTTTTACCAAAACTGCGCAGAATGGATCAAAACTGGCATGCTCGTGTCCTAGTCTCACTTTGGGAATTCTATTGTGGGAATCGATCTTGGTGTTCTAAATGAAATATTTGTGGGACTTCCTAGGCTTTCTATATTGGCATTTTAAGTATCAAGCAGAGGTTAAATGATTCCGTTATGAGTCATTCTTTCCAAGCCTCTATTATGCTTTTCCTTTTCTTCTACTAAATTATTAGCTATGAAATAAATATTTTTGCTAATCGTATGTTCCTACAACGATAATTTTGTCTAGAATCACGGTCTAATCTATCATTGCTTCCACTTTTGTGCATAATATTATTCACTGAGCTTACATTTAAAAATTTCAGGTACCTTCATTGCCTGTATATTTAGAAATCAGCATGTATTAATCAAAATTATAATGTTTTGATAAGTACATCAATGAATCAGTTTGATCAGTGATTTATCACATAATGAGTGACCCCATCAGTTATTAGTTATAGGGCATAACCCTTCAGTTACCCGCGCGGCTTTAGGCCAGGTCCCGATTGGCTTGGCAGGTGTGCACCTATCTTGAGATCATATGAGTTACTAGGGGTTCACTATCAAATAATAATTGACAACGCAGTTTTATATTTATCTCATTCCCTGTGTTTAATTAAAAATAAGTTGCAGTATAGGCCCAACCAGTTTTCCATGAACGTTTAACAATACTGAAATACATACATTGAACTTTGGCTCATAGTTCAAAATGTTTTCATATTTTGTTTTAGGAAAGTGTTCAGTGAATCGCCCTCAGGGAGACAGGACGGCTGAAGATGATAACTGAGGTGAAAGGTCTATATAAAATGGTGGTGTACTTCCGTTGAGATGTTTATAACACCGTATTGTGATATATTTTGGTGTTGAGACTGTATATTGTATCAAAATTCTATATTTTGGTGCAATCCTTGAGATGTTTGAATGGTTTTGTTATTAGAACAATTTCTCTATTTATCCAAATGATCTGATGGGTTGTGCTGGTGTGAATGTCTTTGATGATAAACATTAATTTTTATGGGTAAATTTATCATGTAAAAGCAAAGCCTTGTCCTTGTTGGGCGGCGGTAACACCTAATCATTTGAGTTATCATTTCTAATTGGGGAAATTAATGAAAGAAATGCAAACAGTGATTTATGTACATTTGGGGTGTTACATAGCAAGTGTACACATAACCATAGATCGTAATAGTATTAAGGATAATAACTAGCAGTGTAATTTTATATTCATCTCCTTCACTGTTTTAACTTAAAATGAATTACAAAGCGAGCGTCCAATCAATTTATGGAAAGATCATTTAACAATACATGAATAAATATACTGAACTTCGGCTCACAGTACGAAATATTTTTCAAGTTTTGTTTTAGGCAAATGTTCAGTGAATCACTCTCATGCTAGCAAACCAGCTGGAGAAATTAAGTTAAGTAAGAGAATCTGGATGGATCAATAGTGATATAGTATGTGCACATTTTCGGAGCTGTATTTTGAAATTTTCAGTTGATAGAGATGTAAATTTTATGGTGAATTGCTTAATGTGGTGTATAAATCTTATGTTGGTTAATAGTTTATTGTATATGGCTTGATCATTTGTGAGTATGTCTAGTTAAAGCTATGCCTAACTATATTATTTCTAGTACTCATGCTTTTAACCTTGTCCTTTTGGACTACGGTAATGCCCCTATCATCGAGTTTATTAGTCCTAATTAAAGGGCTTATTAAGGAGAATGCAAATAGTAAACCATATGCATTTTGGGACGTTACAGTTTTGGTATCAGAGCCAGGTTTGGTCTTCCTTGATGGGATGTGGAGTATGAAGAGAAGAGTTAGGAGAGTGAGAAAGTTGGTTAGTGAGGGCTATTATGATATCGTTGGAGATTTGTGACAATAGTAATGTCTGCTTATCTCTTCCATGTTTTCCTCTTATATTCTTCTTTGTTAGATGGATCCATATGTCGTGAGCATCTTACCGGTTACTTTTGTGGCTACTCATCTCTTTACTACATGCTAGTATAGTAGTCCACATGTAGAACCCCTATAACGATTTTTATAGCGTTATAGTCCATACACATAGGCTATTATGTATGCTTATCTTATACGATGGTTGTAGTGAAGTGATTGAATTACTCCGTCTATTGAATAGCTAGAATGTCTGAACCTGTGCAAGATAATATGCTTAGGTGACCAAGCTTCGCATAATATACTACCAAACCTTAGTGGAATGCCCCCGATTCCCCCTGAGTTGGCTAAGAACATTGGGAACCCTAATTACTAGCATACTTTGGTGTCTGAGCTTATGAAACAAATTCCCCAAGCACCTACTGAGATTTCTCCTAAGGATGATAAACTAGCAGATAGGATAACCTAACACAATCCTAAAGTCTATGATGGAAAGTATGACAAATGGAACTGGAGGAATGGATTCAAGGTATGGAAAAAATTTTCACTATAGTAGAGGTTCTAAAGGATAAAAAAGTGAACATTAGGATGTTTTACCTAATTAGCAAAGTCGATATTTGGTGGAACACTATTAAGGATAGCCTTTTAGGGCTTGACTTCACTTAGAGTAGATTTCTGAAAGAATTGAGAGCCAAATTTTACCCAGTTATGGTTCAATAGTAGAAGGAGAAAGAATTTATGGAACTGAAGATGAGTGGTAGTATGACTGTGATGCAGTTTGCTAGCAAGTTTATAGAACTATCTAGGTTTGTTCTGGAGTTTGTGCCGTCTGAAAAACTGAATATAGGTAGATTTAATGAGGCATTAATTTTCTATATTCGCAACCAGCTAGCTGGTCAACTGATCCTTTCATATGAAGAGTTATATGAGAGAGCAGCTGAAGTGGAACGAGTGAAGAATGAGTTAAAGGCCTTGAACTCGATTAATCAAAAGACGAAGTAGACTGAACAAGGAGCTCCAAGCGAGAGCATAAATCAAAAGAAGCCTACTGCCACTCCTCATAAGGGTCATCCTGCAGGTTTAGTATAATCTTATGGAAAATGTGGAAGAACTAACCACACCACTCCTGAGTGCCGAGTGGGACCTAACAAATACATATGGTGCGGTAGGCCAGAGCACCTCATTGCTACCTATCTCCAAAGACTGAAGCCTGTAGAGAAGGGGTCCCACCTCTAAGGCCCGCAGCTATTGCAAGGGCGTCTGTGTTGAGTAAGAAAGAAAGCTGCCACCTCTAGTATGGTAGTTGCTGGAACTTTCTTTTAATTTCAAAGCCATTTTATGTATTGATTGATTTAATTGTCACTCATTCATTTATATCCACTTGATATGTCAAGCAACTAAACCTTGAAAATAAGGAGACAAAAACCAATTATAGAACCAAGTAACCCAATGAGCTTAGAGTTGAGTGTCCTATCTCATATAAACATGTTCCAATTATTATTGGTAGGATAGTACTCCATGGAGTTTTGATTCAAATTGACCCATTAGACTTTGATATCATTCTAGAAATGCGCTGGTTGTGTACTTATGAGATTAAGATAGACTATAAGGACCTTAAGGTTATTTCAATGGATGAACAAGGGAGAGAAGTATGTTTTATAGGCAAAGAGAGGAAAAACCTTGTCCTTTAAATTCTGTTATGAAAGCAAGTGAGTTATTATGTCAAAGATATATTAGGTATTCGTGTTATGCTATTGACACTCAACCAAAGGAAGAAAAGCAGAAGATATCCCAATAGTTTGTAAATTTAGAGTTGTTTCCCTGAAGAGTTACCGGGATTGCCCGCAAAAAGAAATTGATTTTGTGATCGAATTAATCCCTAGTGCCTAATTGAATTAATCCCTAGTGCCCAACCTATCTCTAAAGCCCTATATCATATGGCCCCAATATAACTTAGAAAATTGAAGATTCAGTTAGATGAGCTATTATAGAAGGGATTTATCAACCAAGTGTGTCATCATAGGGTTCTCTAGTTCAACTTGTGAAGAAAAAGGATGGAGCCTTGAGGATGTGTATTGATTACAAGGAGCCGAACACGATTACCATCAAGAACAAATACCGATTGCCCTGAATAGATAGTTTATTTGATCGAGTATAAAGAGCAGGAGTAGTTTCCAAGATTTATTTGAGATTAGGATACCATCAACTTAGGATTTACCTAAAGACATTCCCAAGTCGCACTTAGGACCCTTTTTGGTCATTATGAATTCACCGTGATGCCTTTTGGCCTGATCAATGCCGCTGCGGCTTTTCTAGACCCTATTTGGACAAGTTTGTGGTGGTATTTATAGATAATATCTTGATTTAGTCCAAAGACAAAGACCAACACATACCCATTTGAGAATGGTGTTGTAGACCTTGAGGGAGCATCAACTGCATAGCAAATATAAGAAGCATGAGTTCTGGTTAGAAGAAGTGGTATTTTTGGGACATGTGCTTTCAAAGGAAGGGATTAAGGTTGATTTGCAGAAGGTGAAAGCAGTTACAAAGTGCCTAATGCTCACTAATATTACTGAAACTAGAAACTTTTTGGGTTTAGCAGGGAATTATCGAGTTTTGCAAAGGATTTATCAAAGAACATCTTCCCTGATCAATTTGTTGAAGTAAGCTACAAAGTTAGCAACAAGATAAAGTGGCAGCTTATGCCTCCTCACAGTTCAAGCCTTATGAGAGAAATCACCTACCCATGACCCAGGACTAGCAGTTGTACTTTTGCACTGAAAATTTGAAAATGTTACTTGTATAGAGTACTTTATAAGATCTATACTAATCATCAAAGGCTGAAGTATATTTCCAAGTAGAAGAAGCTCAATCTGAGACAAAGTTGTTGATAAGAATTACTAAAAGATTACAACCTGTAGATCCAATATCATCCAGGAAAGGCAAATGTTGTGGCAGATGCCTTAATGAGGAAGATACAAAATACCCTAAACACTGTAGTGATTGCTCAGTTAAACCTCTTGAGATGGCTTGAGAACTTGGCTGTTCAATTAGTGTCACATGGGCAAGCATCCAAAAATATCAATGGATCTAACTCTTTTAAGTTCGAGCCTGTAGTACTTCACAGCCTAGGACCAACATTTTCATTTAAAGAGAGCATAGAGCTCCTAGCGGTTGATATTGTAAAAGTACTAGCAGAAAATTATACGTGAC
Source organism: Carnegiea gigantea (assembly GCA_029747015.1). Taxonomy (NCBI): domain Eukaryota; kingdom Viridiplantae; phylum Streptophyta; class Magnoliopsida; order Caryophyllales; family Cactaceae; genus Carnegiea; species Carnegiea gigantea. Next base: position 105,312 of record JAKOGI010001648.1, read on the forward strand.
ACATAAGGATAAGTGATGACAGACACTGACGACAAAATCATCTTTTGGGTCATGAAGATCTTCTTCACCACTAATTAAGGTGACATACATCAGAAGACTCCAGAAAATTGACTATTGCAACCAATAGAAAAGCTATGCTAAAAGAAGGAGATCCCTAGAGTTTCAGGTGGATGATAAGGTTTTTCATAAAGTTTCACCAACTAAGGGTATAAGGAGGTTGAACTACGAGCTAATTAAGGCCAAGATCTATTGGACCTTACAAGTTTATTGAAAGATTGAATCACATAGCTTGTCGACTAGATTTGACTATATAACTCAAACACGTTCATAACGTGTTCCTTACCTCACAACACAGGCAGTATCTTTTAGATCCGGACCATGCTCTCTTAACCAAACCCATTGCGGTCAATGAGGGTCTAGTGTTTGAAGAGCACCTAGTCCAAATACGAGATCATAGGATTAAGCAGTTTTGCATCAAGTAGATGCCTTTAATCAATGTACATTGGGGAAATCATACCTCCTTAGAAGCCACTTAGGGAAACCGAGGATGAAATGCGAGCCAAGTACCCACATCTATTTGTGATGAACTTGCATGTTTTGTTAAAGCTTATAAGTTTCGAGGATGAGACTCTGTAAGGGGTGAAGGCCGTAATAGCCCGACCCTAAATAATGGTTACTTATTGTTAGAATGTATAAGGTTTTGATGATAACAAATCCAAGTGTTGTAGTAGTTGTTGTTGTTCCAAACAGGCTTTACCAACAGGGTCTTACTGCTGTTTTTCAATATATTAAAACTGCTTGACTAATGGTTTATCAAGAACAGGTACTCAAGTCAGCGATGTAAGAACAACCATGAGGAACAGGCTCTGTAAGGTGTTTGAAACATGTCCTGTGAAGTGTTTGAAGCATAGGATATAAGTGCAGCCGTGAGGAACAGTTCTGTGAAGTGTTTGCAGCAGATTCGTCTCTCTACAAGATGACTAGTGGTTACAACAAGATGTCTTGATTTAATTTGGTTTTATATTTTTAGACTCTTGTTAATATGCCAATCAGAAACTCTTAACTTACCACTTACTTGAAACGGTTTTGTTTTCTTTTGGTAAATATTTCGGATCACCCTTCAGAACAATCCTGGAAACAGGGTGATCAAGGTGTTTCCAGAATAAGCTGCGGAAAAAAAAAAATTATTTTGCACGATTTTTATCTTTTGGATTTTGAGCAGCTTCTTCAAGGATTTGCAAGAAAGATTTTTTATGGAGTATCTTACCCCTTATCCTAAAAACGGTTATTAAAATCTAAGGGGATTTGCAAAATCTTTTTTGAATAAAAAGAATATCCAATTTTTGGCAAGTGGATAAGGTTGTTGAGAAAAACATGGGCTAGTTGCTGAGAATCACTGCCTTATGTACACGGTTTAGGAAGTGTTTCCAGCTCATGTTTCTTCATCCCTTGTGGCTAAAGAATTCTATATTCTTTAGGGATTTTTGTTTCCAAAAATTTGAGGAACTGTTTTTCCAAGCACTATATAAAGTCGCTTCTTAGAACGATAGAATCATCGGTTTTCAAAGAGAAAAATTTAGTGTTCATGAGCTTAAAAGTTTGAAAAGAAAACCGTGTCTAGTAAGTGAGTTATTTGAGCTTTCAAAGTTGGCATACTAGGACTTCATTGTACCCTATATTAGCTTAGTTGAGAAGCATTGTAATAGGGTGTTTTTCTTTATACTCTTCTTTCACAAAAGTGAGTTGAGTGTGTGTCCAAATCAAGGGGATTTTAGACATGGGATAACCTGTCTTAGGGAAGACGGTTACGTGTGTTGCAATTTGTAACAAGGTGTGTTACTATTGTAACGTGGTTAGCCCGTTTAGTTAAGTGTTTAAATCCTACACGAGGTAGGTCGTGGTTTTTCACCTTAGTTGGGCTAGAGGTGTTTTCCACGTAAAAATCCTGTGTCCATTATTTCCGCATTCAATTTTGTTGGATTTTCGCTTCTGCTTATCTCAGGAACAACCTGTGCGAACAGGGTCTAAGACTGTTTGCCAGCAACTTGCGAAAATCGGACACCACAATTCACCCCCTTCTTGTGGTTGTGTACTCTCTAAATCAACAAGTGGTATCAGAGCAGGTTCTCCTTTGAAAGGCTAACACCTTGAGAGATCCTTGAAGATGAGTACCCCGCAAGACATGCTTGAAGGTCAATCCATAACTCGACCACCATATTTCAATGGCCAACACTATGGTTGGTGGAAGAATAGGATGGAAAACTACATCCAAGCCGAGGACTATAAGTTGTGGATGCTCATCAAGAATGGACCACTCGTGCCAAAGAAAATAACTGAAGATGGAAAGTCAATCCCAAGGAGTCTAAAGAATTCAATACTGAAGATTACAAAATGATGGAGAAGAATGCCAAAGCCAAGAAACTTCTATATTTCGGCCTAGGTCCTGATGAATATACTCGCATATCGGAATGTGAGTCGGCCAAGGAGATCTGGGATGCTTTGCAAATAGCTCACGAAGGGACCAATCAGGTAAAGCAATCACGGATTGAATTGCTTGTGATAAAATATGAGCTGTTTGAGATGGGTGATCGTGAAAGTGTGTTGGACATGTACACTCACTTCACTCACATAACGAATGAGTTGAAACCCCTGGGAAAATCATTCACCACCGAAGAATTGGTGAGGAAAATCCTAAGAATTTTACCTCATTCTTGGGAAGCGAAAGTCACGGCCATCCAGGAAGCTAAGGACATGAACAAGATCACCCTAGATGAGCTGATTGACAACCTCCAAACGTATGAACTTAGGAAAAATTCTCAACAGAAAGATGACACAAAGAGAGATTAAGGTCCTGCACTAAAGGCCTTAGAAGATGATTCTGATTCTGATGAGGAGGAGATTGCCGTGATCACTCAAAAGTTCAAGAAGTTCTTCAAGAAAGTCAAAGAAAATAGCAAAAGGAAGGACTTCAGCAAGGCCAGGAACACCTCTCGAGAACAATTCTCCGGGTGTTTCAAGTGTGGCAAACTGGACCACATTGTGAGAAACTGCCCACTGCACAAGGAAGAACAAGAACCCGAACACCCTAGAAAATAGGGGAGGAAACAGGGTGTAAGCAGCTCAGCAAAAAGGTTCTTAAAAGCTATGCTCGCGGCCTGGGGAGACTCAAGGGAGGATGAGGAAGGGTCTGAAGCTGGGAAAGCTGATGTAGCACTCATGGCAAGAAGTAACACTGATTCAGATGATGGATCAACAGATAGTCTGACTCAACTCAAGAACAAGGTATGTGGTCTAAATAAATCAACTCTTGAGGAATTAGTGTACACTATAATGGATATATGTGCTGAATTAAAAAGGGATGTTCGAGATCTAGAACTTGAAAATGAAACCCTTAAATTAGAAAAACTTGAAGTTGACAAAGAAACTCTTGCCTTGCATGAAAACATCAATGTGCTTAAAGAAACTCTACTCATGAAAGAAGAGACTTGTTCCACTAAATTGACTGAGCTGGAAAAAGAATCCCTTGACTTAAAAGGTAAGGTCGAGTCCTTGCTTGTAGAAAATAAAAACTTGCTTGAGAAAATGAAACAAATGGAATCAGACCTTGCCACAAACAAGCTCTGGAACAGGTCCTCACAAGCACTTGAATGGTTAACACCCATCATAGTCGAAATAGAAGAGGACTAGGTTTTGTGCCTAAGATGACCTACCCAGTGAATAGAAAATATGTAGGATTATCTGAGAATATTGTATGTTATCACTGTGGTAAAACGGGTCATTACCGTTATACTTGTCCCTCAAGAAAGTATGCCATTAAAAGGAACTCAGTGTATGTAAAACAAATATAGGTTAGGAAAGATGAGATTTGTACCTCTAAAGGAATGGGACCCAAGTGGATCTGGGTTCCCAAAACTAACCTATGATCTGTTTTGCAGGCTGAAGTGAGAGAAAATAACCCAACAAACAACCCAGCGAACAGCGCAGGGAACACCCTAGGGAACAGGCAGCTGTGGTATGTTGACAGTAGGTGTTCGAGGCATATGACTGGTGAAAAATTCAATTTTCTCTCACTTACAGCTTCAGGAGGAGGGAGTGTGGCATTTGGTAACGGCAAATCCGGGACAATTATCGGTATAGGTAAGATAGGTGAGTCACTCTCCCATTCAATTGACAATGTTTATTTTGTGGATGGATTAAAACACAACTTGCTAAGTGTGTCCCAACTATGTGACAAAAACAACCTAGTAGTGTTCTCTCCAACACGTTACTTGGTTGTAAATATAAACACAAGAGATGTTGTGTTGAGAGGGAAGTGACACAAAAATGTTTATAAAGTGTGTATTTCTACTCTTCTCCAAAATAATTTGACTTGTTTGAGTGTCCTAAATAATGATGTTATGCTTTGGCACATAAGGCTAGGTCATGCAAGCCACTCGCTTTTGAACAAACTTGTAACCAAAGACTTAGTGGTAGGCTTACCTTCCATTAGATTCAATGATGACAAGGTATGTGATGCATGTGCCAAAGGCAAACAAGTCAGAAATTCATTTAAATCTAAACGGTGTGTAAGCACTACTCAACCTCTTGAATTGATACATATGGATATATGTGATCCAATGAGGATCATGAGCAGAGGTGGTAAGACGTATGTGCTTGTGATAGTGGATGACTACTCTCGTTTCACTTGGACCCTGTTTTTAGCTTCTAAAGATGAAACTTTTAAAAAAATTTCTTGCTTTCATTAAAAAGACTGAAAAAAGGGTAGGACGCTCTTTGGTATGTCTAAGGTCTGACCATGGTACAGAATTTGAAAATTCGAGTTTTATTGATTATTGTAATGAGCATGGTGTTGATCACAATTTTTCAGCTCCAAGAACACCCCAACAGAACGGGGTGGTAGAACGCAAAAATCACACTCTAGAGGACATGACTAGAACAATGCTTGTTGCTAGTGGTCTTCCTAGAAACTTTTGGGCTGAAGCTTTGAATACATCATGTTACATTATAAATAGATGCATGATTAGACCTATTCTTAACAAAACTCCTTATGAACTTTTCAAGGGAAGAAAACCTAATATTATGCATTTGAGAGTTTTTGGTTGTAAATGTTTTGTGCATAATAATGGAAAGGATGCCTTAGGGAAATTTGATCCAAGGAGTGATGAAGCAATATTCCTTGGTTACTCCTCGCATAGTAAGGCATACAAAGTGTTTAATAAGAGAACCTTGTGTGTTGAGAAAGTGTGCATGTGCTTTTTGATGAAACTAACTCTCTAAGCGAGAATGATGCACAGGAAGAAGACTTCGAACTAGGTCTTGTTAGAAAAGACGTGCTGCTTCAAGGTGAACAAGGTAAGGATCAATCGGAGGGAGCAAGGCCTGAGGCTGTTCTTCAGAAAGGTAAACAAGGTGTGAACCAAACAGGGGGAAACAGGGTGGAACCCTGTTTGGGACAACGCCAGCCGAATCCTTCAGGGATAAATCCAGAAACAAGCTCCCAAACAGGTTCGAGAACAGGCTCTGAACCTGTTGTATTCCAGCTAGGATGGAGGGCGAGTCTATGAACCCACTTTCACCACGATCATGGAAATTCCAAAGTTCACACCCTTTTGATCAAATTTTATCTGATATTAATGCAGGAGTTCAAACTAGATCTAGACTCAAAAATTTCTGTGCTTTCTATGCTTTTCTCTCAAAAATTAAGTCAAAGAATATTAATGACGCTCTTGCAGATTCAGATTGGATCACAGCCATGCAAGAAGAACTCCATCAGTTCGAAAGGAACAAGGTATGGTACCTGGTGCCACGGCCAGAGGATAGAACAATCATTGGAATCAAGTGGATGTTCCGTAACAAGCTAGATGAGTGCGGAACAGTCACTAGAAACAAGGCCCGGCTGGTGGTTCAAGGCTACAACCAAGAAGAGGGAATTGATTATGAAGAGACCTTTGCACCTATTGCAAGGATGGAAGCCATTCGAATTTTGATAGCTTTTACAGCACACATGGAGATCAAGTTGTATCAAATGGATGTCAAAAGTGCGTTTCTAAATGGATAACTCAAAGAAGAAGTGTATGTCAAACAACCCCCTGGTTTTGAAAGTGATGAATTTCCTAACCATGTTTTCAAACTTGACAAAGCACTTTATGGTTTAAAACAAGCCCCTAAAGCTTGGTATGAGCGGTTGTCAAGCTTTTTATTAGAAAATGGTTTTACAAGGGGCAAGGTAGACAACACCTTGTTTCTAAAATCTAAGGGGGAACATTTGTTGATTGTCCAAGTATATGTCGATGACATCATATTTGGTGCAACTCATCATGATTTGTGCAATGATTTTTCAAAAATGATGAGGAGTGAGTTTGAAATGAGCATGATGGTGAGCTTAATTTCTTTCTAGGCTTGCAAATCAAGCAAACTTCAAACGGCACCATGATCCATCAACAAAAATATATCAAGGAGTTACTTAAGCGTTTTGGGATGGAGTCGGCCAAGCCCATTGATACTCCCATCTCTCCCTCAACCAGGTTGGAAATGGATGATGGTAGTCCCTCAGTTGAGGAGAAATCCTATAGGGGCATGATAGGGTCACTCCTATACCTGACGGCTAGTAGACCTGACATTGTTTTCAGTGTTGGTCTATGTGCACGTTTTCAGTCTAAACCTAAAGAAACTCATCTTAAGGCTGTAAAAAGGATTTTAAGATACTTAAAACATACACCTGATCTAGCCTTATGGTATCCTAGAGGTTGCAACTTTGATCTTGTTGGGTATACTGATGCTGATTATGCAGGTTTCTTGGTTGATATAAAAAGCACCTCAGGTATGGCTCACTTTCTTGGACCTTGTTTGGTATCTTGGGCAACCAAGAAACAACTCTCTATTGCCTTGTCCACAGCAGAAGCTGAGTATGTGGCAGCTGCATCTTGTTGTGCTCAGTTATTATGGATAAGACAATAATTTAAGGACTTTTGTGTTGATATAGGATGCATTCCTATTTATTGTGACAATATAAGTGCAATTAACATTGCCAAAAATCCATGTCAACACAAAAGAACAAAATATATTGACATTCGTCATCATTTTCTAAGAGACAATGTTGAGAAAGGAGTGATCTCAATGAATTTTGTGCCACTGAAAATTAAATTGCTGATATATTCACAAAAGCATTGGGTAGAGAACAATTTGAAAGGAATAGACTCGAACTAGGCTTAATTAGAACAACCTGACCAACCTGTTCTCTCTCCCTGTTTGCAAAATTTAAAAGTTACGGGCACAACATGTTAAATTTTTTGTTTGCAATCAACTTCTGTGCTATGTTTAGCATATGTGAGGTTTGCAACTTGCTGACACTCGTTGAGGTCTAATGAGATTGCCCTTATTGTCCTTTGTTACCGAGCAAGTAACCTCAAGAACAAGCACCAGGAACAGGTACGCCTCTTGTTTGTCAAATATGTGCAACAAATTGAAAATTGCTAATCTCTTCCCGAGGCGTGCGCGGCCTAAATAAATGCAAAAGCCCGTTGCAAAACGGGCAAAATCTTTTAAAGATTTCGCATGTCTCTCTCTCTCTTTAAAGCTCTCTTGCTCAATCTCTCACCTCCACCTCTCTTGCTCTGAAACTCTGTTCAAGAAACCCTAATCTCTCTCCTTCCTCTGAAAATGGCGTCTCCCATTAGCTCCGAGAGCTCCTCGACCTTGACTCAGGGCAACCAGACACAGGGCACAGCCTTGCAAACAGCCACAGCCCTGTTTGCGCCTACACAATTTCTGACGGCCCTCATGGAAGGTAAAACTACTGAACCTTCTCGACCCATTGTCTATAAACCTTTTGGGTTTTTGAAAAGCATCGACCTTAGAACAGTGAATCTGAAATTGGAAGACATCCCTTACAAATTTGGATGGGAATTGATTTTGTTTGGAGAAACGGGGGCATGTCAAACCCAAGAACCTGTTGGGGCATCTGAAAGAGAAATTGGGGCTTTAGATGATCTCTTTCTATCTGACCATGGCCTAGATGACATCAATTCGTTCGGGCTATTTCCAGAGCAGGAAACAGGGGCCGAGACAGGGCCTGAGGTTTTTAGGGATGACCTAGGGGAGGATTTGTCAAAAGAAGAAGGGGGAAGTAGTGATCAAATGGAGGAGTCTCCTGTCAAGCCTGCACAAGCCGCACCGGTAACCCAAACCGATGAGAAACGCAAAAGGTACAAAATTGTGGTTAGGCGTACTAGAATGCCAAGAACACGACCACCCTCAAGGTCTAAAAGCAGCCAGACTGAAGAACCCTCAAAAAGTGAAACCCCTGTCAAACCAAAACCACAAATTCCCTCTTCGTCCAAACCCACAAACAGGCCAACTCGAAAATCAGCCCGAATTGCTTTCCAATCCACACCTCGTCCTGCCAAACAGTCATTCCCTGTTGTTGAGGACATTGATTCCTCCTCTGAGCCTTCATCAGATAGCGACACTGAGAACACCTCCTTCAAACAGGGCACTCCCGTGTTCTCAGAGTCCTCAGAGGATAAGCCTCTGCCTGCACCAAAATCGACCTCCACTTTACCCTCCAAACCATCACCCCTCAAAACTCCCAAGAGAAAAGCCTCTCTCAAACATGCCTCCACCCAAGACCCTCCTACTGAGCCTCAACCTAAAAGAGCCAAGAAGTCTACCCCGTCCGCAATCTCAGCCAAACTGACCCAACTGCTTCAGAGACGGGTAGTTAGGGGCAAAATTATCAAGGTAAAATATTTTGAGGAACAGGGCCTGGGGGTGTTTCTGCACAAGCTGCGTGCACAGGGGTGGTATGAGCTGTTTATAAACACCCAACTGGGGTGTTCTGTACATGAGTTGGCAGAGTTCTATGCCAACTGCACTGTCACTGCAGGAGTGGTGACAAGTATTGTTAATGGGCAACAGCTTCGCTTTGATGCGAAGATATTAGGAGAAATTCTGGGGATTCCCTTCACGGGCTTTGATATATATGTGAGAGAAGACAAGACTATTCTAGGGACAGCCAGGCTGCTGGAGCTCGCCCAAAAATTTAGCCAGCAATCAAGCCTCCAAACCCCCAAGTCCGTGAAGAAAGGGGACATGACATCGCTCCATCAATTGATATTCTGGTTTATCATCAAGAATGTCATCCCCAGGGCCAGGGTCGCAATCTTGCTGATGCCATGGATCAATGTTTGATGGATCTGATGGACAAGGAAGAGCAAATCAACCTTCCTGCCATCATGATTCGCCACATAGCAAGAATTGCAAACACCTCCAGGGAACATGACCTGGGATACGGTTTCTTCCTGACTAGTGTGTTTGAACACTTTGGGGTGACTCTGCAGAAGAAAGTGGGTGCTCAATTCATTAATGAGATTGGGAGTAACACCCTTATGGGATGTGGATACACTTTGGTTGAGGGGTCTGCCTCAGAACAGGGGACCAGAACACCCAGTCCTCCTATTTCTGGCAGTTCCTCAGTCAAGCTTGAGGCTGCTTTAGAAGAAAACTCTCGACTCAGTGCTGAGCTTACTGCGGTAAAGGCTGCCCTAGACGAGGAAAAGGCTCTCAATGCAAAACGCCATGAAGATATCCTCGCCCTTCTCTCTTCCCTCTCAGCAAAATTTTCCCCTCCTGCTCTCTGATCACCCCCCATCTGTTGTTCTCATAGCCTGTTCTCACTTCTCTTGGTTATCCTCTCTTGCTAGTTTGTACTTTCTGTTGCACTTGTTTGGTGAATGACAGGTTATCTTATTTTTGATTGGCTTTGCCTTGCTTGCTTTTGTTGCGAATTGCTTGTGTGTGACTAGGATGGCCAATCTCATTACCGTACCAACACACTTGAGTGTATGGCCTGTTGACTTTCCTCCATTATCCAAGTGGTAGTGATAGCAAACACCCTATGTTTGACTGTTCGCCCTTGCTTTTTAATGATGCCAAAAGGGGGAAGATAGGTTGACCAATATTGTTTTAGTTTTGCCATGGACGAGTTAAATTTCTTACCCTTTTTCGATACTAACTGCTTCATGTGAATTGTCGGTCCTATAAATAATTGGCACTAATCACTTCAATTGTCCTTGAAAGTCAATATGGTCACTTGGTTTGTCATCATCAAAAGGGGGAATTTGTTAGAATGTATAAGGTTTTGATGATAACAAATCCAAGTGTTGTTGTTGTTCCAAACAGGCTTTACCAACAGGGCCTTACTGCTGTTTTTCAATATATTAAAACTGCTTGACTAGTGGTTTATCAAGAAAAGGTACTCAATTCAGCGATGTAAGAACAACCATGAGGAACAGGCTCTGTAAGGTGTTTGAAACATGTCCTGTGAAGTGTTTGAAGCATAGGATATAAGTGCAGCCGTGAGGAACAGGTTCTGTGAAGTGTTTGCAGCAGATTTGTCTCTCTACAAGATGACTAGTGGTTACAACAAGATGTCTTGATTTAATTTGGTTTTATATTTGTAAACTCTTGTTAATATGCCAATCAGAAACTCTTAACTTACCACTTACTTGAAACGGTTTTGTTTTCTTTTGGTAAATATTTCGGATCACCCTTCAGAACAATCCTGAAAACAGGGTGATCAGGGTGTTTCCAGAATAAGCTGCGGAAAAAAAAAAAATTGTTTTGCACGATTTTTATCTTTTGGATTTTGAGCAGCTTCCTCAAAGATTTGCAAGAAAGATTTTTTATGGAGTATCTTACCCCTTATCCTAAAAAACGATTATTAAAATCTAAGGGGATTTGCAAAATCTTTTTGAATAAAAAGAATACCCAATTTTTGGCAAGTGGATAAGGTTGTTGAGAAAAACATGGGCTAGTTGCTGAGAATCACCGCCTTATGCACACGGTTTAGGAAGTATTTCCAGCTCATGTTTCCTTATCCCTTATGGCTAAAGAATTCTATATTCTTTAGGAATTTTAGTTTCCAAAAATTTGAGGAACTGTTTTTCCAAGCACTATATAAAGTCGCTTCTTAGAACGATAGAATCATCGGTTTTCAAAGAGAAAAATTTAGTGTTCATGAGCTTAAAAGTTTGAAAAGAAAACCGTGTCTAGTAAGTGAGTTATTTGAGCTTTCAAAGTTGGCCTACTAGGACTTCATTGTACCCTATATTAGCTTAGTTGAGAAGCATTGTAATAGGGTGTTTTTCTTTATACTCTTCTTTCACAAAAGTGAGTTGAGTGTGTGTCCAAATCAAGGAGATTTTAGACATGGGGTAACCTGTCTTAGGGAAGACGGTTACGTGGGTTGCAATTTGTAACAAGGCGTGTTACTATTGTAACGTGGTTAGCTCGTTTAGTGAAGTGTTTAAATCCTACACGAGGTAGGTCGTGGTTTTTCACCTCAGTTGGGCTAGAGGTGTTTTCCACGTAAAAATCCTGTGTCCATTATTTTCGCATTCAATTTTGTTGGATTTTCGCTTCTGCTTATCTTAGAAACAACCTGTGCGAACAGGGTCTAAGACTATTTGCCAGCAACTTGCGAAAATCGGACACCACAATTCACCCCCTCTTGTGGTTGTGTACTCTCTAAATCAACAATTGTTCACTGTGATGCCTTTTGGCCTGACCAATGTTCCCGTAACCTTTATGGATTTTATGAATAGAGTTTTCAGACCCTATTTGGATAAGTTTGTGGTGGTATTTATAGACAATATCTTAATTTACTCTAAAGACAGAGGCCAACATAGTACCCATTTGAGAATGAAGTTGCAGACCTTGAGGGAACATCAATTACATAGCAAATACAAGAAGTGTGAGTTCTGGTTAGAAGAAGCAATGTTTAATATTGTGACATGTGGCTTCAAAGGAGGGGATTAAATTTGATTTGCTGAAGGTGAAAGCAGTTACAAAGTGCCCAATGCTCACCAATGTTACTAAGACTAGAAACGTTTTGGCTTTAGTAGGGTATTATTGAGTTTCGGGAAGGATTTATGAAAGAACATCTTCCTTGACCAACTTGTTGAAGGAAGCTACAAAGTTAGTAAGAAGATAAATTGGTAGCTTATACCCTCCGACAATTCAAGCCTTATGAGAGAAATCACCCTACCCATGACCTAGGGCTAGCAGTTGTGATTTTTCTAAAGAAAATTTAAAAACATTACTTATACGGAGTACCTTGTGAGATCTATACTGATCATCAAAACTTAAAGTACATTTCCACTTAGAAGAAGCTCAATCTGAGACAAAGGCATTGACTAGAAGTGCTTAAAGATTATAAATTGTGGATCCAATATCATCCAGGAAAGGCAAATGTTGTGGCAGATGCCCTGACTAGGAAGGTACAACATACCCTGAACACTGTAGTGATTACTTAGTTGAACCTCTTGAGAGGGCTTGACAACTTGGGTGTCCAAATAGTGTCATATGGGCAAGCATCTAAAAATATCAATGGATCTAATTCTTTTAAATTGAAGCCTGTAGTACTTTGCAACCTAGGACCAACATTTTCATTTGAAGAAATCATAGAACTCCCAGCAGCCGATGTTATACAAGTACTAGCAGAAAAATTTACATGAAACATCAGGATAATGATGGTGGACATTACCACTCAATGAGGTGATATACATCAGAAGACTCCTGAAAACAGACTATTGGAACCGATAGAAAAGCTATGCTGATAAAAGAAGGAGATCCCTAGAGTTTCAAGTAGATGATAAGGTTTTTCATAAAGTTTCCCCAACTAAGGATATAAGAAGGTTAAGCTGCGAGCTAAATTGAGGCCAAGATCTATTGGACCTTACAAGTTTATTAAAAGATTAAATCCCATAGCTTGTCGACTAGATCTGTCTATATAACTCAAACACATGCATAACGTGTGTTAAGTTAAAAATCATGCAGTATTTTAATAATTATTTTGATTATATTATATATATTATTTTGTCAAATTTACTTTATTTTATATATTTTTCAGATTAAGCGTTAATAAAATAAAGAGGAGAAGAGAAGACGTCGAAGTTCAGATTTTATACGCTAAGCTATCAAGTTGGTCCAAAAATAATGATTTATGAAAAAATATTATTTCCAGGGCTAGGGTTACAAAATTGTTACTCCTAGTTGAAGAAAAACTAGAAGACTTGGAAGAGGAGGAGTTTAAAGAAGAAAACCCTAATAGCTAATATTATAAAAATGCTCTTCTCTACTCATCCCTAACGGGACTCCACTTCTTCATCTCACATCCTCCCTCTTCTCACTTAATATCATCATCATCTTAAATATTATAATCACCGCCACACCCCATGCCTAATCTTCTTCTCAAGCCTTCATGCCAAGAGATCATCACCATCAATGTCATCACATAATATTAGACTATTGCTCTTTTTTTTAATTTCTATTTTTTTTAGTTTAGTTTAGCGTTAAGCATGAAATCTTTGGTCAATTGTTGGGATTTTATTTATAATATGCGTGAGTAATTCCCGTGTACTTAGTATAATCTATTTAAAACCATGCTAAATTAATTATTATGAAACAAGTTTCATGCTTTATTGTCTATTTGATTTTTATTCATGATTCTATAACAATTAGTACCTATTGCTTATGATATTCATGTAATATTAATTAGAATGCATGCTAGTTAGTTTAATACAAATTCATATGATAGTTTAAAATGCTTTAATATGTAAAAGTTATAGTCTTTTAGACATTAGTATCACCCTAATTAATCATGGATGGCTCAAACCAATCTCTTTTAATTAGATAATCGTTATAGATCTTTGTTAAATTAATTTGCTAGTAAATTGGTTACAAGGTGTTAGATGATGTTTTTCTAATACGTAATGCTCTAGTTTGATTAAATTCTTACGCTGGTGTGAGGGTTATCAACACTAGTAGAGTTTATATTAGAGTTGGACCTAAATAAACTATAATATAAGGAAAAACGGGGAAGATCTACTAGTGGTTGTCTTCTACAGTCTAACTAATAATAAATCAATTTGTGTGTTGATGATAAATATTAATTTGCATGGGGGGTATAGATTATGCTAAGTATTTTTCATAAATTTCGTATCTTTGATAATTATTTGTTGCCTTTTAATTAATTTGTTTAGTTTGTCAATTTTAATTCTTAAATTTATAAGCTTTAATATAAAGTTCGTTTAACCTCCCCCCCAAAAGAGTAGTCTTTAGGAGTGTCTTGGTGATATTAGATCAGTTAGATTTTGATTTTTAGTATGATTACAATTTTCATATTTAATTTATATTTTGTTTTGCAATTCATTTATTTGTTTGTTAGAAATTAGGTTAAAAATAGTTCCTTTTGTGTTTTTTCATGTTGTAATCCATTCTAGGGTTTATATAGTGTCCTATTCTGCCTCTATTTAATCTCGAAGTTTTTTGAAATTATTTAATAATTTTTCAGAATTATTTCGTGAATTAGATATGTGCAAGTTTTTATTCTAATAGATCTGAAAATTACATTTTTAACTTTTATTTTATGTTTTTAGGGTTTTGTTAAGTCTAGAAAATTATACCCTAAAATCTGGACAATTTTGTTATTTAATTTCGCATTTATATTAGTGCAGTTTATTTTTTTTCTCTAATTTCAGATTTAATGTTCTGTTTCATTTTCTGGAGTTAATTTTCTGTTTTAATTTTTCTGAAATTAATTACATATAACTTTGGAGTTACAAGGTCAGAATATTAATTAGGATTACTTTTTGTAATTTTTAATATTAATGTTTTGCTTGTTTTTTTCTATTTTAATTTTCGGTTGAATATTGTGTTATTATTTCTATTTGTTTCCAAAATATTTAGGATAGCTATTTACTGTTTTATTTCTAGAATTAAATTTAGAATATGTGTTAGACCCGCATTTTTCGTTTTCCATTAAGCTAACTGTATCACCTTTTTACATTATAAAATCGTATTTTTAGCTACTGTCTGAGTTAAATGATTATCGATGTGCTTTTGGGAGCTATAATTTTATTGAAAAGGGATTATCATTGTCATTATTGATTCTAAAGTTATTCGTGCTATTTCTGCCCTTAAATTATTGAATCGATGCTAACCCGAGTTTTTAAAATCGTTTTTCATTTTATTTAGCCGATTCTCGAAGTTTAAATAGGATGCCAGTTGTAGGGCATTTCGACCCGAGCTTAGACCGATCAATAACGAAATTGGGAGCAGAATGTAACTAGTGTAGCTTTTGAACCAAAAGAAAAGGGAAAAGAGAAATGGTGACAGGGGGGTGATGAATTTTGGGCTTCAGACCCCCGAAACCCCAAACCCCCTCTCTCTCTCCTCTGCTTCTTCTCCTCTCCCATGCACAAGCCCAGAACAGCCCACCATCCACCTTTCCCCACCATGCGTTGCCGACGAGAGAGGGACCACGGTGGTCCCCTGTGCACGGCCTACTCACCGCCGACCACCTCCATCTCCTTTGCTCCACTTCTTGCTGCAAATTAAAGCCAAGAAGCCATATTTGGGTGACCTCGAAGCACCACCCACATGCCGGAATCCGGCCAAACACCCAAAATGGACCTCCCCTATAAGTCGAGTGGCCAAATTCGACTCAAATCAGCCACAAGCGTCACCAAATTCGGGAGCTAGGGTTCGGTTCAAGCAAGGCAACGGGCTAGGGTTTCGGGTTCATCAGTGGGACATGCATTTGGGACTAGTTGGATCAAGGATTGAGGTTTTTCGACCCTCAAAGTCGAACCAAAGCCCTTGGAACGGGTGTTCTAGCATGGAATCGAGGTGGGTGTTCCTCGCCTCCTAAATTAGTACTAATTTCGAAACATTTTAACCTCAACGATAATTTATGTCAGCTTAGGTTTAGTTAATTTCATGGATTATGTGATGAGAACCAATGTATGTTTAGAATCGATTTGAATATGTTAAGTTTATACATGCTTGAAAAGTTAGTTCGAAATGGATTAAATATATTTAGAATCGATTCGAATATGTTAAGTTTATACATGCTTGAAGAGTTAGTTCGAAATGGATTATATATGTTTAGAATCGATTTGAATATGTTAAGTTTATACATGCTTGAAAAGTTAGTTTGAAATGGATTATATATGTTTAGAATCGATTCGAATATGTTAAGTTCATACATGCTTAAAAAATTAGTTCGAAATGGATTATATATGTTTAGAATCGATTCGAATATGTTAAGTTTATACATGCCTGAAAAGTTAGTTCGAAATGAATTAGGAAGGTTTAGAATTGATGTATATCTGTTTAGTTAATTCATAATTGTTTATTGACTTCGAAATGAATTATAAATGTTTAGAATCGACGTATGTACATTTAGTTAATTTATAATCGTTCAATAACTTCGAAGTAAACTATAAGTGCTTAGAATCGTTATATGTATGATTAGTTAACTCATGATCGTTTAATAACTTCGAAGTAAACTCTACATGCTTAGAATCGTCATATATATGCTTAGTTAAATCATGATCGTTCAATAACTTTGAAACAAATGAACGCCCTGAATCGCATTATGCTTAAATGTCGTAATTAGGCTTGAATAGTAACTTTGTTATGATGAACGGAACACTTGATTGATGTTTGCCTAATTGGTTAATGCATGCTTGAATAGTAATTTTGATATGATAAACGAACGCCTTGATGCCTAAATAGTAATTTGAAATGACATACGAATGCCTCAATTTAATGCTTGTTTAATTTAGCCACTTAATGTCTGAATAGAAGTTTGAAATGTTATATGAACACCTCGAATGCGATAAGATTCACGTTAATTAGTTAAGTTGGTTCGTTAAGGCATTATAGTTATAAATGTGGACATGGTTATATATATATAAGTATATGTATGTTTGCGGTAATACACCGTTGGATGGTGCTGCTTGCCCAGGTGAGTGCATAAACCCTATCCCTTTTATAAGCTAGCATGATAATGTGTTATGATTAATGAATTGAAAACCGAGATGGTAGTTGGATGGTTTGAGGTAGAACTATGAGTGGTTTGAGGTTCTTTGTGGTACGGTGCTTGTGAGGAGGGAGCCTGGGTTGTGAATTAACCGCAATCGTGTAGATTGCGAGGCCATGTGTGGCTCATTGTGATGAATTGATTATGAAGTGCTTGAATGTGATATATGTGGACCCCCTTCCCTTCTATGTCCTCAAGTTACATTATGTGCATAAGGGTGAGTTTTTCAAAGAATGATTTCATATTTTGAAATGATAGTAGTCATAATTATTAGTGCATGATGGCCTATTTTAACTAAATGAATACAGTTTTGGGAGTGAACTCGCTTGAACGGGGGAATCCCTAAAGAGTTTTATAAAGGCATGAGTTGTATGAAAAAGGATTTTGCTGTGAGAGTATGGCCGATACGCTTTAAATTGCTAAAATAATGTGCTGCGGACAATATGATGTAAATGATGTTAACCTAGGGGATAAGTCCTAGTACTAGGAGACCCTAGAAGACCCTGACGAAGGTAATGTAATGGTCTTATATGTTATGTAGCCGTCCCGGAAGTAAGCGCTTAAGCGTGAGCATTAGGCCTCACTATGGGGTTGACAATAGATCTCACCCAATCAGCACCCTGTAATGATCTTATACCAGATGTATTTTCCTAATAAGCAAAGAAAAGCAATTGGCACTTTGCCATTTTATGTGTTTTGAAAGGAAAGAAGGTTTTTACGGGCCCTAGGAGGCCATATTGAATGAGATATGAAAAGCTTATAAGGGTCGTTGTACGACCAATACGAAATGAAATCTCTTTTTAAGGAACAAGAGCCTTAAGAGGTTAAGAAAATGCTTTCAACGAAGGAAAGAAAGTTTTCAATAAATGCTTTATGAAAAGATCCCTAAGCATGGTTGAATGATGTGCATATTCTGTCCTTTTCTTATGAATGAAATGTGAATGAGATCTAAGTGAAGTAAGCTAATGAAAATAAAGCTTTATGTGAACATTTCAAGTATAACTTATGAATGAGATGCTAAGTAAGATACGTTCATGAAAAAGAAAGCCTTATGATCATATTTCATGCATACCCTATGAATGAGACTTGAGGTGTGTGTGCCTTATGTATATCATATGAATGAAACGCCAAGAAAAGTATGGTTATGAAAAGAGATAACCTTATGTGCACGCCCTATAATGAGGTTTCATGCATAGTTTAAATGGAATGCAAAGAAGATGTGATTATAAATAAAGAAGATCCCTATGCTCAGCCCTCGATGCTCGCTTATGTGCTTAACTGCTTGTTAGTAAAGGAACTTAGTCATTTAGGAACCTAGAAATGTGTTTAAGTCATTAAAATGAAGTTATTGGTTAGTAATCCTTTCATAAGGATTTAGCGAATACCTGATATGATAGTAAAGTATGAATACGTGATATGTGACTAATATGAGTATTATTACCTGCAACGGTTTTGGTTTTAAGGGAGTCGGGGGACACTCACTGAGCATGTGGTTGCTCATCCTACTGCTCTTTCCCCTTTTTCCCTAGGTTTTCTTGTGATAGGAAGAAGTTGAGTCAACTATGTCAAGATGGAGTCTATTCTTGCTTGCAGGGTGTCATGTGTACCTACTTACGTCTTTAATGAAGTCATGTAATGTATTCTTAGCTTTTAAACGCATGTAAACCAAGCATTCTAGTTCATGTATCGTATATGGTATAAAGGTCGCTCTTTATGGCCATATGAGCCAACCATCTAATTAGTTAGATGTCTTCTTAATCAAAGTTAGTTATGATTTGGGATGTAACAATACTTCGGTTGTGTGAACCGTTGAGTTGTATCTTTCATTTCTTCTTTGTTAATGAACTATTCCGTGTGGTGCACTCCGAGCGGGTGGCTCGTTGTATTATGAACTCCGGCGTGTAGCCGTTGAGCTTCTGTTAAATGTTTTACGCTTTCGTTGATTTACAGGGTTTTATTGTAAGGCGTTTAGCCTGGAAGCGGTCAGTTTTTAGAGAAAACTCTGTCCGTTTCGTCCCAGAATTTAAGTAAGAAGTTAAGAAAACGTAACGCTTCCGGCCGTAGGGGCTAGGAGTGTTACAATTGATGGTATCAGTGCATGGCTCTGTGACCATAGGCCACAACCTGAGTGTTGCATTCATATAGTCTGATAGGAACGCGTTCATAATGATGTGATATATGCCTACTAGGTCTACAAATGTGCGTTTAATGTGAATGTTGGCGCATTTAGCTAGCTAGGTGCTGCTCAAGTGCGCTCACCAATCGAGTGTACGAACGAATTGTTAAGGGTGTAAGCCGAATAACTTGTGTTCTCTTGAATAAGTTAAGTGTTAATTCAATCGAAGGTTGTTTACTTGTTTGCTTATATGCCTTGATGATTTGAAATTGAATGATTGGAAAGCCTTAACTCTAAAGCCCATCTTTGCCCCTAAAGTATGATTTGCTCCTCAAGTCCCATAATGGAGTGAGCAGACGTACTCAAAGGTTGGTAGAGAGAGAGGTAGAAGCAGTTAAACTATTTCCTTTTGAAAACCTAAGGACCTTGCAGGTTAAAGTCTTCTGATTAGTGAGTTAGAGTAGAGCCAAGCTTATCTTACACCGAAGGATTGACATTCCATTAGTGATGATGAGGTGGTTTAGATTCACAAATATGTGCCCTTATGTTTATCAAATGTTGCTTGTAAATGTGTATGTGCGAAGATGTGTACGTCGATAGAATCCTTTATATTGAGCTAGGAAAGGAATGATTGGAAATCAGTTGCTATGATTGATAATCCTACTAAATGGTACCTTGCTGTTGTGAATTTTGAATTGCCTGAGTGAAATTAGGAGAAATTTTCGCATGCATGCTTGAAAAACTTAATGCTAATGATAGGACCTTGTTAAACATTGCGTAGTGTACCTACTGTTTCCCTTCTTTGCCATTATTGCCTAAACCATGCATCACTTTTTTTTTTTTTTAATTATATGGATTGTTATTCGTGAATGGGGTGACAATGTTTTGGCTCGAACGAACCCAGATATACCTAGAAAGCATAAGGGAGAAAGAACCTGGCAGACTTTGGAATTGTACGTAGTAAACAATCCCTACCAAGGTGAGTGACATAAGCAGTAGGACTCCTGTGATCACCTTTGAGACAGGTATACCTCATAAGACCTTAACGCGTACCTATAAGGCCATCGATGTGTTTATGCTCAAATGCCAACAAAATGAGTTTCGGCAACTACTTGCTTGAATTTGATTAAACATGTAACTGTATTAGTTAGAACAATTTGACTTTATACAGTTAGTTACACAACATGACTCTTGAATTGTTATGTACGGCCCATCAATACTGTTTTCTCGTGTTATAATTGGACTGGTTGAACTCGATGTATGTAATGCGTGATTAGATGACAATAGAGCTATATTTACATGAATCACGTCTATAAAGATATATATCTCATGTGTAAAAAAGTAGCATGGTAGAATACTCGGGGTCATGTCATCATGCGCAGTTTTCAAGTATCCTATGAACGATTGGCCTAGTAAATGCATATCTTGGTATTTGCTTGACTTAAGTTAGCTTGGCATGTGGCTTGATTAGCCAATGATTTAAATTTTGTAAATAAGGGCATGACATGACCTGTGACACATTATCTACATTCTCTGAATTCTATAATTCCATATTATAGCTGAATAACTGCATACACACATATCTAGAGCATGATGAGATGACCTTAGAAGCCTGCACTCACATATTCTTGCAATGAATCAAACATTAAAGCTATTGGATAAGCATAACCCCTTCATATGACCTTGACATGTCCTGTCTAAGTTACCATGAATGTAAGGCCCATAAGTTAGCTGGAATTGATGTAGGAACATAGGAATGTCAATCATACATGCTTTTATTTTGTGAATTGCTTGCTATATGTATATCAGTCGGTTTCATGTTACGTCCAATTCCTACACTTGAGAATGCTGAAATGCTGATACTATGCAATACTATGTCATGCGATTATACTTAAATGATGCTATGTGACGCTATTATGCTTAAATGATACTATGTGGTACTATGTGACATTTTTGTTATTCTAAATGTGTTATAGGAGTCTCCATGTTAATCATTGTGGTCCCAAGAGCGACTTGAATTCATGTTTTAGAATGAAACTATTAGTGTATGACTTTAAGATGTCATTGTCTCGATTGTCATGCCTTTCGATGCCCACTTATAGATGCATATGCATAGAGTTGTTGCCTACCATGTGGACTGAATCTAGATAATTGAAAGCCTTTTCCTTTTGATTTTTAAAAGCAAGTTTGATATGGTTTTTCACGCCAACTCATTTACCCCTCTTCGATGCGATTTGCCCTCGGCGCCTAAATAGAGTGAGTAAATGCTTGAAGAGGATTGGCTAAGAGGAGACTGGATACCATAAACCATTTTCTTTCGATTTAAAAGAACAGTGTCTGCAAAATAAACCTTTTGAAAACCTATCGCGTAAATCCTATTTGTGTGCATGCATTCTAGGAAAGACCGAGCTTCAATTTAGAATTTCAAGGACGAAATTCTTTTAAGGGGGGAAGAGTGTAAGACCCGCATTTTTTGTTTTCCATTAAGCTAACTGTATTACCTTTTTACGTTATAAAATCGTATTTTTAGTAGCTGTATGAGTTAAATGATTATCGATGTGCTTTTGGGAGTTCTAATTTTTTATTAACAAGGGATTATTATTGTTATTATTGATTCTAAAGTTATTCGTGCTATTTGTGCCCTTAAATTATTGAATCGATGCTAACCCGAGTTTTTAAAATCGTTTTTCGTTTTATTTAGCTGATTCTCGAAGTTTAAGTAGGATGCCAGCTGTAGGGCGTTTCGATCGGAGCTTAGACCGATCGATAATGAAATTGGGAATGGGATTTAACTAGTGTAGCTTTTGAACCAAAAGAAAATAGAAAAAGAGAAATGGTGAAAAAGAGGGGGGATGAATTTCGGGCCTCAGACCCCCGAAACCCCCGACCCCCTCTCTCTCTCCTCTGCTTCTTCTCCTGTCCCACGCACAAGCCCAGAACAGCCCGCTATCCACCTTCCTCCACCATGCGTTGCCGGCGAGGGAGGGACCACGGTGGTCCCTTGCGCACGGCCTACTCACTGCCGACCACCACCATCCCCTTTGCTCCACTTCTCGCCGCAAATTAAAGCCAAGAAGCCACGTTTGGGTGACCTCAAAGCACCACCCACATGCCGGAATCCGGCCAAACACCCAAAGTGGACCTCCCCCATAAATCGAGTGGTCGAATTCGACTCAAATCAGCCACAAAAGTCACCAAATTTGGGAGTTAGGGTTCGGTTCAAGCAAGGCAACGAGCTAGGGTTTCGGGTTCATCAGTTGGACGTGTATTTAGGACTAATTGGATCAAGTATTGAGGTTTTCCGACCCTCAAATTCGAACCAAAGCCCCTAGAAGGGGTCTTCCAGCATGGAATTGAGGTGGGTGTTCCTTGCCTCCTAAATTAGTATTAATTTCGAAAGGTTTTAACCTAAACAATGATTTATGTCAGCTTAGGTTTAGTTAATTTCATGGATTATGTGATGAGAAGCTATGCATGTTTAGAATCGATTCGAATATGTTAAGTTTGTACATGCTTGAAAAGTTAGTTCGAAATGGATTATATATATTTAGAATCGATTCGAATATGTTAAGTTTATACATGCTTGAAAAGTTAGTTTGAAATGGATTATATATGTTTAGAATCGATTCAAATATGTTAAGTTTATACATGCCTGAAAAGTTAGTTCGAAATGAATTATGAAGGTTTAGAATTGATGTATATATGTTTAGTTAATTCATAATCGTTTATTGACTTCGAAATGAATTATAAATGTTTAGAATCGATGTATGTACGTTTAGTTAATTTATAATCGTTCAATAACTTCGAATAAACTATAAGTGCTTAGAATCGTTATATGTACGATTAGTTGACTCATTATCGTTTAATAACTTCGAAGTAAACTTTACATGCTTAGAATCGTCATATATATGCTTAGTTAAATCATGATCATTCAATAACTTTGAAATAAATGAACGCCTGAATCGCATTATGCTTAAATGCCGTAATTAGGCTTGAATAGTAACTTTGTTATGATGAACGGAACCCTTGATTGATGTTTGCCTAATTGGTTAATGCATGCTTGAATAGTAATTTTGATATGATAAATGAACACCTTAATGTTTAAATAGCAGTTTGAAATGGCATATGAACACCTCGAATGCGATAAGATTCATGTTTAATTAGTTAAGTTGGTTCGTTAAGGCATCATAATTATGAGTGTGGACGTGGTTATATATGTATATATCTATATATATATATATGTATGTTTGCGGTAATACACCGTTGGATTGTGTTGCTTGCCCAGGTGAGTGCATAAACCCTATCCCTTTTATAAGCTAGCATGATAATGTGTTATGATTAATGAATTGAAAACCGAGATGGTAGTTGGATGGTTTGAGGAAGAACTATGAGTGGTTCGAGGTTCATTGTGGTACGGTGCTTGTGAGGAAGGAGCCTAGGTTGTGAATTAACCGTAATCGTGTAGATTGCGAGGCCACGTGTGCTCATTTTGCTGAATTGATTATGAAGTGCTTGAATGTGATATATGTGGACCCCCATCCCTTCCATGTCCTTAAGTTACATTATGTGCATAAGGGTGAGTTTTTCAAAGAAGGATTTCACATTTTGAAATGATAGTAGTCATAATTATTAGTGCATGATGGCCTATTTTAACTAAATGAATACAATTTTGGGAGCGAACTCGCTTGAACGGGGGAATCTCTAAAGAGTTTTATAAAGGCATGAGTTGTATAAAAAAGGATTTCGCTGTGAGAGGAAGCAAAATTATTAGCAGTTATGGCCGGTACGCTTTAAATTGGCTAAGATAATGTACTGCGAACAATATGATATGAATGATGTTAGCCTAGGGGATACGTCCTGGTACTAGGAGACCCTAGAAGACCCTGGCGAGGATAATGTAATGGTTCGATATGTTATGTAGCCGTCCCGAGAGTAAGAGCTTAAGCGTGAGTGTTAGGCCTCACTATGGGGTTGAGAATAGATCTCACCCAATCAGCACCCTGTAATGATCTTATGCCAGATGTATTTTCCTAATGAGCAAAGAAAAGCAATTGGCACTTTGCCATTTTATATGTTTCGAAAGGAAAGAAGGCTTTTACAGGCCCTAAGAGGCCATATGGAATCAGATATGAAAAGCTTATAAGGGTCGTTATACGACCAATACGAAATGAAATCTTTTTTTAAAGAACAAGAGCCTTAAGAGGTTAAGAAAATGCTTTCAATGAAAGAAAGAAAGTTTTCAATGAATGCTTTATGAAATGATCCCTAAGCATGGTTGAATGATGTGCATGTTCTGTGCTTTTCTTATGAATGAAATGTGAATGAGATCTAAGTGAAGTAAGCTAATGAAAATAAAGCTTTATGCGAACATTTCAAGTATAACTTATGAATGAGATGCTAAGTAAGATACTATCATGAAAAAGAAAGCTTTATGATTATATTTCATGCATACCCTATGAATGAGACTTGAGGTGTGTGTGCCTTATGTATATCATATGAATGAAACGCCAAGAAAAGTATGTTTATGAAAAGAGATAACCTTATGTGCACACCATATAATGAGGTTTCATGCATAGTTTAAATGGAATGCTAAGAAGATGTGATTTTGAAAAAGAAAGATCCCTATGCTTAGCTCTCGGTGCTCGCTTATGTGCCTAACTGCTTGCTAGTAAAGGAACTTAGTCATTTAAGAACCTAGAAATGTGTTTGAGTGATTAAATGAAGTTATTGCTAGTAATCCTTTCATAAGGATTTAACGAATGCCTAATATGATAGTAAAGTATGAATACCTGATATGTGACTAATATGAGTATTATTATCTACAACAGTTTTGGTTTTAAGGGGGTCGGGGGACACTCACTGAGCATGTGGTTGCTCGTCCCACTACTCTTTCCCCTTTTTCCCCAGGTTTTCTTGTGACAGGAAGAAGTTGAGTCAACTATGTCAAGATGGGGTCTATTCTCGCTTGTAGGGTGTCATGTGTGCCTACTTACGTTTTTAATAAAGTCATGTAATGTATTCTTAGTTTCTAAACACATGTAAACCAAGCATTCTAGTTTATGTATCGTATATGGTATAAAGGTTGCTCTGTATGGCGGTACGAGCCAACCATCTGATTAGTTAGACATCTTCTTGGTCAAAGTTAGTTATGATTTGGGATGTAAACCCCAATACTCTGGTTGTGTGAACCGTTGAATTGTATCTTTCATTTCTTATTTGTTAATGAACTATTCTGTGTGGTGTACTCCGAGCGGATGGCTCGTTGAGTTATGAACTTCAGCGTGTAGCTCGTTGAGTTATGAACTTCGGCGTGTAGTCGTTGAGCTTCTTTTAAATGTTTTACGCTTCCGTTGGTTTATAGGGTTTTATTGTAAGGCGTTTAGCCTAGAAACGGTATGTTTTTAGAGGAAACTCTGTCCGTTTTGCCCCAAAATTTAAGTAAGAAGTTAAGAAAATGTAACGCTTCCGACCCTAGGGGCTGGGGGTGTTACAATACGTAGGAGCAATATTAAGTTTTTTTCCAGATTTTTATTTATTAAGTTTGATTTATTTTAGAAATACAAAGAGAAGTTATAATAAATTAGAGTAGTAAAATCATGTAGAATTGAACTAGCTTTTTAGCATAATCTTTCCTCGTGGGATCGATCTCTACTTTTCTATGCTATAAATATTATTTATAAATCAAAGTAGTGATTTAATTTGTAGCTCTACGACAAGCTAAACAAATTTTGGCGCCGTTGCCAGGGAAAGAAAATAAGATCGTTAGTTTACTTCTATTTAATTTTACTACTTTTATTGTTTTGTTTTAGCTCTAATATTTTATTTTTATTGTTTGTTTTAGTTTATGAGATTAAGGAGTACTCGCATGATCGAAAACAAAAAGGAGTATACGTTTGAGGTGTTTGAAAGTAAAGAGATCATGTATGCTTAGTGGAGGAGATCCAACTAGAGGATCCATTAGCTTCATGATGTCGAGCCAAAGACTGCAAACAAAGGCCCTAATTGGGAGGCAACCCAACATTTTTCAGGGAAGTTTTTAATTCGCTTTCAGTATCTTCTTTTCTTTTATTAATTAGCATGCATTAGGGACAATGCATGAATTAAGTGTGGAGGGGTGCATCCTGCATTTAATTCCTGTAGTATTTATTCTTGAAAAAACAAAACAAAAATAAAAAAAACGAGTAAAAAAAATTTTTTTTTCTTATAAATAATGCATGATATGCGTTTATACTAGGCTTGCTTGCTTAAAATTTTTTTTTTAACTATTTATAGTTTATTCTTCAATGAGTGAAAACTTCTGAGCATGCTAGCTATCATTCAGAGAAGTTTGAGTTAATCCTCATATATCTCTTTAATGAGTAACTGTCATGATTGATCATCTTATTTGGTCATGTATTGTATCCGCTTCAGAAATAATAAAATGACCTAGCCCATTTCTTAGACTACTGAATTAGCAGAATAACTCATTAAAGTCGGGAATGACAAGTACCCCTTTGAGGCATGCACTGCTGGGTACTACCCTTTGAGGCAATACTGCCATTGGAAAGCTTGCTTCCCATACTAGCGAGTCAATAAAATAAATAAAAAATAATGATGAAAATAAAATGTTTGCTCCAGCACCTCTATTTGGGTGAGTACGAGACATGGAGTGTTTAATTTCTAAGACCCTATATGGGCCTCGAATATGTGCACAAGTGGGGTTGGAAAGGGGGGAAAAAAACAGAAAGAGAAGATGGAAAAAATACAAGGCAAGTTTAGAATCAATTTTAATGAGTTATTCCTTCTAGTTCAATTGTCTCTATAGTCATACCGTACTTCAACTTTTCTATCATAAACTTTTTAGGCCTCTTGATCAGTGTATGCATGCTTAAAAGATATGGATAACTATTGTTCTTGTCACTCCATTAAAGAGATGTTGTGAGCTTGATGAAGAAACTCTTTGATGGTCGTTAGATGTTTAGTAGTTATTAACTTGTTGGAAGGAAAACTTATTAATTTTGAATAAAACTATTTTTAAAGTAAGCCAATGCCTAGTGTAAAATATCATATTTATGCATGACTTCATAAGAAAGAAAGAGGATCAGTTTTTAGGTCGCATCCGAGATTTCTTCGCACGAGGACGTCCAAAGTCTAAGTGTGGGGGAATTTGTTAAGTCAAAAATCATGCATTGTTTTAATAATTATTTTGATTATATGATATATATTATTTCGTATAATTTACTTTATTTTATATATTTTTGAGATTAAGCATTAATAAAATAAAGAGGAGAAGAGAAGACGTCGAAGTTCGGATTTTACACGCTAAGTTATCAAGTCAGTTCAAAAATAATGATTTATGGAAAAATATTATTTCCATAATGATTAATTTGGGTTAGGGTTATAAAATTATTACTCTTAGTTGAAGAGAAACTAGAAGACTTGGAAGAGAAGGAGTTTAAAGAAGAAAACCCTAATAGCTAATATTATAAAAACCCTCTTCTCTACTCATCCCTAACGGGACTCCACTTCTTCATCTCACATCCTCCCTCTTCTCACTTAATATCATCATCATCCTAAATATTATAATCACCGCCACACCCCACGCGTAATCTTCTTCTCAAGCCTTCACACCAAGAGATCATCACCATCAAAGTCATCATGTACTATTAAACTGTTGCTCTTTTTTTTAATTTCTATTTTTTTTAGTTTAGTTTAGCGTTAAGTATGAAATCTTTGGTTAATTGTTGGGATTTTATTTATAATATGCGTGAGTAATTCCCGTGTACTTAGTATAATCTATTTAAAACCATGCTAAATTAATTATTTTGAAGCAAGTTTCATAGTTTATTGTCTATTTGATTTTTATTCATGATTCTATAACAATTAGTATCTATTATTTATGATATTCGTGTTATATTAATTAGAATGCATGCTAGTTAGTTTAATATGAATTCATATGATAGTTTAAAATGCTTTAATACGTAAAAGTTATAATCTTTTAGGCATTAATATCACCCAAATTAATCATGGATGGCTCAAACCCATCTCTTTTAATTAGATAATCGTTATAAATCTTTGTTAAATCAATTTGCTGGTAAATTGGTTACAAGGTGTTAGATAATGTTTTTCTAATATCTAATGCTCTAGTTTGATTAAATTCTTACGCTAGTGTGAGGGTTATCAATACTAGTAGGGTTTATATTAGGGGTGGACCTAAATAAGCTATAATATAAGGAAAAATAGGGAAGATCCACTGGTGGTTGTCTTCTACAGTCTAACTCATAAACAAATCGATTTATATGTTGATGATAAATATTAATTTGCATGGTGGATATAGATTATGCTAAGTATTTTTCATACATTTGGTATCTTTGATAATTATTTCTTGCCTTTTAATTAATTTGTTTAGTTTGCTAATTTTAATTCTTAAATTTATAAGCTTTAATATAAAGTTCGTCTACCCCTCCCAAAAGAGTAGCCTTTAGGAGTGTCTTCGTGATATTAGATCAGTTAGATTTTGATTTTTACTGTGATTATAATTTTCAGATTTAATTTATATTCTGTTTTGCGATTTATTTATCGGTTTGTTAGAAATTAGGTTTAAAATAGTTAATTTTTTCTTTTTCATGTTTTAATCCATTCTAGGGTTTATATAGTGTCCTATTCTGCCTCTATTTAATTTCAGAATTTTTGAAAATTATTTAATAATTTTTCAGAATTATTTCATGAATGGATATGTGCAGGTTTTTATTTTAATAGATCTAAAAATTACATTTTTAATTTTTATTTTATGTTTTTAGGGTTTTGTTAAGTCCAGAAAATTATATCCTGAAATTTGGGCAATTTTGTTATTTAATTTCGTATTTATATTAGTGCAGTTTATTTTTTTCTCTAATTTCTGATTTAATTTTCTGTTTCATTTTCTGGAGTTAATTTTCTATTTTAATTTTTCTGAAATTAATTACATATAATTTTGGAGTTACAAAGTCAGAATATTAATTTGGATTACTTTTTGTAACTTTTAATATTAATTTTTTGCTTGTTATTTTCTGTTTTAATTTTCAGTTGAATATTGTGTTATTATTTCTGTTTTTTTCAGAATATTTAGTATACCTATTTACTGTTTTATTTCTAGAATTAAATTTAGAATATGTAGGAGCAATATTAAGCATTTTTCCAGATTTTTATTTATTAAGTTTGATTTATTTTAGAAATACAAAGAGAAGTCATAATAAATTAGAGTAGTAAAATCATTTAGAATTAAACTAGCTTTTTGATATAATCTTTCCTCATGAGATCGATCCCTACTTTTCTATGGTATAAATATTATTTATAAATCAAAGTAGTGGTTTAATTTGTAGCTCTACGACAAGCTAACAACGTGTTTTTCACCTCACAACACAGGCAGTACGTTTTAGATCATGACCGTACTCTCTTAACCAAACCCACTGCAGTCAATGAGGGTCTAGTGTTTGAAAAGCACCCAGTTCAAATACTAGATTGGTGGATTAAGTAGCTATGTATCAAGCCGATGCCTTTAATCAAATTACATTGGGCAAATCGTACCTGCTCAGAAGCCACTTGGGAAAACCGAGGATGAGATGCAAGCCAAGTACCCACATCTATTTGAGCTGAACTTGTATGTTTTGTCAGAGCTTATAAGTTTCGAGGATGAAATTTTATACGGGGGAAAGGCTATAATAGCCTGACCCTAAAGAATGATTACTTATTTAATTAAGCCACGTTATTAATTTCCTTGCATTTGTTTGTCGCATTTAATCTTTTCGATTGGGAAAAATTCATTTGAGCCCTCACTTTGCAATTCGGGTTTTTATTAACGTAAAATTTTAGAAAAATTGATAGTAGGCGTTGATAATTATAATTTAAGTAATTAAATTATTTTTCCATAACATCATAAAAATTTAAATTTGAGCTACGTGAAAACTTTATCGCAACGAAGCATTTTATTACCGAACCCAATTCATTTTGTACCCAACTTGAAGCCTAAAAGCTTATGCACTTTATTTGGCAAATTGTCATTATGTATATCTAATTATAATTACCATAAAGCCCCTTTTATGCATAAAGATCAGTCAAGCATTAAGACATCATGAAAATCATTTTCTACTAAGATAAGTATCAAGCTCTCTCTCTCCCCTCCTACTTCACCTCCACAGCAGCTTAAGCTTTGCCGCTGCCACCACTATTCATAGCTGAAAATAGCCACCAATCGCCACCAAAGAACCACCAGAGGACCACCAGCCACCACCCCAAATAGCCAGCCACCTCCCTACACCCTTCAAACATCAATTCCACCCTCTTTTTCATGCTTAAAGTGAGTAAACCCTAACACTGTTCTTGTTGATTTTTAGTTTTGATTCTTGTTTTTGTTATTTTTGATTGTTGATCATGTTGTTTGGATACAAACAAGAGTTAGTTTGATATTTTAATTGATTAGTTAATCTTGAAAGTAAGTAAAGATTGAAGTCGTTCATAATCATGCAAGCTTAAGTTAAAATGATGTTTATAGATTGTTTTGTAGCTGCGTTGGTAATCTTTAGCATTATAAATGATTTATAGGCAGTGTTGGTGTGATTTTAGATGAGTTAAACGTGAATCTAACTTGGTCATAAGCTAGCATTTTAGTGATTATGCATGGTCTAGCTAACTCTTGGTATCAAGCATGTTATTTGTGGGTGCTTGCATGAGAAATGAAACTTTGATGTGTCATTTAACTTAGAAAATGACTTGTTGTTATGCTTGTAAAAGGGTTGGATTATGGAAATTTCTCCAATTGATTATAAGAGGTCATTTTGCCCATTTATGCAAATAAGTAAGCTTATGAATGTGTTTTGAGTGATTTTGAAAAGAGAAGAATTAAAAACTAGATAAAGATGATTATAGAGTAAATTTGAGTAAATGGCTATGTAAAGAGATGTTATGGAACAAATCATAGTTTAGTAATTTTAAAGAGTGATTTTAGAGGGGAATTATGCAAACAAAAGATTGAAAACCTGGACAATAGGGCTGTGAATAGACCAAAAACAGGGGTCTATTTGCAACGAAACTGGCACTGTTTGGCACATCGAAAAATTATGCATTTTGGTGGATCGATAGCTCAATGAGTTATCTTTTAATCTTCTATAGAATTAATTTAATCCGAGATCTATGAAAAACATTATGGCCATTTTACTAAGACTGCGCAAGATAGATCGAAGCTGTGTACATGTGTTCTAACAAAATTTTAGGAGCGCTATTGTGGCAATTATGTTTTGCACTATGAACGAAAGTATTGCATGACTTCTTAACCTTTTCATATTGGGATTTTATAGCTCCACTGGAGGTCAGGGGTGAAGGATATGAATTCTCTAAAGCAAACCTTCAAACGGTAATATGAGGGAAGAAAGAAATCATGACGTTTGAAAATTTTATCAGGAGTTTCTATATAATTATGAATATTGCAAAGATATTACAGAGTTTAATGAGTTTAACAACTTTGATTATGTATAGAAGCTTATTTGGATTGGAAAATCGAGTTAAATGGGCATGAGAATGAAATTTGGGAAGTAGGGAGGGTAGTGACACAAGATGGGGGCTTCGTGGGCCAAGCTAAGGTTAAATGAGCTTTCCTGAACCTCACAACACCCCTCTTGGCATTAAACCATTTATTATCCATTTCATAAATATCAAAAATCCATATTCTACTCATCTTTTCATTAAAGTCTTTTCATTATCACCTCAATTAGTTCATTTTGTTCTATTTTGCTCCAATTTGTTTCACTTCGAGTTCAATGACTCTAACTAATTTGGTTTTCAAATTATTTTAGTGTAACTTATCTTATATTGAATTGTTTGAATTATGGGTGCCCTTTAATTAATAAATTTTCATTAAAGTTATAAATTATGGGAGTGGATGTTGTTTACTAACTATAATTACCTATAATTATATTTCTTAAGCAGAAATGGGATCTAGTCTATCATTTCCCATTGTGCATAAGTATTATCAAGTGATATTGCATTTTAAAGACTTCAGGTATGCTTATTGCCAGTACCTTTAGAAATCAACATGTATTTATCAAAATTATAATGTTTTGGTAAGTACATCAATGAGTCAGTTTAATTAGTAATTTGTCGCATAATTAGTAACCTCATCAGTTATCAGTTACAGGGCATTGCCTTTCAGTTACTCGCATGACCTCAGGCTAGGTCCCCCAATCGCCTTGACAGATGTACACTTATCTATGTACACTTATCTATAGATCGTAACAGTATCAATGGGGTTTACTATCAGATAATAACTAGCAATGCAGTTTTACATTCATCTCATTCACTGTTTTAACTTAAAATGAATTGTAAAGCAAGCGTCCAACCAATTTCTGCAGAGATCATTTAACCACAGTAAACCATGTGCATTTTGGGGCATTACAGGAATGAGGTATGAAGTGAACCCATGATATCATCTAAACACGTGAGCAGAGAGTTATACACTCCCTTAAGTGAGGGTTGATTTATGAATGTCACTAGTGAGGTATGATATTCTTGATAAGTGCATCACATGCATGTGCAATTAATGTCCTTGTTGCTTGGGTGATTTAGATGACTAATGGTGTACATTTGTTCACCAGATGTTACCTTGCGAAAGTTTTGAAAATCCAAAAGAGATTTTCCATTTTCACTCTCTTTTTTTTTTCTTTTTCAAGATTTTATGGGTATATATTCCAAAACCCTAACGAGGCCATTCAATGGGCTTATTGCATGCATTGAATCTAGTGGTTCCACCTAAGAAACAGTAGTTTCTTCTTATTTTACTCGAGAATGAGCAAAATCTTAATGTGGGAGTACCTGTTATGTTCTAGATTGATATGATTTTAGGACCTCTAATACTAGATTTTAGCTCAAGAATAACACATAAGCTAGAACTTTTACTTCTAGTTTTGTGTTTCGTAGGAAATGACTTGAAGCTTATAGACCTTATTAGAGTTAATCCATGCAAAAAAGAGCCCAAGATGCAAACACAAGGTGTAGGGGAAAGATGCAATCAAAGGAAAGGTACACCTAGGGGGCACTAGCTATGTCGCATTGAGATTTTAGAATTTCGAATCGAGAAAAAACTGTACCACTATCATGCTTTTTCCACTTGCGTACCTAATTTGTACAAAATGACTCCATAGGCTCTCCTCTCGTAAGCTTTTTATTTCCTTAGGGTTTAGTTTATGGTTTATACTTTGTTAAGATCTTTTCTCTCTCTAACTCTTATGCTCTTTTTGTTCGATGAAAATCACATCAAATCCCAGCTTTTGGGGAGACAGATGGTAAGGGGCATTTAAAGAGTCACCTTTAGAAGGTTTAAGTTCTTAATTTACATGTATATAATCTAAATCATCACTTTTGTCTTCTCTTTTTTCCTTTCTTTCTTCCCCTTCCTACTCTGTAGTTTGTCATACTTCTTAGTTTAGATTTCACATTCAAAAGTTAATAGTTAGTGTTGATCTGCCAATTGGAAAAAGAATGGAGTACCTGGAAGCAAGAGAAATAGTGAAGTTTAAGTTTTTGATTATGGATTTTGGTGATCTCTCTCTGTATACCCTTTTTGAAGTTTTTATTAGGATAGATGTTGTGGATAACTAGAATTATGCTATTGGAGAACAGATTTTGAAGAAGAAGTTTAGATTGTGTTATTTGGCCATGAAAGCCTTGATCACCATTGTTTGCACATTGTGTGTATAGCTATTTAAGTTACTTATTTTCTTGTCAGTGTAGCGATTAGATTAGCTTGCATAAATAGTTCAGTCGTGGCAATGTAGTGTAGAGTTTTACTGCACAAAGTTAGTGGCATTTGGGGTTATTTCTTATTCGTTTGATTTCTGTTAGTAGTTTTTTTTTTACCCCTCTTAGATTGAGCTAGCATTAATTTTCTACAAATTCTGTTAAGTTATAATTCAGGCTAAACTAATGGCTATTACTTTCAGCATGGGCAATGACACTCTTCTATCATTGTTTAATATAAAACAAAGCACCCTTAGGGAAGGTAGCCTATCGGATAAGGGCCAACTATGTGAACATATACAATGCTTTTCTTCTACAACAGTCTATGCAACTCATAATCTTTAAGAATCTTTCACTATCTTTGTCTTGCACTAATACTTTAATAACTATGGCTTATTTGAACTACAATACAAAATTTCATATTTAACTGCACAGAATCAAAGTCTCTAACCTAAACTTTGCCTTACTAAATTATTCATAGTCAAAGTCGGCTTTCAGTTGCTAGAATTTTTCATAGTCACTCCATTCAATTCCCCTCCCTCCTCTAGGGTGTCTCTTGGCCCTAACCTGAGGACCAACAATTGCTATCAGAGCTAATCTCACACAACTTTGACTTAACTATTAGTGTGAGCAAAGGGCAATGGCTTCCATCAGAAATGCGATCAAGGTGGGTTATTCACTAGACCTTCGCTCTTTAATGATACTAACTTTGGTCATTGGAAAAGATCAATTGGGATATTTCTCAAAGACTAAGACTATGATCTGTGTGAAATTGTTTTAAATACTGTATTAGTTATTATGCATCAAGTTTGAAATTAAATTATAACTAGAAGAGAAGAGCAGTACGATAAGGGAGAATGTTAGAGAACCCCAAAGAATTATACAATTTTAAATATCTTGTTTTCACCTTTCATGCTAATGAATTTAACCATATTTCTACATGTCAGATAGCACAAATGTGGAACACCTTGGTCACCACATATGAAGGCACAAGCAAAAGCAAAGAATCAAATATAAGCTTCTATGTGTTATCAATATGAGTTCTTCAAGATACTTACAAGTGAAAGCATATGTATGTGACATCTAATAAGATCACTAATAACTATAAGCCCTTGAGCAAGGCTTACTCTAAAGAACAAATGGTAAGGAAGATCCTTAGATATCGGCCATGAGTAAAATAGGGACCAAATGTCACTGTCATAGAAGAAACTTAGGACTAAAGTAACTAAAATTAGATGATTTCCTTGATGAGATGTTCACTCAGAATTCACCTTCTTCAAGAAAGTGAAGATCAAGGCCCAAAGTGATTAGCTTTGAAGGTGTCAAGTAAGAACTCTAAACTTTAATTAGATGCCTTCGTTGATAAAAATTGTAAAGAATCCTTAGCTATGCTAGCAAAAGACTTTCATAAAATGTTGAAAATGAAGAACTTTAATACAATGAAGTTTTGTTAGGTGCCACATATAAATTTGGTAATAGTTAGAAAGATAACATGTCACTTAATATAGGATTACTAGTGAAAGTGATATGCTATTAATGCATTAGCTAGATCACTTGATGAATCATAGAGCCACAATAAAGAGAAAAAAAAAAGAAATATAAAGGTTAGACAAAGAAGGCAATAGCAGCATCTTGGAGAAAAACCAACTCAAGAGAAAGTGAATTGAAAGAAGAAGTTGCCAAGATACGCTTCAAGATGAAAAAGGAAATCATGAGAAATGTAGAAAACAAAGAGATTACAGACATATTCCTTACAGCCATCAAGATTAATGAAGACACATACTCAAGTGTCAAAAATGGAGAGGAGGCATAGTTTGGAGCCTTATGCCAGGAAATTGAATGCCATACTAAAATTGTATAAAGAAAACTCTTTACTTGCTCTAAATAAGATATAATTGATGTTGTCATGCATTAAATAAAACTGGAAAAAGGGTATGTGCCAAAATCAAATCCCTTGGTGATGAAGTTTAACTCTTTAAAATCAAAAAACTAAGAGCTAAATGATGAGAATCATAACTATTTTGAGTTTTGTGATGAAATTTACCAAAAGTACCTTGGCTGTGAAAAGGAGTTCAAGTCCTTGCAAATGGAATCTTTGGAGTTCGAAGCTCAACATTTATAAACTCTACGATAAACTGGACCAAAACTGATGAGTTGGAAACCTTTAAAAATCCTCACTAGACATCTCTATGGAATAAGAACTCTAGATCAAATCATACTTCATGTAATCGATAAAGAAGAACCTGAATGTAATGCTAGCAAATGGTAGACGTCGTAACTACAAATCCCTTGCTAAAAGAAGCAAACACTTCTAAGAGTCTTAATGAATTTGAACAACTTGAAAAGGAAATTCAAAGACACTTCAAGCTAACATTCTCGATCTGGTTTGATTTAATGTTAGAGTGTGTCTTGAGAAATGTATGCATTTAACTTTGTAGTAGCAGGTAACAAGGATAAAGATTAACCATGCTTAAAGATCTAGATAAACAGTACAATTTAAACAGTAAGAATCAACCAAGCAAAAATGAGTTTTTAGAAGCTCTACCAACTTGGTTTAAACTCCTACCTTCTGAAAACCTAGAGGAGTGTTACTCCAAGATACTACCCATTATAACTATATAAGCATTACAATTCGAACTATAAGAATCAACCAACTCAAAAGTGGGATAACTATGAAAGAACATCAACAAGGTGATGTTATTGTTAGACCAACTCCATTCCAAATAAATTTTTTAATGTTGTCTTGAAATGCCTTGGTAGTTTTATTGATCTCACATACTCATAAAATAAGGGGGACATTATTATCCAACATTTATTGTGAAACCATTTAGTGCTGAAAACTAACTCTTACCCACGTTAGCCTCAAGCTCAGTGCTAAAATTTCAGAGTCACCCATGCATAAATTATTAGCATTCTATAGTTTTTTCTCCAAAAAATCATTATGATTATCATATTAGAAAATTAGGTATCATATTGGGCAAAGTCAATCCATAACTTTTTCTCTAGTATAGCTTTTATAACTGTTCATAAAAATGACATCTCTTGAAAATTAATGTGATTCTACCTTAAATAAATCTTTTTGCTCCAAAGTTTCAAAGTCTTAAAACATTTGAAATTTAGAGAAAAATGTTTTGAGCCAAAACATTTCATACCATTTTCAAAACAACAATAGGCTTGCATTCAGTCCATTCATTCACTCAAGTTTTTATCCCTATGCCCTCTAGTCATCCACTTGTCCATGTCATGTATTTCAGTTGCTGATTTGCCCTATCTTATCAAATCATTTAACCACTTCACTTAACTTCCTATTCAATTTCATTAGTCATCCCTCACTTCCTCAAACCTTGAACCCTTGCTCTCTCTCTCTCTCTCTCTCTCTCTCTCTCTCTCTCTCTCTCTCTCTCTCCCCCCACATTCAAATCTCAAACCTAACCCTAACACCACCACTTCTTCAATTCTACTCCCCTTTAAAATAAAGATAGAACATAAGAATAATTTTATGAAAAGAAAGGTTGAACCCAAGGTTATAAGAATCATGGAAAGAACAAGAGTGAAGAAGCAAGCATTTGTAAAAAGACCATGGAGAACCATGGGACCCCCTTTCAAGAGATTTTATATGATAAAGCATAGGATAGAGACATGAGATCTCGACATAGTTAGTTGAAACCATCCCAAGTATTAAAATGATTTGTTCTTAGAAAAATGAATAAGCTATTATGGAAATTAGTAGACATACCTCTTGTAACATGCTAAAGTGTCGACATTGAATTTGTTAAAGAGCATTTCAGTTTCTAGGAGAAATTTGACAAATTGGATTGTAGAGGGATCTTGAACTTAAGGAAATGAAATATGCATAACCTAGTTATGTTATTCTGTGCCAATCTAGAAAAGGCAGAACAAAAATGTTAAATATGATAGGACCAAGGCGAAGAATGCCATCTTCAATCTAGATGGTTCTATAATTAATAAAATGCTCGAACTGTCTCACGACCTCAACAATACCTATGATCTTAAACCAATACAAGCTATTGATAATTGCCTTTCTAGAGCACAAAATCTTAAAGCAACTTAAACAGAATTTGAGCTGCACTTCATGTTAAGTCTGGGGCCTTTGCGTTATTTCATTGTATGAACATTTTACCCTAGAGCTCACTGTAAAAAAACCTCATCATTCCTCCTTTCAAACTTCTCTATCAAATTATGGAGGACCTTTTTATTGATTAAGGAATTTAATCCTCTCTTAAATCTACCATTGTACCAAGAAACAAGCCTCTTCTTTAGTCTAACCAACTCACTCACATTTTTAGATATTTCAAAGTCCACTTAGAACATGGGCAACGAAGCTAACCCTATTCCTAAGATTAACTAGGAATCATACTCTATGGTTGTCTTTAATCTTTTTGGAATAGAAAATGGGTATACATTTATGATCTCCCTAACAAGTAAACATCAAAGGTTGAACATTTCTTGTGCATCTTTTGGTCATTGTTAGAGCCCACCTTGTATCATTAGAAGATGCACGAGTAAGAAACGGTAGTCCTAACTTAAGTTCATGGCAAACTGAATGATTCAGCCAATCTCTTAAAGGACTTTAAGGCAGTAATAATGATCAAATCACAAGATCTCAAGAACTATGTTCTAGCTGTAATGGTGGAAACTCAAGAGATGATTAGTTAGAAAAAAGTAGTTAGAAAATGCCCTGATATTTTTGGTAGGTCAGCTTAATGAAAAGCTTATTGTGAATGCTATATATAAAGAACCAGATGAATGGAAACTAAGAATGATGAACTTGAGGACATCACCTCCATCATCCAAGGATTAGAGACCACATGGAAGAAGACATGAGAAGTTTGATGGAGACAAGAAAGAGGAAAAGGGACAAACATTAGAAGAAGAGAAGAAAGAAAAGAAAGAAAAAAGGAGATGTTCATGAAGGTAGTTCCTGTAACTTCATTATCCAAATCAATTGGTTCCATGTGACTACCTAAGGAGAGCATAACCACTCCTTTCGCTACTATCTGGGCCACTCCTATTTGGGCTTAATATGTGGGAATTTTATACCATATTCTCCCTAGATTTTACTCATAATTATTGGTAAATTAGGTTATTTATTAGTGTTTTGTTGGTTTGTATGT
This sequence comes from Carnegiea gigantea, assembly GCA_029747015.1. Classification (NCBI taxonomy): domain Eukaryota; kingdom Viridiplantae; phylum Streptophyta; class Magnoliopsida; order Caryophyllales; family Cactaceae; genus Carnegiea; species Carnegiea gigantea. The sequence goes on from JAKOGI010001648.1 coordinate 144,196, forward strand.
AATAAACACAATTGTTGAAATGGTGAATAATGGGTGCAAATATGCTAAAAGTTAGACACATTAACCCGGCATAATTATGAAGCAAAATCAGGTCAATGACCATAGAAACTATTGGAGAAACAAGGAAGAAGAACAGGGCATAAATCTAGCACAGGCTGCTGGAGCCAAGTGGCATGACCGTGCCAGAATCCTACTCCTAATCTGTTTCTGCATCGAAATCCAGAAACTTGGCATGATTTTCCCATGCCGCAGGGCACGACTGTGTCAAGTTTACTAATTTGGGGTCTATATGAACCCCCTTCTCTCATTTATATAATTAGCTAGGTTTTCAATCAGGTTTCGAAGTGTGGTTTTAGCTTAGTTCTTAGGGTTCTCCAGGTAGTATTCAGCAGTCGATTAGTGCTTAATTTTTCTAATGTAGCTATATTTCAAGTTATTCAAGTGTTATTTCAAGTATTTGATTCTTTTTTAATGTCATTTACTCTTCAAGCTCTTCAATTGAAAGGTTAGTTTGTTCAATCGCTCTCCTTTATTCTTCTCTTTTTTAGCATTTAAACCTTCTTACTTTTGGTTATTTTTATGATTTAATAATGTTGTTTGCTTTTGAATCCTGTTCTCTTTCCTTTCTTACATTCAATCTTTCTCATTCTTATTTCAAATCTCCATGTTCATCTCTCCCCTTCTGCATTCAAGTTATGATTTGAAAATCCACTTTTGAAAAGTTAAACATTTGGTTAGTTATGGGCTAGATTAGAATTATTTAGGATAGATTAGTGAGAATAAGTGGAAGTCAACCACAAATTATATCCCATTACTCCTTCAATGGAGGTCTAACCTCCACTGTTGGATTCTTGAGTAAGGTACTCCTCTTTCTCTCGCTTCTTATAGGTAACAAATTAAATGCTTTCCTAGATAAATTAGATACTTTGTTAGTTTATCATTAGTTATAATGATGTTTTATGTCAAGTATATTTTGTTTTTGATTAGTTTAATTAATTACGTTTAAACTAAGATTATTAAGTAATTAATTTAAATAATCATATTCAATCACACTTATTGCTTTCCTTGGGTATATTTGGGCTAAAGTAGTAAGTCACTTGATTTCAACGCCATCCCAAAGGACGGCAAAATTTGCTACCCTTACTCCCCAAAAACTACCCAATAATTCCCCCATCCCTAAATGACTTGCGATTATTTTTTAAACTATGTGTTAAATTCTAGATTTGTATACCGAATATTTAACTGGCTTTTAAAAATATGTCCTACATTTTGATATCTCCCCGCCTTAACTTTTTATGTCAAACGAGGAAGAAAATGTATGGATTCACTAACATGAAACAAAGGTAAGAGAATATAACACTGACCTATGGTAGCAATGTCTGTGACACTGACTTGATGACTGAATAACTTATTTGACTCTATTATCTTCCTTATACTAATTGATCTTTCCATATGAATGGCACTTTTAATATCATAAATTCTCTTCCTCAATTATCACTTATAACTTGTATGTTTCCTTGATATCTGTAGCATGCTTACTTGAGCTATATCCTAACCATCTTATAAGAATGCTCTCATAAACACTGATGTTTACATGACATTGTAGCCCTTTGGATTTTTTCCCCTTCAATCTTTACCTTTATGAATGCCTATATGACAAAACTTGCTTGATTGATGATTTTTGCTTAAAGAAAAACTCTTGTCTTCTCATGGTCTGCAATAAAGACGAAAAGGGGAACCTAATGCATATGAAGATCAAGGCCCTAGAAAAATCAAAACTAAAAGTTAGAGGAGTCGATGCTTGTAGCACTCACAATGAATTTTTTCTTTTTTCCAAGGATGACATCAACTTATGGCACATTACATGATATTATGTTGTGATTTCCCACTAGTGCTTTTTAATGAAAGCCAAATGGAGAGAAAGAATGGTCTTAAGATTGGTAAGCTTGTTTTAGAGTGGTTATAACCACCCTTCATGTTAGCTATTGTAATTATATTATTGTTGGAGTTTGTTGGAAAGTAAATTCTAGGTTTTTACAATCAGAGATTAGACAATCATCTTGTATAAATATCAAATTCTTTGTACATGATGAATAAGGTGAATAAAATGATTCTCAGCTTCTCTCTCTAATTTCTCTCTCTAAACACTCCAATGGCTTCCCACTAATTCTTCATATGGTATCAAAGCTTATGGCTTGAGATCTTGGATCAATTTTCACAATTGTTCTTTGTCTTCTTTGAACGCTGATTTGTTCCATTAACAAATCAAGCTAATCACAATTTTGTTACAGAGGGATTTAGCTGAATCGAACGCAGATCAACCATTGATAGAATTTTAGGAAATTAGAGAGTAAGAAAGAGGGATTATAAGAGAGCAGAAGAAGAAAGAAAAGGAGAGAGAAGTTGTTAGCAAAATATTCACTGCCTTTTCTCATTCCAGCTTTCCCCTTTTACACTGTTCCATTGCCTAATGGTCAAGTGCCCTATTTTCCCACTAACTGCCATATGCTGACTCAATAACAAACGACCCACCAAAATTCTCAAAAAGGAAAAGCTTTAAGTTTGGTAAATAAAATGTAATAAAATGCAAAACTTCAGGGTAATAAAAATGGAAATTAATTCTGAAATATAATGCCCTGCATCATTGCTCCCTCTTTGAGAGCCTTGACCTCAAGGCTGAAATGAGTGATATTTGTTCTCAAGATCCTCCGCAAATTCCCACATGGCCTGCTCTTTTGGAAATTCATCCTATTGCACTAAGTATTAAATTGCATTTTATTTCTCCTTTTCACCATGCTCCTACCCAAGATTTCAAGTGGAACCTTAACTGTTTCAGAATGATGTCCTTACAACCATGATGGAATGTAAGGCTCATTAGGCCAGGCACCTACAAAAGCCTTTAATTGAGAAACATGCACAGTAGGAGTATCTGGGCAGTCTTTGGCAGTTTCAACCTATAGGCTACTGGTCCCACTGAGTCCTATACCTGAAATGGACCATAATACTTAGGCCCCAGTTGGGTATTAGTCCTGTACTAAACTGATGACTATCTATAATCTTGTAGTTTTAGCCAAACCCAATCCCTAACTTGAAACTTCCTGTCAGTCCTCCCCCTATCAGCTAGTTTTTTCATTCTATGCTGAGCTCACTGTAAGTTCTATTAGATGAGCTTAATCAAATGCTCTCTTCTTTGCATTGTCCTATAAACTGCCGTGTTTAAGGAATCCCCAGGTAGATATGGTAGGGGCACTAGGGGTGGCTAATTACACTAATTTTTAGGATTCTGAGCACAAATACATCTCAAGTAATTCTCCAAACACCTATTCAACACCTCTATTTGACCATCAGTCTGTGGGTGGTATGCAGTGGACAGCAAAAGATCAACCCCATGAATTAAGAATAGAGCCTGCCAGAAAGAACTTAGGAAAATTATGTCTCTATCACTCACAATACTTTTGGGTAGACCATGTAACTTGAAGATGTTATCCAAGTATGACTGAGCTACAATTTTAGCAGAATAGGGATGACTCAACGCCATAAAATGTGCTTGTTTACTCAGCCTATCTACTATCACCCCAATTACCTCTTTCCCATGTGATTTTTGTAATCCATCAATAAAATCTATAGAAATGTCAGTCCAAACTTCTTTAAGAATTGGCAGAGTTTGTAATAGGCCAGGGTAGGCACTATTGTCATACTTGCATGCTTGACAAACTGTACACTGTCTCAAAAATTTTACACTGACTTATGCATACCTCTCTAATAAATGACTAGTTTAATTTCTTTAGAGTTGCATCCCTTCCTGAATGGCTCCCTAGGGGTGACAAGTGCACCCATTACAATAATTTGGCTCCCAAGCCTTCATCAGCTCCAACCACTAGTCTTTCTTTCCTCCTCAGTTGTCTATTGATCATCTGATATTCAGGAAAAAGAGTAGTATCCCGCTATTTTTGCTGGATTATCATCCTTAGCTAAGGATCAGATGACCAAGATAGCTCAATCATGTCCACTAGATCTGACTAAGTGGTAGATATTATCATTAATAAAAAGGATGATCCTGAAACTCTTGAAAGTGCATAAGGTACCACATTCTTAATGCCACTCTTATACTGAATTGCATAGGCAAAACTCATCAATTTTGACAGCCATAATTGCTGAAATGGTGAGGATATCTTCCGTTTCAGTAGGTGCTTGAGACTTTTTTGATCAGTTTTTATTATGGACGTCCTTCCAAGGAGGTACTACTCCCATTTATGCACAGAAACAAAATGGCAAGTAGCTCCTTCTCACAGACTGATAGTTTTTACCACTTAGGCCCCAACTTCTTACTGATGAAAGTAATTAGATGCCTATCTTGATGAAGTACTGCCCCAATTCTATTCATTAAAGCATCAGTTTCTACCTCAAACTGCTTCTCAAAATCTAGCAATGGCAGGACAGGAGCAGAGGTCATAGCTTCCTTAAGTGCCAAAAAGGCTCTTTCAGTCTCAGCATCGAATCCATCTTTCTTCAAAAGATTAGTGAGATGCTTGCTGATAACGGCATATCCCTTTATGAATTTTTTATAATAACCAGTAACCCCAAAAAACTCCTTACATCTTTTTGACTTGCCAAAGCTAGCCAATTCTGGATTACCTTAATCTTCTTGGGGTCTATTTCTACCACTTTCCTGAAATAAAGTGCCCCAAGTATTCCACCCCTGATAGCCCAAAAGAGAACTTACTCATCTTAGCACATAACTCATTCTGCCCCATCAAGTCCCAAACAGCAAATGTGTAATGTGGTCCTCTACACAAGCACTGTAAACTAAAATATCATCAAATAAAACCAGAACAAACCTTCTTAAGCAACCTCTAAATACCTCATTCATGAGAGCTTGGAAGGTTACAGGGGCATTGGTTAGGCCAAATGGCATAACCAAGAACCCATAATGGCATGAATAAATTTTAAATGCTGTTTGTGAGACATCACCAGGGTACATCCTAACTTAATTATATCCTGATCTCAAATCTATCTTAGAATAGACCCTAGACCCTGCCAATTCATGCAATAACTCCTCTATAACAGGAATAAGGAATTCATCCTTGATAGTGCTCTTATTTAACTCCCTATAGTCTACACAAAATCTCCATGACCCATCTTTCTTGCCAACTAGCACCGCAGGTGAGGCAAAGGGGCTAGAACTCACCTGAATAATGCCCTTCTCCTACATATCATTCACCAAGGTTTCAATAATATCCTTATGCTTTCGGAGATACTTGTAAGATCTGAGATTAATAGGGGATGTGCCTACCTTTAGTGGTATCTTGTGACCAAAAAGGCCCCTAATTAGGGGTAACTCTGTTGGTTCCTTAAAAACATTCTTATAAAGCCCCAATACTTCCTGGAGATCACTTGGTGGTTGTTCACTGGAGTTACCTTCTAGTCCCCATAACTGCATAGATTCTGGTAACAAGTCCAGCATACATATTTGTGCTGCACTCTTCAAGGCCCTAGTTAACTGCTCTTGAGCCATCAGCTGAGTCTTCTTGGCATTAACTCCCTTTAATATATGAATCTTGCCCTAATGCTTAAACTTCATTCTTAATTGGCTAAAACTCCACTTACTGGTGCCAAAGGTAGATAGCCATTGCACTCCAAGCACCAGATCACAGCCACCCAAAGGAAGGAGTAGAACATCAGACATAAATCCAGTCTCCTGTAGAACCCATTTGAAGTTCCTACGGACATACTGACATTATAAAGTGTTCCCATCTCCTATAGCTACAGCTTATTTAGCATTGGGTTCAAGCACACATCTAAGATTATGAGCTAAATGTTCATCCATGAAATTGCGTGTACTACCAGAATCTATCCTGTGTTTTCTTCTCCAACTGGCCATTTACCCTTAAGGTTTGAAACCTCGAATTACCATATATGGCATTGATAGAAATCTGTGGCCCTACCTCCTTAGCTCAAAATTGTAATTCCTCCACAATACCACCATCCTTTTCAGTTTTATCTTCTTCGTCTAAAACTTCCACTAAGAAAAGTTGCTTTCCTTTATTAGCACACGTATGTCCTCTCTCGTATGGTTAATCACATAAGAAGCATAAGCCCTTGGCCATCTTTTTAGCCCTCTCAGAAGTAGGCACAAACCTAGGGGGTTTTCCTAGTTTTGGTTGGGGTTTCTACTGTAGTTGTTAGGGGGTCTAGAATTAGGGATTGATGGCCTCTATGAGGTTTTAGGGACTGTGTTTGGGGTAGGCAGTAAGGCTTTTTATGGGTTAACTGGGTTTAAATAACTGGTTTTAGGCGGTAGTTTTAATGCCAACAGATGTTCCTCCTTGTATCTAGCGTGCTCCATAACAGATGTCAAGGTTTGTAGGTTAAAGGCCCTGATCAAAGGTTTGACAGTAGGCTTTAAACCTCCAATAAAACTTTCTAGGAAGGATGACTCTGGCATGGTAAGATTTCTAATAAGAAGCATGGTTTTCAGTTCTTTAAACTTTGTCAAGTAATCATCCAATGTTCCAGTCTGGTATAATCTGTTAAAATCTTGCGCCACTTTGCTACCAAGATTTAAACCTAGCATAGATATGCATAATAAATTCATCCCAAGTAACTCCTCTTCTCCCTATAATATAAGATCCAAACTAGACCTCAGCTGGAGCCTTCAAGTGTAAAGAAGCTAAATCTACTTTCTGATCATTTGTAATCCTACATAATCCATAATACTTAGTGCATTTTTTTATCCACCCTTGGGATCTTGACCATCAAAGCTAAGAAATTCTACTCTGAGATTAAACTGCAAATTATTACCTCTATTGGCATAACAAGAATGATCCTTCTAGGTTGTTCTTCTCCAGCCCTATCCTGAGTCCCCAAATGAGCCAAAATCTGGGTCATCAATTGTTGTTTTCGTTGATTTTGTTGTTGTTGCTGTTCACGCATTTATTACTATTGCTCTAGCATCTGTTGTTGCTGAGTAACAATCCTTTGATTTTGTTTAGCTATCTTCTCCTGCATCCACTACCTCTGCTTGACAAGTAGAGCTCTCATGGCCTCATCCATGGCAGCTTGAGTTCGGGTGGAAGCCAGCTTTCAGGCTCTTTTAGGACCCAATTGATCCAACTAGCTCTGATACCAATGTTGCAAAGGAATTTAGCTGAATCAGACATAGATCAACTATTGATAGAATTTTCGGAAATTAGAGAGTGAGAAAGAGATATTGTACGAGAGTAGAAGAAGAGAGAACCTGATGGCAAAATATTCGATACCTTTTCTCATTCCAGCTTTCCCCTTTTACACTGTTCCATTACCTAAGGATCAGGTGCCTTGGTTTCCTGCTAACTGCCACATGCTAACTCAATAACAAACTCCCAACCAATATTCTCAAAAAGGAGAAGCTTTAACTTTGGTAATAAAATGCAAAACTTTAGCGTAATAAAAATGGAAATTAATTATGAAATATAATGCCCTACATCAAATTTCACAATAGTTCCTTCTTGATCGATTGATTAATTGGTTTTATCAATCAATCTAGCTATACACCTTTAGATTAAGGATTGATTCTAATTGTCTTCGGACTCGGTTTGTGTTTTAATTGATCTTTTGGTTATTTAATTGAGGAAGTCTAGTGAAAATGTAGAAATTCATTTAGTGAAAATGATTCGAGACTGAATAAAGATAACCACACCGCAGACCCTTTTTTTTTAGGGGAAGTGGAGATCATTCTGGATTACAGATTCTTAATGTCAAAATGAATGGAACAAATTTTCATCTATGGAGCCAAGCAATCAAAATTGCTTTGAAAACAAAGGTGAAACTCGATTTTCTAGATGGATCCATTGATAAACCTGAACCTCAATCTCCATTGTTTAATCAATGGATTAGGCGTGATAGCATGGTTGTGAGTTGGTGACTCAATGCCATTGCACCAGAACTCTCTGAAGCCTTTCTTTATGCTAGTTCAGCTCAAAAACTTTGGCAAAAATCGTCTGAACAATTTAGTCAAAATAATGGGCTTTTCTTTTTCAATTGGAAAAGGAGATCTTAGAACTTTATCCAGGCAACGATAGTGATGTAGTTTATTTCACTAAGATAAAGAGACTTTGGTATGAAATACAAAATCTGAGTAAAGTTCTAGTGTGTGGATGTGCTACCACTTGTACTGCTATAAAGAAAATTCATGAACTCAGTCAAAGGTAAAAGTTGATGCAGTTCTTAATGCATCTAAATGACAAGTATGATCCAATCCAAGGACGAAATTTGATGCTGGATCCATTACCAAATGTCAATAAGGCATGTTCTTTAATCCACCAAGTGGAAAAGCAAAAACATGTGACTAGTCGCATTAATGCCTATAGTGAGATTGCTACTGCTATTATCAAAGAGCCTGAATCATCTTCTACTGCTTTTAGGGTAAGAGAATTCCAAAAATCCAGAAAGAACATCAGAAAGAACAAGACTAATAGATTTTGTACTCATTGCCAAAGAGCTGGTCACACATAAGATCAATGCGTTAAGTTGATTGGATATCCAGATTCGTATGAGGCCTCCAAAGATCAAGCAAGGGAAAGAAACATGTCAGATTAGCGACAAATGTATAGCAACAACCAAATAGCCCGTTGGAAGAACCAGGGTGTTCTAAGGATTCCAAATTCCTGAACTAGTTTGACAATTCTTTTGTGCAAGCAGTTACTCAAGAGATGATGATGATGGTGAAAGGAAAAGGCATAGACCAACGGTTTGACAACATGAATCATTTTCCTCGCTTTGCAGGCATAGTTGCTGTTGTCCTATCTCACTCTAATACTTGCCATGTTATGTTAAATAACAACTCTGAGTACTCGATTGTTGACACTAGAGCCTCTGACCACATGACCTATGATTATAACCTTTTCACTTCATTCTCCACTTTGACAACGCCAATTTATATCACTTTGCCTGATGGTTCTGTGAAAACTATTACCGAAACTAGTCAAATACCTTCAACACCTAATCTAATGCTCCTAACTTTAAGTTTCATTTTCTGTTAGTTAGAAAATTGCTTGGTGACGATAACCTTTTACCTTGATAAATGTGTTTTCCAGGACCTTACAACTAGACTGGTTGTGTCCATTGCATATGAATTTTAGAGAATTTACAAGATTCCAGCTAATCACAAGTTTTTCATTTCTGTAAAATCCTCTCATGTCAGTGATTCTGTTTTTGCATCTAATCTTACTTCAGTTACTTGAAATAATTCATCTTATAATTTCATTTCTCTAGATGTTTTGCATTTGAGACTTGGTCATACTTCTTTGCCTAAAATAAAACATATTTCGTTGTGTAAGAATCACACATGGATTCTTTCATTTGTGAAACTTGTGTACTTCCTTTTAATAAAAGCATCATTTCTTCCAATCTTTCTTTTCAACTTGTTCATATGGACCTTTGGGGTCCCATAGGGTTGCCACTTTGTTTAGCACAAAATATTTCATTACTCTTGTAGATGACTATAGTCGTACTACTTGGACCAAGTTGTTACAACATAAGAACCAAGTTTGTGTTGCCTTTGTACAATTCTACAATACGGTGGAAACTCAATTCAAGTTTAAGATTGAAAAACTCAGAAGTGACAACGGGACAAAGTTTATAAATGCAGCATGTTTTGTGTTTTTTGGTGCTAAAGGAATATTACACCATAAATCCATTGTTGGTACTCTACAACAAAATGGCATTGTTGAAACAAAACAAAGACATCTCCTTGACACTGCTAGAGCAATCACATTTCAAGCAGGCTTTCCTAAATCCTTTGGGGGAGATTGCTACTCTCTGCCACTCACATAATTAATAAACTACCTATGGAAATCCTTGCCTGGAAAACTCCTATTAAAACATTGTATAGAAAGCCTCCTACATATGAAGAACTTAGAATCATTAGGTGCTTGTTTTTTGTTGCTGAAATTGAAGAAACTGACAAGTTTGAACCAAGAGCTAGGAAGTGTTTGTTATTAGGATATCCTTTTGGTGTTAAGGGGTACAAGCTTTATGATATGCATTCCAAGAAAGTTTTCTATGACAAAGATATCGTTTTTAGGGAAGATGTGTTTCCTTTTAAGGAAACAACAGACGAAGTTAGCATACCTTTTGTCAATATTTCTCATTTTCCAACTTCTTGTACGGATCCCTACGTTGATTATAGTTTGGATCTCGTGTGTCATCTTCTATTCCTTATGACAATACTTACTCTCTTGATGATTCTAATCCTATTGTTTCATCTCCTTTACTACATCAGCATGTCTTAGATGCAAATATCATTGACTCACATATATCTAGATCTGTTGTTGATTTACATTCTGGTCATTCTTCTTCTACTTTCCAATCTTCCTTACCTTTTCCTACATAAAATTCTTCTTCCACTTCTTTTGAAGATATGTCACATAATAATCTAAGAAGATCTTACAGAACAAGGGAAACACCAACTTGGCTGAAAGATTATGTTTGTCCTAGAACACATTTACAGTCCATGGTCACGACACCATCCAATTGCACACAGTCCTACAGTTTGCTTACATCCAGGATAAACTATCCCTGTTCACTTTTTCAGACCTAGACCATTTGACACCAAATTATATGGCTTCTTTGGCAAAAGTGTTTCAGAATTCAGAACCAAGTTGTTATGTACAAGCAAAACAGTATCCCGAGTGGGTACAGGCCATGGACCAGGAGCTTATTGCTCTTGAACCAACGACACCTGGATATTGACTACTTTGTCTAAGGGTAAAAAAGCACTCACTTCTAAGTGAATTTTCAAAACCAAATATAGAGCTGATGGATATATAGAAAGACCTAAGCATCGTTTGGTTATTAGAGGCTTGAACAACTGAAAGATAAGGTTTACAACATACCTTTTCACCAATAGCCAAGCTTACAATAGTCAAGCTTTTGATTGCTTTAACTACAGCAAGGAACTGGCCTCTTCATCAATTTGATATTAATAATGCTTTCTTGCGTGGGTTCATTGATGAGAAGGTGCATATGGTGCCACCAAAAGGTTATTCAAAGGCATTTTCAGCGCAAGTTTCTAAGTTACAAAGGTCTCTTTACGGTCTTAAACAAGTTTTTAGATAATAGAATTTGGAATTGGCAAAATTCTTGCTTAAGGAAGGCTACAAGCAACCAAAGAACGACTATTCTCTATTCTCTAGGGAACAGTGTGGCAAAGTCGTTCACATCTTGGTTTATGTTGATGGTTTGTTAATCTTTGGGAATGATTAACCAAGTATTAACGATACTAAATGCAGTCTACATTCAGTCTTCACTATTAAAGAGTTGGGAATCACATTGTCTTCTTTAGGATTAGAGATATCCCGATCACCACAAGGCATTTTCTTGAATCAAAGAAAATAGATATTGGATATATTAATAGATGTTGGACTGACTGGAGCTAGGCCAGCTAAGTTTCCTTTGCCTAAGGGAACTGAAATTATCTATAGATTTAGGTGACATACTTCCTTAACCTGACACTTATGAAAGGATAGTTAGGAGACTTTTTTATCTTAATCTGACTAGACCTAACATCTTTTATGCAACACAACATCTCAGTTAGTTTCTTCAACAGCCTAGATAGTCACATTTACAAGCAGTATTATATGTTTTGAAATATCTGAAAGGAACACATATCAGAGGCTTGTTCTACCCTATCAACAATGATTTGCACCTCACAGCATACTATGATGTTGATTGGGGAACTTGTTTTATGACTACTTGGTCTCTTACAAGGTTTTATGTCTTCTTAGGTCCTTCTCTAGTTTCTTTGAAAACTAAGATGCAAAAGACTGTAGCCAAATCTTCTATAGAGGCTGAGTACAGAAGTATGTCTCCTGCAACCTCAGAGTTGGAATGGTTTATAAATTTGTTACAAGACTTTCACATCAGTCCTCAATTGCTATCTATGTATTGTGATAATGAAGTCACGATGCATATTGTAGAAAATCCAGTATTTCACGAAAGAACAAAGCACCTCAAGATTAATTGCCATTACACAAGAGATAGATCCGAGAAGGTTTTCTGAAAACTTCATATATTGCCTCCAAAGAATAGTTAGTAGATCTAATAACTAAGCCGCTTGGTGAGGCACAACACAATTATTTGAGTTCAAGGTTGGGATTGATGGATTCACCACTAATTCCACCTTGATAGGGGGATGTCAAGATTGGTAAGCTTGTATTAGAGTGCTTGTAACCAGCCTTCATGTTTGTTACTATAATTAATATTATTGTTAGAGTTTGTTGGAAAGTAGACCAGCTGGAACTTAGAGAATCATCTTGTATAAATATCAAATTTTTTATACAGGATCATTAACGTGAATTAAATGATTCTCGATTTCTCTCTCTAATTTTTCTCTCTAAACACTCCAATAGCTTCCTACTAATTCTTAATAACCAACAATTGGTTATGTAGTTAAGAAAGAGAAAGACAATCAGTTGCGAAAGGCAGGTAGCTAATCAAGATAGTACGCCAAATAATCTGGGTGCTATGATTATTCTGCGTTCACTATTATGTCTATGGCAACTCATTGAATGACTACTATTTAAGCAAAAAGTTAACTTCTTTGAAATTTGATGTGCTACCTATATACTATATATAAAATTCACTAACTCTACAAGTTTTTACGAGGTGTCCTAGCATTATTGGTTAGGATATTAACTGCTATTTTAATTAATTGTATTTCTTTTAGCATGCATACAATTCTTCTTCTTTTTATTATATAACCTACAAGACCTTTGATCTTCTCCTTAATCAATTATTTAGATGTGACATTAGTAAACACTGACATGCAAAAATAGCACATGTGTAAACGATAAATAAAAGCAATAGATACAAGGATTCTTTAACTGATGAAATAAATCTAAATAATTAAAAAAATTTGCTGATTGAATATTTATAATTCTGAACATTGACATATTGGTTTACTTAACCCTTACATTGCAAGGAGAATAATTCTATTTATCTCTAAATCTGAGTTTTCATACCCAAACTTAACATTTAATGCAATGCATTGAATATTCCTGATATATCTTGATCAATTGGTAAAATATGCTAAGCATATACATGAGAATTAAAGATTAGGCATCTGAAATTTCTATCCCTTCTAGGTTGAAAAGGAACATGGTGCTTCACTAAGTTCAAAGTCTGTGGTAAAATAAATTAGGAACATCTTATGCTGGATTTCAAAGATAAAGGGGGAGAGTTATCATTTAAAATGAATATCATCTTTAATAAAGAAGGTGGTTAATGAAATCACTCACTTTGAACTGAATGCTAGAGCCAGGGTGCTCCCTTGAACTTTATACATGATATGTGTTTTTGAATAAAACCCAAATTCATTTATATGATTGATAATACTAAAAAAAAACCTAAATTCCAGATTGTCTTATCTGTACATGACTACATTCATCACAATTCTCTTAAAGTCAATACAACTAAAGCAAACTTAGAATTGCTACCAGTTACACAAAGCACAATAGGTTAGGTTACTTAGTGGTTGTAATGATCTATCATGCAACAAGAGTATTTTAAAACTCAAAAGCTATTGAATCACCCTAGAGGAGGGTGAATAGGGTGATTATCAAAGTTAGAAATTAATCAAAAACCAATTGCGAAAAAGTAAATGTGGATAAAACACAAGCGATTGCTAATGAGGTTCGGCCTCAAAAGCATTAGTCCCTTCCTAGATTTCCCTAACTCTAGGATTAACCTGAATTTTATTAGGATGGATGATTATACAACTCTAAATTACACCTACTTTAAGTTCCAAGTCTCAAGTTAACACCCTCAATAAGGGTTGGTAGAATTGACCCTTCAACTCTATAATCCCACCTAATTACAACCTTGAACAATACAAATAAATTGAATGAATAGCAATTCAAGGCTCAATGTAGGTAAATGAGTATCGTCATTTGTGTTCATTGTTCTGTTTTTTCTAACTGCAAATTGCTCTCATTTTTATAGCCAAAAGATGTTGGAGAGGTTGAAGTAAAACTTAGTAAATGACTGTTGCATCAATCGAGGAAAGTTAATCATCCATATCATTTCAATGCCTTGAACTCAGCCTTTCAGGCCTTGAAATTCACAGTCCTGCTTAACGTTTATCTTTTGATCTTGAACGGCTAATTTCCATATTTTTTGTTAAAGATCTTGCCTGAGAGAATCATCTAGAAGCTGGATTCTTTTATAGCACAATCTTTCACAATATAATATGAAAGGATAATACCATATTTTAAGCAAATCTTGACATTTGATAAATATAGCATCATAATCCCATATTATAGCAATTCTAAGATAACCCAGATAATTAGCATATAAGTTGTTAAGATTTCAAAGCAATCAACATGATTTAATCAAATTAAAATTTGTCTTTCATTCAAAATTCAAATAAGGGTTTTGAGGGAGTCAACAATCTCCCCCTTTTTTTAATGAAAGGCAACATTTTACTTTGATGAATCATGAATAATTAGAGCTAAAAGGAATGAGGTCATTCTTGCCAAAGAAATGGATTTTAGATACTTTCCATGCATCATAATTTAACTTTGTAGAGTTTGCAATCTTATCAGTACTTCTAACTTTGTCCACAAGCTTACCACACATTCACAACTGGATAGTTTACATCACTTACAAAGCCTTAAGACTGTTCTCCCCCTTTGACTTTCATAAAAAATAAGGGGCGATCAATAACATATTGGTTCATACATGTGGGACCAAAATGATTAAAGCAGAACATTTATAAACCAAAGTGGAAATCAAAGAGAGCCAAAGCCTGGATAAAGTGGGTATTAGAAGCAAAGGAAGGTCAAATATAATTTCTAATTTTGCAAGATCCCAAAAGTTTGGAAAAATTTGGTATCACAAAAAATTTTATAAGAGATTTTGAACATTTTTCCATGTGCCCAAAGACGAACGAATTAAATTAGATTTGAATAACCTTCCTTTGGGGTGAATCGTTTTATTTATTTTTTATGGATGACTTATAGTATGGCCTTGAAATTGGAAGTTCAAGCCCTTGATTCAATCACACCAAAAATCTCTAATTTTTGTCTACAGTTGAAGGCCTTGAGCTGTTCTTCAAGGCCTTGAATTTTTGACAGAGAATAGATAGCACATTATTTTAGCTTGTAAGAGCTCAAGAACATAATTAGTACTTAGAGAGAGCTCCCTCAATTTATGCGTCAATATAATTTAATCATCCCCTTCAATTTATGCATCAATATTAAGAAATCTCCCCCTTTAGGATACTGTAGTTCATCACTAGCTTTCAAAACAATAGATCAAACCTTTGTAGCCTTGATCGAATTCGGGTCCAATGTTGTTTGTGACCATGTTTTGTGGTCTTGTCCCTTTCGGTACCTAAACTTGGATAATTTTGGTATTTAGCTTTGTAAGAGGATATGAATAAGAGATATGACCCTTCCTTAAACAATAATTACATATGGTGTGACGCTTGTTTTTGGATGTCTCTTGAACAAAGAAATTTTTGTACGTTTTCTTTTTATTAAAAGGGTCATATGCAATACCTTCTTGTTGAAAGACATCCTTTGAGATCCTAATAATTTGTCCAAGTTATCTTGTCCTTTAAAAAACTTTAACACCGCCTTTTTAAGCCCTTCATATTCGGATTGAAGCTCTTTGTTTTTCCTTTTCAAGAGTTTCAATCCTTGTGTGAGATTCATTGTTTGCTTTTGTAAAACTTCTTTTGCAAAGGACAAATCACAAATTGTTTTCTTCAAGGACTTTATCTTGGATAAGTAGTCTTTCTCACATTGTATGCATTAAGGCTTGGGCTAATTCATCTTTAGAATATTCAATAAATCAGAGCAGTCTACCTCATCCGAGCTTTCACTCAGTTTTATGCTCTTGGACTTGGTTTTCATTTACCATAAAACATAGTTTTGCCACTTGTTCTTCATCTCACCATCGCTTGAGTCATTATCATTCCATGTGGCTATCATTTTGCTTTCTTAAATTCTTTCTTGGCCTTTTGCTTGCATTTTTCAGCTTTCTTTTGTAAAATGGGGCAATCTTCCACGACATGCCCTGGTAAACCATAACCAAAACAAGGACCAAGATGAGATTCATTTTTATTGTTTAAGGGTTTGTCACCTTTTGAAAATTTCTCATTCTTCTTCAAGGAAGATCCTTTTTTTGTAGAACTTCTTAAGATCGAATCTCTTTGACTTGAACATCTTCTTTACCCCACTTGTGATCATCGCCATGGAATCTTCATCTTCTTCACTAGATTCTTCTTTTGAGGAGTAGTGTTCTTCATTTGTAGTTTTGAAAGCTACTTCGTTCTTTGTTTAGGTTTCTTCTTCATCTTCTCTAAGATGAATTTCATGTGTGAGAAGTTTCCTGAATAGATCATCCAAGGCTAGTGTCTTGAGGTTTTAGGCTTCTTCAATTGCGATGACATTGGGACCCCATTTGTTTTTGGGAAGACATCGAAGGATTTTTCTAACTATTTCCTCATTGGTGTAGGTCTTGCCAAATGATTTGAGGTTGTTGGTTATATCGGTGAATCTTATGAACATCTCCTTGATAGTTTCGTCGGGTTGCGAACGTATTCATCTTTGTTTCTCCTACTTGACTCATCCCTTCATATTGCCAACAATTGTCCCAAATTTCTTTAACTGATTCACATGCACAAATACAATTTTATTCATTAGCATCTAATCCATAGTATAGGATATGCATAGCCTTACAATTTTTTAAAAGTCTTGCAAAATCTTCTTGGGCATATTGATCTTCAGTTTTCGTAACAGACTTTCCATCGATCGTAGTCTTTGGAATGTATAGACCTTTAGTCATAGTGTTCCACAATTTGTAATGTTTAGTCTTAATGATTGTTGCCCACTTGATGGTCAAGTCAAACTGCAGTAGGTTGGCTCTGATACCAATTGAAAACTCAAAGGCTATTGAATCAGCCTAGAGGGAGTGAATAGGATGATGATCAAATTTGTAAATTAATAGAAAATGAATTGCGGAAAAGTAAATGTGGACAAAACACGAGCGATTGCTAATGAGGTTTGGCCTCAAAAAGGCTTAGTCCATGCCTAGAGTTCCCTAAATCTAGGATTAACCCGAATTTTATTAGGATGGATGATTATATAACTCTAGAGTACACCTACTCTAAGTTTCAAGACCCAAGTTGACACCATCAATGAGGCTTAGTAGAGTTGACCCTTCAACTCTGTAATAACACCTAATTGCAAGTATGAGCAATACAAATAAATTGAATGAATTACATTTCAAGGCCCAATGTAAGCTAATGACTATCGTCGTTTGTGCTCGTTGTTCTTTTTTTTCCAGCAGTAAATTCCTCTCATTTTTATAGCTAAGAGATGTTGGAGAGGTTGAAGTAAAACTTGATAAGTGAATGCTACATCAATCAAGGAAAGTCAATCTTCCATATCGTTTCAAGGCCTTGAACTCAGCCTTTCAAGCCCTTGAAATTCGCAGTACTGCTTAACGTTTATCTTTTAATCTCTAACGGCTAATTTTCATATTTTTTGCTGAAGATGTTGGCTGAGAAAATCATCTAGAAACCAGATTCTTTTGCAGCACAATCTTTCACAATATAATATGAAATGATAATATCATATTTTAAGCAAATCTTAACATTTGATAAATATAGCATCATAATCCCATATTTTTAGCAATTCTGAGAAAACCAAGATAATAAGCATATAAGTTGTCAAGATTTCAAAGCAATCAACATGATTTAATCAAATTAAAATTTGTCTTTCATTCAAAATTCAAATAAGGATTTTAAGAGAGTGAACCGTATTGACAACAAACTCAATGTTAAATATAACTAAGAATCAGGGGACCCTAAATGAAAACTCAAGGTATGCTATAATTATAGAGCCAAAGAATCCTTAGTTTTTTCCTTACATTAACTAAAATCGCTTCATCTAGAAATCCCTGTGGCTGTTCAACAATTTAATTAATTGTGATCTAGCATCAATGTATTTTTTACGTGAGTAATCTCATCATAAAATGTTTGATGAGTGAAAACCCACATTATAGGTTACTTTTCTTATATACGATTTTCATTAATATCACAAGATGTGTGCTTTATTTTTTTATGATTAAGTATAAATAATAATTACATTCGTTGAAATATTTATATTTAATATTATTCGTATATCAAAATATTTACAACCTGATATGGCTTGGATGCATGAGTTAAACTTGGATTAAACAAGAATAATACAAACCAAAAGCAACTTTACATTCAATGGTGGAACATTTGCCAATGAGGAAAGAACAAGCTCTGACCCAGAAAAAGAGCTATGGCCAAAAGTAGTAAGCTAGTTGTTGTTAAAGAAAACATAAAGTGCTTTTTTCATATTGCTAGATGTTTTTAAGTCATGCTAATCACCCCCTGTGCTGACTTAACCTTAACTTCAGGCCCATAAATTGTTTTTTCTTTCTTTTCCCTCCTCATGTATATTTCACTTAGTAAGAGCTAATCTAATTCTACGTAGTTCAGACACAAAAAAAGAAAAAACCGTAAAATCCTACAAGTTTGATCCAATTAGATCTAAATTTGCAACGGTCAAATCTAGACTTGGGCAAGTAAACTTTTTGCCTAGTACTCAGTCCCTTTCTTCTGTTTGTTTAGTGTTTGGTCCAAATCAATTCAATCGACCCAGTGCAAGTTTGGACTATTAAAAATCCTTAAATTGGATGACCCTTGTGTCCAAATTTCAGAGCTCCAAATGAGGTAAACAAACAAAAGATGGTGAATATGCTCACAGTGAATAATCAAATGAAGTAAAATACTACCTTGACTGAATCAACGTTTGATAAGTTTACTAGTGGACACAACTTAGTGCAAGACTTTAAAAGGGTATGATCAATATGCTTGCGTTCCAAACTAGGAAAGTATACAATTCGCTTAAATTAGTATGTGGCAAGGCGATTAACAAACAGCTTCATCATCCTCTTAAAATTAATATTTCTAGAGCCAATCATCACATATATAATATAAAAGTGAATGGTATGAATGAGCTAATGGTAGATTGACAAGTGTCACATTATCAATGGTTTTCCAAGTGCCACAATAATAAGGATTTAATTCGCTCTTTTGATACTAATTTAAAAGTAAAAAATAGTTCAATATTAAATTTAGTTTATAATAAATAGTTTTGAGAAGTCGAAAATGTCTTTACTATAAAATGATATAAAACAATAAAAGTACTAAAAAACTATTGTGATTATTTTTTAGGCAGTACACATACATGAGTTACATGACCAAAATGAAAGTCATAAATTCACTTTTCTATTTAACAGAACTATATAGGTATTATAGGTTCTTTTTTTTTTTAGTGTTTTTTTTAGAATTTATGCAAAATCTAATATTGAAATCATGAACCAAGAATATTAAAAATATAATGTGAAAAATTATTAATTATTATAATTTCATTTATATTTATTTAAAAATTTTATTTGTATCTACAATTGTTGTGTATTATAGTACATCTTAGATGCTATCAATGATAAATTATTTTTATTTCATTATTATTAAATAAGTATTAATAAAAACCCTAGGCAAAGCATGGAATTCACCCTAGTAATATTGAAGAGTCAATGTACATCCTTGAATTATGATTTTCATGTGGTGTTTCTCATATAATGCTATCCCACGGAGACTATTCTTGTTTATCTTGTCATTGTGCTAATTCAAAATATCATATTTAACTGTGAGGTTTGGATGAGATTCTACGAGATATGCTAATCGGGCATGAACACCCACAAAGTAAGAGAAGGATTAGAATCTAAAAATAGCTGCACATTAAGGGTGTGTTTGTAGTAGTGTAACACACCAAAAATACTAATGACATGATTTACGGAAAATTGTAGCGGAAGATTTAATAATAAAAGGTGCTACCGCCGTCCTGATAAGGACACGACTCACTGAAACTATTTAATCTTGTAACTCATGTTCACAATCACAAAATCTATTAAGCTGAATACTTCAAAACCAAAGTTCATAATAGTTCAACTTCAATACCATCAACTTAATCATATCATGTGCTAAGTCGCACTTCACACTACACAAGTATATTGAATATAGACCGAACTTGACCCTGAGGTCGATTCCAACATTCATGCTATGCTGAATCCACTGTAAGCATCTGATGACTTCCAAAAGGGCTTGTAAAAGGGAGAAACATGTGATACTTCATCACCCAAAATGGAAAACATGAAAACAATTCAAAAATGTGAGCAAAAACTTAGTATATGTATTCCTGTATTGTAAAAATTGAGCATAAAAACACTGTTGATGGGTACCCGCTTTTGCAATTCATTTAGTTCGCAATAACAGTGAAAATGAAAGTAATATGAAACGGAATTGCTCATTATTATCTCGATGTGAACCCCTTGCAATGATATGATCTATATATTGGTGTACACCTGTCAATCCGATCAAAAGTTGGTCTGAAGCCGTGCGGGTAAATGATAGGTTGACACCCTATAGATGATAAGTGACGGGGTCACAAGTTAAATGAAAAATCACTGTACAAACTGATTCATTAATAAACCCATTAAGAGTTGTAACTTGATAAACATATTCTGCTTTCTGAAGATACTGGCAATGGACGTATCTTGAGTCTTCAAAAATGTCATCTGACGTGATACAAGTCAGCTATTTTGTAAATATCATCTAACTTGATAAATATGTTCTGACTTGATAACACCTATGCATAATGGAGAACGATAACTAGGCCTCGACTCTATTCCATAAATGTCATTGTAAGTATGTGTAGTCAGTAAATGATCCTTGCTAACATAATTGAGTAAGCAAAAGTATGTGTAACAGAAATTGAGTAATTAAATGGTATACATAACTTGGGTATTTCAGTAAAACTTCAAAACTAAATTAATGAAAGTAATTAAACCCGATAAAAAGTAAATAAAAGTAAAATAGACCACAATGAGATAAATGAGATTACAAAGGAAAAGGCCTTAATGATGACAAATGGGAGAGTGGTGTTGGCCTTTTTTGAAATAGGTTGCTGATATGTGTTTAATACTCAATGCATAGCTTAGTTCAAGATAACAACGTGTACACTAAATTGACTTTATAAATACATTTGATACATTCTGAATTGAGTAAGTAATAAAGGTTTGAGGTCAATAAAGATATAACTTGGTTCAAAATAGCATAAACTGCAATAACTTGATTTGATAAATATGATTTTTGAGTCATAACTCTCCCCACTTCTCATATTTCATTCATAAATCCATTAGATATAAAATTTCACCCCAAATGAATCATTAAAATCAATAGAAGGTACTAAGCTCACTAAACATGGTATCTCCTTTGTAAAAGCTATAATTGATTCAAAGCTCATAAACAAGCTCCTAAATTATATACTTATCTTCTTCTTTCTCATTAATCAAGCCAAAAGCTCCATGAAAGTCCATGAATATTCATTTCCCCCTTAAATAACCTTGCTTAGCACAAAACACACAAAATGAGTACATGATCAATCTAACTCAATCTTTATTATTGCTCTTCACAATTACTCAAAATGCTTTCAAAAATCACCAAACTCAAAATAATCAACCGAAATTCATGAAATCTTATAGGAAATTCAAAAATAATATGGACAATCTACCATAAAATTTTCAGAATTTTCTTCCATGTATATGCTGCACAGAAATTGCAATAACAGCCCAATTGCACTAAATCAAGTCAGTTCACTTTAAAAATTCATAACCTTCACCCTTGACCTCAAATGGAGATCTAAAACCCCAATATGAAAATATTAAGAAGTCCCAAATAACTTTTATTTACAACACAAAACATGATTCCCACAATACAGTTCCCAAAATGGCGCTAAGACACAAGTGTGTCAGTTTTGGTCTATTCTGCACAGTTTTGGTAAAATGACTATAACTTTCTCCACAGACCTCCGATTAATGCAATTCAAAATCCATTTGAAAGCTAACACACTGAACTATCTACTCACTAACAAGTATAATTTTCTTATGGGTTGATCATTACCAGTTTAATCCTCAATTCGGCCCTGTTTTCCTAAAATTTCTAGCCTTTACTATTTTAGCTTTCTCTTCCTTTTTCGCATAAATCCTCACTTGAAATCATTCCAAATCACCACAATATGATATAAAGAGATCATTTAATGCCTCATATACATAATCCATATCAAAATCACAATAAATAAAACACGCAAGCTTGGATTCAACTTTCATGATTCAACTCATTTGATCACACTTCCAATTCATCATCTGCAACTTTTGATATCACTAAACTCAATAAAAATTGCATAACAACCATCACTTGGTTCATATAAACATAAGCCATACTCAAACAATCAATAAAACTCAAAAAAAAAATCTATGGGTTGAGATTAGGGCTACCTCACTTGGATGCTTGAATAAAAGAGCTGGGGTTATGCTTGGGCGGGGGAGGGGACTACCGTGGCTAGGGGAAGGCCAGGGTGGCGATGGGTGGCTGGCTGGTGGCTGAAAAAACTAGGGCAGCAGCTGCAGGGGGGCCGTGGCTAGAGAAAAAAGGAAGAGAGAGAGATGTATGTGTGGTTGGGTTTTCTTGAAGTTGTCTTGATGATTCATCTCTTATACTTGGCTTATATTCACCCTCCAAAAGAAGCTTTTGCTAATTACTAATTGGGCATAAAGATGGTAATTAACTAAGCAAAACAAATGGTAACTGGTTGGGCCTAAATTGGGCTTATATGGTTGGGGCCTGGGAAGAAAAGTAAACTGTATGCGATTGAATTTTCGTAGCTTGAAATTAAATTTGTGCAAGGTTATAATAATAATAATAATAATAATAATAATAACAACAACAACAACAACAACAACAACAATGACAACAACAACAACAACAACAACAACAATAATAATAATAATAATAATAATAATAATAATAATAATAATAATAATAATAATGATGATGATGATGATGATGATGATAATTTCTTAAACCATAATCATCAAGGCCTACTATCAATTCGCCCGATATTTAATCAATTAACAAAACTAAAATTTGTGATCAATGAAACTTGAATTGTAAAATGGGACCCAAACGAAATATCTTCCAACCGAAATGATTAAATACGATAAATGAAGGTGAAAAATTTTAAATAACATAATAGGATTCGTTTGATAAATAAATTGGGTGTAATTGAATTAATAAACATGCTTTGGTTAAATAAATAACCATGACCAATTAAATCAATAACATAATTAATTAAATTAATAAACATAATTAATCAAATAAGTAAATATGATTTAAATAAATAAATATAGGTTAGGGTCGGGTTATTATAGCCTTTCCCCCCTTTAAAGAGTTTCGTCCTCAAACTTATGAAGGTTTTTTATGTATGCAAAACTGCCTCAATATCTATAGTTAGTTTTCATTGCTTCCCTTCAAAGAGGTATGATTAGCCCAAAGTGCATAGCTGCTTAATCCTGCGATCAAGTATCTAGATCCTCAGTGACTTCACTGGCTCGATTACTTTGTTTCAAAATTGATATTCTCTTTCAAAGAAAAGAACTTTGTTACTAGTGAGGAGGTGGTCACTACTGGTTCATCACCTTATTCACTAATGGAAATTGTTATATACCCTGATAAGTACTCTGATACTATTATGAGATGTAAAACACGTTATATACGTGTTCGGGTTTAACAGGTAGGTGCAGTCAATAAGCTACAGGATTTAACCTTTTAATGAATCATAAGGTCCCATGCAACTAGTCCCTAATTATCCTTGTATAGTCGGTCTCTTACTATCTTGACTAGAAAAGCCTTTCAAAATACTTCATAGCCCATCTAAGGCTTTGGTTATTTCTTTGTTTTTCCAGCACAACTCATTTGCCGACCTTGTATCACTTTAACATATACTTGAATTTTCCCTCTTAATGCTTGCTTGGGTTAGCTCTGACCTTATACTCAATGTTTTTTCTGGCTCACTCCAACATAATTAGATAGTGCTTAAGATTATGCCCTTATCAAAATGTCCGCATCTGATATTCCTAATGCATTACATGATCTCCCTTCATCAGACTACTCAAGGATCTTTTCCCGGTTGATAATGGGCAATGAAATGACCATGGTTAGGGATGAGAGTGATGAAATTCTTAGCCAAGCGAATCATTGCATACAAAAGAAATGAACAATGAGACTAGAAAAGGCAAATAAAGGAGATATTATCATGGGGTGGTTAGAATAAAGAAAACCATAAGTGTATCATAAATTCTGAAATATAATGTCATAAGAATTATGGTTTATAAATATGGATCATCAGGGGTCCAACAAATAATCAACTAAGTAGAAAGAAGGCCCAGTTATACTCGGATTTAACTGATGAATTGGAAACAAGATGACAAGCAACGGAGCTTCAACTAGGTGACTTTATAGGCACAAGCAATAAGATAAGTGCAATAGATAGATGAGATAAGCAATGAGTAATAAATAGATAGATAGATTGCATAAGCAAAGCGCAATAGATAGACAAACAAGATGACAAGCAACGGAGCTTCAACTAGGTGACTTTATAGGCACAAGCAATAAGATAAGTGCAATAGATAGATGGGATAAGCAATGAGTAATAAATAGATAGATAGATTGCATAAGCAAAGCGCAATAGATAGACAAATAGATTGGACAAGCAAAGTGTAATGGATAGATAAATGGATTGGACGAGTAAAGTGCCAATGGATAGATAAATAGATTAAGCAAGCTACAATAGAAACATGTCTTTACTCATATGAAGCTAATTCGAGTACAATAATAAGATTAAATAGGAAATGCAGAAGTTTATTTATCAGAATATAAGATACATGTGTGGGAGTTGAAGTTCAAAATAAAGAGAGTAAGGGGATTATGACAATCGTAATCAGCCACACCAATGAGATGTGAATTACATTATGAATTCAGAACAAATTATACGAGCTTATCATTATAAATAAATGAGATGTCAGGTGGATGTGTGAATCGGCTCTCAACGAAATGGACTACAACTCATGATCATGAAATAAAGATGGTGAAGGTCGAGAGCACTGGAATGTTGACAACCATATAAGGTTGAATAAAAATGTATTGCACATTTAACAACGGGTTTGCAAAGACATGGAAGATCACGCTAATAGGAAATATGGGGTTAAAATGCAAGGGAGATTAAATAATATTGGAGAGTATCAAGTTTTGCAGATGAAACAAGCAAACAATTTCAAGAATTCCTATAAAAGGGCATTCTTGCAAAAGATAAACAGTGGTTGCATGGTTTATGTGTGATATCGGACCTCAAATCATTCATAGAAAAGACTTCTGTTGTTGGCAGTTAATCCCACAAATCATTTATTCAAGGCATAGGGCACTTGTTTTTGATAATATCTTATTCAACTCTGTATGTAGTACACAACCATAAGGTTCTGCCTTCCTTCTTCACACATATAAAACTAGGATTTTCCACGACGACACACTTGGTGAGATAACTTTCTTCTATAACAACTCATCTTACTAAATCTTTAGTTCTTTGAACTTTGCTAGGGGTCATATGATAGGGGCTCTGAAAATGGATTAAGCACCTAGAACTAAGTTGATCCGAAAATCAATGTTTCTTAGGGGAAAACAATCTTGAAAGTTCTCAGATAAAACATCTCAAAATTTACAAACTGTAATTATGGACATGTATATACCGAGTGTGGTTGGCATATCACTAATATTCAATGCATTACTGACACGATAACTTACTTGCTTGCATAGTGTAATTAGGGCGAAAATAGGGGTTTTCTTCTCTCGGCCCATAGAAACACATGTCTAGTCTTTCCACATTTCTCAAGCTAGCCTTAAGATCTTTTACAAGTCATCTTCTATAAGTACACAATCAGTTCATCCCCATAATGAAAATAAGGTCTGCCAATCAAACTGGATTGAATGCCCAGTGAATATGTTTCCAGCAATACTAATAGAGGCAGATTTATAAAAGATAACACATTCAACTGCTTACTAGTCTTAGTAAATTTAAAAGACAGGGGGATGATCTAAAGCGTAAAGAGGTGCAACCACACTATGAACTCTTGCAAAGATATTTCTTTATTGGTTATAAAGGATAGGCATGTAAGCAGAATGAATGAAAGGACAAAGATTCGTAATTAAAGAGAGGCATATAAATGTCCTGCATATACAAGACATGTAGTTTATTCATGATGGTCATGATAGTAAAGTAATTGAACAACGTTATAAAGTTGAGAGGGGGTATTACGTAATGAAGGTGAAGAAATGTAATAGATTACCAAAGCGGCTTTTAAAAAGTCATACGGTATCCGTATATGAGTAAAATGATGAAGATAAGGGTCAATAGTACCAGAAGGGAAATTTTATTCATCTGGTATTTGAAAGGATAATACGTCAAGATAAAGGAGTCAGTCTTATGACTGAACATGATGACATCCATCAATAACACATTTTGTAGTAAATCGAAGTCTTGGGTAGGCATATAAACTTCGAAACTGCTCGCAGCTGGAAATAGCACAAATCGTTATTTATCATTAATAAGATAGGCTGTACTAGTGAAGAAAGGATTACCAAAATAACTTGAGTAATGATATGCCATCACGGCCATAGAGTACTATGAAAAAATGACGTTACGGTGCTACAGAAATACGAACAATATGGATACATTTAATTATTGATTAGGCATTCAATGACTGGGTCTGAAGCAATCAAAGGCTTTGCAAGCAATAAATGAATAGTGCGAAATAAAAGCAACGAGTTGAAGTAGGTGACAATAAAAATATGGACATAGTGGTGACTAAACTGTAAGTAGAATAGATCAAATATACTTAGAAAGAACTGTAAATCACATAATAACGTATACCGAGGGTCATTATGGAAACAAAGAATTAAACGATTATGATTGTCAGGGTTTGAATTGCCTATAAGAAAGGTTGCTCAGATGTACTTAAAGGACTCCCCATACCACATATGAGATTTTTTTTCATAAACACTCAATTACAAATCAAGAGAGTGTTAGTGACAAAGAAATTATGCATCTGAACAATTCAAGGTAACTAGGCAGAAATAAGCCAATGATAGGAAGTAATGAGAGCATTGATGAGGTAAGGTCTTAGTGTCAAGACCAGATAATTCCTATACATGACAGCTTAATCTTACTTGTACCACATATATAATGCCAGGTAGCACACCTTAAGCTACTAATTGTTATCACTATACACAAGCACTCATTGTAGTGTTCATCTCATACTGGTTCACCTCAAAGATATTACTCCACAAGGCATTTCCTCATCTAGAGGTTTACATCTAACTTGACACCGTATTAATCCTTTAGGAGGTTGCAAGTGGCATCCCCACATCGGGTTTCAACCATATATTAACACACCTTAATAAGATTCTCAAATCCTAGGGCAAAATGGAGAGAATTCCGCCTAAAAATTACTAAAACCAAGCTCAAAGCCTAACAATAGACACCCGAAATGGAGAGAAGCACTTCAATAGCTCACTAGCAACATGCCGAAGCTTATAACTCAATGGATCAGACACCCAGAGTGCACGATTGCAAAAATTTAAACAAATAAGAGAAATAAAACATACAATACAACTCTCAAATAAATGAGAGCATGCCTCACTAACAGGTGACCCAAATGGTTCTACACTCCACTTGTCTAATGCTTAAATCTCAAGATATTACCAAATGATTAAGTCACCCAAATGGAAATGGTTCCACCATATATGCCCATACATATGAACTTATAGTCAATAGCTCATTTAACTGATCCAACATAACTCATACACACCTTGATAGCTAACTCATAAACACTTGATAGCTCATAGTGGTCCTCGAAACCTTAGCTCTGATACCAAATCTGTAATGGCCCTAAAATACTAATGACATGATTTATAAAAAGCTGCAGCAGAAGACTTAATAATAGAAGGTGCTACCGCCGTCCTGATAAGGACAAGGCTCACTAAAACCATTTAATCTTGCAATTCATGTTCGCAATCAAAAAATCTATTAAACTGAAATACTTCAAGACCAAAGTCCATAATAGTTCAACTTCAATACCATCGACTTAATCATACCATGTGCTAACTCACACTCTACACTACACAAGTATATTGAATATAGACCTAACTTGACCCTGAGGTCGATCCCAATATTCATGCTATGCTGAATCCACTGTATGCATCTGATGACTTCTAAAAGGCTTGCTAAAAGGAGAAACATGTGATAGTTCATCACCTAAAATGAAAAACATAAAAACAATTTGAAAATGTAAACAAAAACTCAGTCCATGCATTCCTGTATTGTAAAATAAGGATAGAAACACTGTTGATAGGTGTTCGCTTTTGCAATTCATTTAGTTCGCAATAACAATGAAAACGAAAGCAATATGAAACTGAATTACTCATTATTATCTGGATGTGAACCCCTTGCAATGATATCACCTATACATAGGTGTACACCTGCCAATCCGATCAAGAGTTGGCCTGAAGCCGCGTGCGTAAATGATGGGTTGACACTCTATAGATGATAACTGACGGGGTTACAAGTCAAATAGCAACTCACTATAAAAACTGATTCATTGATAAACTCATTAAGAGTTGTAACTTGACAAACATGCTCTGCTTTCTGAAGATACATGCAATGGACATAGTCTTTAAAAATGTCATCTGACTTGATACAAGTCAGCTGTTTCATAAATGTCATCTGACTTGATAAATATGTTCTGACTTGATAACACTTATGCATAACGGGGGACGGTAACTAGGCCTGGACTTTGTTTTATAAATGTCATTATAAGTATGTGTAGTCAGTAAATGATCCTTACTCCCATAATTAAGTAAAAGCATGTGTAATAGAAATTGAGGAATTAGATAGTATACATAGCTTGAGTATTTTAACATAACTTCAAAATTGAATTAATAAAAGTAATTAAATCTGATATAAAGTAAATAAAAATAAAATAGACCACAATGCGATAAATGATATTACAAAGGAAAAAGCCTTGATGGTGACAAATGGAAGAGGGGTGTTGGCCTTTTCTAAAGTAGGTTGCTGATACGGGTTTAAGGCTTGCTGATGTATAGCTTAGTTCAAGATAATAGCGAGTACACTGGATTGGCTTGATAAATATATTTGATATATTCTGAATTGAGTAAGCAATAAAGGTTTGAGGCCAAGAAAAATATATTTTGGTTTAAAATAGCATAAACTGCAATTACTTGGTTTGATAAATATGGTTTCTGAGTCACAACTCTCCCTACTTCTCATATTTCATTCATAAATCCATTAGATATAGAATTCCACCCCAAATGAGTCATTGAACTCAATAGATCCTATTAAGCTCACTAAACATGGTATCTCCTTTGTAAAATCCATGATTGATTCAGAGCTCATAAACAAGCTCCCAAATTGCATACTTGTCTTATTCTTTCCCATTGATCAAGCCAAAAGTTCCATGAAAGTCCATGAATATTTATTTCTCCATTAATTAACCTTGCTTAGCCCAAAATACACAAAATAAGTGCATGATGAATCTCACTCAATCTTTATTATTGCTCTTTACATAATTACTCAAAATGCTTCCAAAAATACCAAACTCAAAATAATTAACCAAAATTTATGAAATCTTATAGAAAATTCAAAAATAATATGGAAAATCTACAGCAAAATTTTTAGAATTTTTCTCCAAGTATACGCCGCATAGAAATTACAATAACAGCCCAATTGCACCAAAGCAGGTCAATTCACTTCAAAAATTTATAACTTTCACCCTTGACCTCAAATGGAGACCTAAAACCCCAATATCAAAAGATTAAGAAGTCCCAAAAAAACTTTTGTTTATAACACAAAACACGATTTCCACAATAGGGTTCTCAAAATGGCACTAAAACACAAGTGTGTTAGTTTTGGTCCATTCTGCACATTTTTGATAAAATGACCATAACTTTTTCCACTTTCCTCAGATTAAGGTGTTTCAAAAGCCATTTGAAAGCTAACACCCTAAACTATCTACCCACCAAAAATTATAATTTTCTCATTGTCTGATCATTACCAGTTTAATCCTGAATTCTGTCCTATTTTCCTAAAATTTTTAGTCTTCACTATTTTAGCTTTCTATTCCTTTTTCATGTAAATCCTCACTTAAAATCATTCCAAATCACCACAATTAGATATAAAAAGATCATTTAAATCCTCATATATACAACCCATATCAAAATTATAACAAATAAAAGAAGCAAGCATGGATTCAACTTTCATGATTCAACTCATTTTATCACACTTCCAATTCATCACCCACATCTTTTGATATCACTAAACACAATAAAAATTGCATAACAACGATCACTTGGTTCATATAAACATAAGCCATACTCAAACAATCAATAAAACACAAAAAACAATCCATGAGTTGAGGTTAGGGTTACCTCACTTGGATGCTTGAATGAAAGAGTTGGGGTTGTGCTTGAGCAGGGGAGGGGGCTACTGTGGCTAGGGAAAGACCAGGGGTGGCGATGGGTGGCTGGCTGGTGGCTGAAAAACACCAGGGCAGCAACTACAGGGGGCCGTGGCTAGAGAAAGAAGGAAGAGAGAGAGAGATGTTTGCGTGGTTGGGTTTGCTTGAAGTTGTCTTAATGATTCATCTATTATACTTGGCTTATATTCACCCTTCAAAAGAAGCTTTTGTTAACTACTAATTAGGCATAAAGATGGTAATTAACTAAGTAAAATAAGTGATAACTTATTGGGCCTAAATTGGGCTTATACGGTTTAAGCCCGGGAAGAAAAGTAAACCGTATGCGATTGAATTTTCGTAGCTTGAAATTAAATTTTTACAAGGTTATAAAAATAATAATAATAATAATAATAATAATAATAATAATAACAACAACAACAATAACAATAATAATAATAATAATAATAATAATAATAATAATAATAATAGTAATAATAGTAATTTCTTAAACCATAATTATCGAGGCTTACTATCGATTCACCCGATAATTAATCAATCAACAAAACTAAAATTTATAATCAATGAAACTTGAATTTCAAAATTGGACCCAAATGAAATATCTC
Source organism: Carnegiea gigantea (assembly GCA_029747015.1). Classification (NCBI taxonomy): domain Eukaryota; kingdom Viridiplantae; phylum Streptophyta; class Magnoliopsida; order Caryophyllales; family Cactaceae; genus Carnegiea; species Carnegiea gigantea. The sequence continues at coordinate 175,320 of JAKOGI010001648.1, forward strand.
TCAACCAGAATGATTAAATACGATAAATGAAGGTGCAAAATTTTAAATAACATAATGGAATTCGTTCGATAAATAAATTGGGTGTAATTAAATTAATAAACATGATTTTGTTAAATAAGTAACCATGACCAATTAAATCAATAAACATGATTAATTAAATGAATAAATGTGATTAATTAAATAACTAAATATAATTTAAATAAATAAATATAAGTTAGGGTCGGGTTATTACAAGTAGGGGGTAAAATCATTTTCCTGGAAAATCATTGTCCTAGTTTACGATGTTTGACAAAAGGCGGAAGGAAAACTTATTTTCAGGGGAAAATTATTTTATCCCATGTGAAGGAAATTGTTTTCTTTTGAAAAAGTAGGAAAAATCGTTTTCATGCCAGGCCCGATTTTCGTTCTCTTTCTCTGCTTCTCCTCTATCGCATTCTCTACTTCCCCCTTATCTCTCACATTTTTAGAGGACATGGCTTAAGGTTTGAGTTTGCTCTCTCTCTCTCTCTCTCTCTCTCTCTCTCTCTCTCTCTCTCTCTGAGATCTCTACTCTCCATTGTTGAAGTATTCATCTCCTCTCATTCTCGCGCCATTGTTGAAGGGCAGTCCGCTTTATCTCGCCATTGTTGAACGAATCCTTTCTCTTTTCTACTCATCGCAGTTCAGCTATCTCTCAAGGTTCTACTTGTGCTTGTTATTGCTTTCCCAAATTTGTTATAACAACTCAATTGAGGGGTTTGTTGGTGATTTGCTTGTTGGCTATGCTTTCTGTGTTTCTAATTTTTGCTCCAATTTTGGTCCAAATTTGTTGGATAAAAGTTGAATTGGTATGTTGTTCTGCCAAAGTTTTCATTTTTATGAAGAATTTAGGTAATTAAATGTTAACATTAGAATTATTTCTTAAATTGCATTCGATCTACTGAAGAGGGTGTAGAAGTTCATATAAAATAAGGACATTAACCATGAGGAATTAACATCTTAAAAATAGGGTATAGAAGTAGCGAGCCAACTCACTATTTGTGTCCTTGAATATGATGCACATCTTGCTGCCAATGTGGAAGATTCACAAGTGTAGGCCACTTTTCTGCTGTAGGATGACCTCAAGAGGAAGAATCTGATTAAAGTATAGCTCTTTACAGGAAATATAAGAGCACGTGATAGTTACTTTTACCTAAGACCTTGAATATTTTGTCAAGTTGATCCAGCTGTGTAAAAGTGAAAATCATATTAATAACAATACAGTAACACAACATAACGAGAATAAACAAAAGTAATTTAGTGTTGGTGACAAGAAGCTAGAGCTCATAAATTGCACTTGCAGTTAAAATGAGAAAAAGCACTATGATTTCAAATACCTAAAAAGGATTTGGTGTGGCTTTGACTTCAACACGTTGAAACGACGGCTTCAATGTAAGAAGCTCCATAAATATGCATCCAATAGCCCTGATTCGAATGTATATGTATTATATTAATGTATATGATCAGAACTAACTTAATTTGGGGTTGTTCACTTGTTCTATCTTCTTTGTCCATCTATTTACATTATTTTTGCGGTTTAAAGTGCTCATGTATATTTGTGTTAGCATCTCCAGTAAGTACTGGCATTTAAAGTGCTCAAATGCTTCTCTGCTCTGAATAAGATTTTATTCTTTTAAACTATGTAAGTGTAATACATTATTTTTGGGTTCTGCTTGGATCTTAGAGGAGAAAGGGAGGAAAACACAAAGGAAAGTGATCTTTTTGACATTCTTCCCCTCTGCTTTCCCAAAGTTCTAAACAAAAGCTTGCTTGACTTTCTTTAGTAGTAATCTCAACGTTAATATATCCTTTTTTCTTATTATCGAGATGGCCAATGATTTAAATGAGGAGGAAGCTGTGGTCATTGGTGCTACCACTGCTTTTTTAGGGGCAACGGCAGCCTTGCCTAGGAACCATAATAATAGAGACACTGATAATGAAACTAGGGTTCCTCAAATCCCACATCAGCCTTATGTCAATAGAGATGTCAAGCGAGAGAATTATATCAATAGTGTTTTGTGTAACACACAAATTTCAAGCCTGCAATAAATTAGACAAGAAATTGAGTAACAAATTGAATTTTTGTATCTTTATCAAAGAATGGGTACAATCTATGTATAACTGTTACAAGAACAAGTGTAACAAATCCTCTGATTCAATCTCCTTGAGTGAGTTTGAATAAATTTGATCCTGAGAGAGGGCCTAAGAGGCTTAATCTCAGTCAGGATGTGAGTTTGAATCTCTACCAGTAGACGGCACGTATTTGGAGTGCTTATTGTCTTCTGCCAGAGAAAAGGCTTGAGCTCTTAAGAGTTCTGCTAAAAAAAATGCCGACCCCTGAATAAAAGGGTTAACTCCCTTTTTATAGAGAAGTCCCAATTGGGATTTTCCCTCTCGTCTCTATTAAAAGGAATAATCATTTATTTTCGACATCATTTATGCCACGTGGCGTCCTTTAATTAGCCGCAGTACATTTTCAATAGATGTTTAATTTGACGGACCGCAGTAATTAATTTTAATACGTGGCATGCTGTAATTGGCTGAAATAAAAATATTTCTTTTCACGTGGCGGGTCTTGATTGGTCCGTAAAATTTTATATTCTACAAATGCCCCCTCGAAAGTAGGTCACGTACACAGCCATGGTGTTTAAGCGTAACCGAAATCTCGATTATATTTTTTTTCAGTAGGCTCTATATAATATTTGGTGTGATTTTGTAGGATGCAATCTTCAAAATATTTATTTCTCTTGCCCAAAATATAAAGATTTGCTAATGTAATTAAGTATCTTTTCTTAATTTAAAAACCAAACCCAACATGTATTTTTTTTCCACACGACTCTTCCTTCTATCTCTCCTTTTTCTCTCTCCCCTTTCTCTTTCTCTATGCGTCTATCAGAGGTCTCTTTCTCTTTTTCTATGCGGCTGTCAAAGGCGTGGTACTGTTAGAGGCAGAAGTGAAAAGTTCCCCAACGAAATGGGAGTCACCCATTGTTGATAGTTTAGCAAAGCAACACTTGAAGGTAATGTGACTTTTCATGCACGGTAACTCCTGTGTTTCTTGTTTGCTTGTTTTTTTTTTTGTTTGTTTGTTTTTTTTTTTGTTTTGGCCATCCTTTCCCCCGCTGGCTTTTGCCCTCTTTTCCTTTCCCCTTTTTTTTTCCTGAATCAAAATTTACATAATTCTTGCTATTTGCTTCAATCTTCTTTTTTTTTTTTAATTGTGTGACGGCTTTTTTTGGGGCAAATTTATGCAATAATTTATTGTAATTAACCTTTGAATGTATAACCCTTTTGGGTGTATCAACGGGTTAACCTTGAATATTCTTAAGGCGAACTTCCCAAAGGCAAAAATTTCTCAAGAGGTGAATTTGTTTCAGCATCGGTTAACCTTTGAATGTTTAACCCTTTTGGGTGCATCAACAGGTTAACCTTGAATTTCCTCCCAAGGTGACCTTCTAAAGGCAAAAGTTCTCAAGAGGCGAATTTGTTTTAACATCGGTTAACCTTTGAATGTTTAACCCTTTTAGGTGCATCAACGAGTTAACCTTGAATTTCCTCCTAAGGCGACCTTCCAAAGGCTAAAGTTCTCAAGAGGTGAATTTGACTTGGCGCTGGTTAACCTTTGAATGTCTAACCCTTTTAGGTACATCAATGGGTTAACCCTGAATTTCCTCCTAAGGCGATCTGCCGAAGGCAAAAATTCTAAAAAGGCGAATTTGACTTGGTGTCTGTTAACCTTTGAATGTCTAACCCTTTTGGCTTTGAATGTCTAACCCTTTTGGGTATATCAACGGGTTAATCTTAACTTTCCTCCTAAGGCGATGTCCCGAAGGCGAAAATTTTAAAGAGGCAAATTTGACTTGGTGTCGGTTAACCTTTGAATGTCTAACCCTTTTGGGTACATCAACGGTTAACCGTGAATTTCCTCCTAAGGCGGCCTTCCAAAGGCGAACGTTCTCAAGAGGCTAATTTGACTGCTGAAGAGCCCTTGCTTGCATTTGTGCCCCCCCTTTTTTAACCCTTCTTCTTTGTTTTTTTTTTCTTTTTCTTTTTTTGGGTTCTCTAGTACTTCCATGCCTAAGAATTATTTTTTTTCTGGGTCCCCATCCGATTATTGAACTGTTATGACTGTCCCTGTGATAAGTCCTACAACTCAATTTTCTTTCTTCCCACTATGAATGCAGGATCTATTTAAGACGGTCACTTTTGTGGATAAAATCACTAGCGGGCGACGCTATCTACACATTCAACCCAGCAAAAATGACGTAGATGGGGAGGAGACAAAGTTGCCCATCCGCAACCCTATAACGTCCCTGTGCAAGCCTAATTGTGTTAGAGGTCCTCCGAGCCTTCCTTGGTGGTCGAAGGAGAATTTGAAGACAGGCGAAACGTTCTTGCTCTCTACTCACGTTAAAATCAAAGAGAACCTCCCCTCTTATCAGTTACTACGTCATGACATAGAGTCCGAGCACAGATCGTAGGCTAAGTCGCCATTGCATGGGGAATTTTCTTACAAGCCGCTTTACTGGGAATGGTTAGAGGATATCCTCGTTCATTGCAAGGATAAAATCACAACCCTTCATCTGTTTGATGCCTTGTATGCATCGCTCTTTCTTTACGATCCGTGTTCAAACCTCATTCGGGTGGTGTGCGAGTATTGGTGTCCCGAAACGAACACATTACACACCTCTAAGGGCGAGGTGTCCCTATCTATCTTTGACATTTACAGCTTCCTTGGGTTGCCAATCTCGGGCACCTTTATGATGAAGTTGTCCCTACTCAGCGGGAACTCGCAAGCAAGCTTCCGTTGAGTTGCACTTATCTATTCATTGCTTACCACAAACTTATGCAAGGTCGCAAGGGCAAACCTCGCATAGAGCAGTGGATTTCCTTTTGGTTTCGGGGATGCAGCCTGATCAAGACAGCCCAATCCCTCAACCAGGAATATTGTCTCCCCTTACCGACGCTGGAGCCCGTGGGTGGAGTGACTATCAAGCTATTTTCGACGAGCTGGGAGTGGCTACTGGCCAACGCACTGAAACCTTTCTAGCTGCATTTCTTTCCTGTTGGCTGTGCACATTTATCTTACCAATTAGAGATGCTGGTTGCATACATCCAGGTACTTTCAGCATCGCATCCTTGATGGCTTCCGGTGTAGGTTATTGCCTCCCTGCAGCGGTTCTTGTGAGTATCTACAAGGGACTCAACGAGCTCTCTCATTCTTCACATCCTGGTAGAGGTGGGGCCACTTTCCTACTCATTTCCTTTACGCTTGGTTAGCCAAAACCTTTGACGCATACGAGCTAGTCGGTGAGGCTTCCTCCAATCCAAGCATGGTGAAGTTTAGTGGCCTTGGCCGAGCCAAGTCGTTTTAGCCTGAAGAGGCCTAAGAACTCATTGGTTCTGGGAGGGGTTTTCGCTAGCATTCGTCCGTCATCAACTGACTTAAGGAGACTCTCGTGGATGACGCAAGCTATCGAGGGCTGACTTTGCTTATTTTGTTAGCATTCATTCGAGTTTTGTCGCCTACCGTTGCGAAGACAACCTCGTCATGGAACACTATTGCCCGGACCAATTCAGTAGGCAATTTGGTTTCTATCAGGATGTTCCTACTGATCTGGACTTCGATAATCTTCCTCATCCGGAAGCAATTCTCTATCATCACATGCTTATGTGCTATGGAACGAGGTCCTAAGTCTTACTTCCTGGGCGATGCAATCTACTCGAGAGGAATACCACTCATGCATTTCGTGAATGGTGGCCTAAGATGTTCGTCTCCCTGCCTTGCAGCCCACATGCTAGTGGTTCCAAGAGGAAACGCAGTGATTTATCTGACACGAACATTTCAAAGGACGAAGGCAAACTCAAACCTAAGTTGAAGATTGTTCGTTCTGGGAAGCCCGTCGAGCCCTTCATTCCGGCGATGGAGGATGGTTCTTCCTATGTCAAGATTCCAGGAATAGATGTCGGTACCCCGGTGATGCCCATCCCTGCAATCCCTATTCAAAGCTTTGCGCCCTTACCTCAGGTAACGAATGAGGTCGAAGAACCTTGCAAATACCTCACCTGCTGAGACATGTAGACACAAGTCTAATCCTCTGATTAATCTTGCTGTGAATGGCCAGGATGAGCTACCTGTCGGAGTTTGTGAGCCAAGTACCCGAAAGGTAATCGAGCTGCCCCCAGAAGGTGTTGAGAATATCATGGATATCCTCGATGCTGAACCTAATCCTGTTGAATGCATGGTAATTCTTTTTTTTTTAATAAAAAAAAAAAGATAGAAGCATATTTTCTTTTCAAATGTGCATCTCACCTTCTTCGCCCATGCACACATCTCTGTTCTCCTTTTTTTTAATTAGGGGGAAAGTGATGATGTGAATTTCAAGGAGGGACTGGCACACATTCCTCTACCTTCGGGAAGTCAATGTTTTCCGTCGGTTGGACATATACCATCTTTTGGTAAAGATTTATTTGACAGCAGATCAGGATTAGTTAACTCACAGGGTGTTTGTCCTCCGGATGATGATGAGGTTGAGTCCATTCTTAGAGTCAATGCTCATTCATCGGTACCTCGTCCACAACGCCCTTTAAAGGTTCCCTAAGGGGAAATTTCTGTCTTTGATGCTGATGCCTTTATAAAGGAGGTGGATAAGAATGCTGCGCGAGTGTTGGGTAAAGCCATAATTGACAAGGTGTGTCGCACCCCTTTTGATGGGCTTCCTTCTCTTAGAGGCGATTTTGACAGCCTTTATGCCACTATCCTTCAAAGAGGTGTGGACGTCATTCCTCTAGAGAGCAAGGTTAAAGGGTTGATTAGGCAAGCATGCGACTTCAACGACCTGCAACAGAGCTACTCCGGTCAGATATCTGTTGAAGTGCATAATAATTGCCGCATGAAGGTGCAAGGTAAGTTTGATGAGGCCTCCCATCGGCTGAACACAGAGGGCACCCATTATGAAGCGAAGGCGGCCAAGCTAAAGCATGTTGAGTCGAGGCGTCAGGAGCTGCTGAAAAAACTCCAACTTTTGGAAGATCAACAGAAAGAGTTGAGCTCTCAGGTGGCGGCCAACGAGCATTTGCTTCAAGAAGCTGAGCGGGAAGTCATTGACTTACAGTGTCAGATTGAAGTACTTAATGCCACTGAAGTGATGGATGCAGCCACAAAAGCTAGTTTGGAGAAGGCTGAGGCTTACATAAAGGAGTCTTTCGAAGATCTGAAGAATTTTCAATGGGATCCATAGTTACCTCCCTTTTTTTTTTTCTTTTTTTTTAAGATGGATTTGTAATGCTCATTGCACTTTTGTGATGTAAGCTTGACATATATTGAATAAAGCTCAGATGAAAATTTTCTTTTATTCATTGCTGCACATGTGTCTTACTTGATTTTCTTTGTGATTTGGATTCCACAATTATTTTATCAACTTCATGACAACATGTGAATTAACAGCCAGCCAAATCTCTATATTTCTCCTTTAAACTCACAAGCTGTATAAAACTCACAATCAAATGAGTTTTTTTTTGTTTCGCCGTTTACAGTTTATACTCTTGCAGGCCAGGAGTAGTACAATGGAGTTTAACTTGAAAGAATGAACAGTTTAAGCTCGTGTTTAAGAGCTTACATATACTAATACATTAATAATAGTATAGTTTTAGGAACTTGCCATTTATTGGCCCAACTCGCACTCCGTCGGTACCGATAATCCTATAAGCTCCGTTGGTGTAGACTTCTCGAGTCACATAGGGGCCATCCCTCTTAGAAGTGAACTTGCTTTCAGTCTTTTGTGGGATGATGATTGGCCTCCTTACCGCAAGCACTTGATCTCCAGCTTAAAATGAACGCGGTCGTACCTTTTTGTTGAACGCTCGTGATAAGTGAGCTTGATAGCATTCCAACTTCTGTTACGCTAGAAGTCTTTTTTCATTAAGGGTTTCGAGCTCTGCCAGGTGAAGCTTGTGATTTTCATCTTCGGTTAAGCCTTCCTGTATGGCGATACGGAGTAAAGGGATTTGGAGTTCCAAAGGCAATACTGCTTCGACCCCATACACCAGAGCGAAAGGAGTTGATTGGGTCGGCGTTTTGTATGTGGTTCTGTATGCCCAAAGAGCTTCCCCTAATCTTTCAAGCCAATTGCGTTTTGACTTCGCCACCACTTTGCTTAGTAAGTTGCAAAGTGTCTTATTGAAGGCTTTCGCCAGCCCATTTGCAGGTGCATTGTACTTTGAAGATTTGCGCTGGGCAAACTTAAACTTTTTGCAGAAGGCGGTCACTAGCTTGTTGACAAATGGTTTGCCATTGTCAGTGATAATATATCGAGGCATATCATATCGATATATGATATGGGTTCGAATAAAATCAACGATATTTTCTTTTTTGACCTCTCTTAGTGGGATTGCTTCTGCCTATTTAGAAAAGTAGTTAGTTGCTACCAAGATGTACGAGTGGCCAGCAGAAGATTTTGGAGTGATAGGGCCCACAACATCAAGCCGCCAAGCTTCAAATGGCCAAGATGCCACAGTTGGATGGAGTGGCTCCGGAGGTTGATGAATAAAATTTGCATGAAACTGGTAAAGGTCGCACCTTTTTGCATAGTCAATGCAGTCTTGCACCATGGTAGGCCAGTAGTGACCTATCCTCTTGATTCGATCATGCAATTTGGGCCCTGCTTGGTGTGCTCCGCATATTCCTGAGTGTGCTTCCTCTGTTGTTTGTCTTGCCTCCTCGTCACCCAAGCATCGCAACCAAATACCGAGAAAGGAACGTCGATAAAGAGTCCCGTTGAAGTAAAGGAAGCTAGGAGCTCTTCGTTGGATTTCTGTCTTATGCCTTGGATCGCTAGGGAGCTTCCCGTGTTGCAAGTAGTCAATGAGTGACGCCAATCTTCTCCATCTACTTCTTGAGCACTGACTGCATTGACGTCTTCCTCAAACTCTTCATCAGTGGGTGCAACGACCCATCGATTGCAGACGGGGACGTTCATATTTTCCTCTGCCCCTAGTGCTAAAGTGGCTGCAAGATTTACAAGTGCATCAGCCACCATATTGGCACTCCTAGGAACATGCTCAGCTTGACGGTTTCAAGCTTGCTTAACAATCGTGAGGCACACCTGTAATACGAAATGAGATCATCCTTTTTGACTTTATACTCTTCGAGGAGTTGTTTGATGACTAATTGCGAGTCACCATAAATGTCGAGATCTTTGATTCCCATTCTAATAGCCATTTGAAGGCCCAAGATTAATGCCTGATACTCAGCTATGTTATTTGAACACAACTGGGTTAATATGAATGAGTAGGTGAGGACATGCTTCTCAAGGGAGATAAACACTACACTAGCACTAGCTCCATCGCTTCTTGCAGCTCTGTCAAAGTACATTTCTCAAGGCGGAAGGATATCAACAAAGAGCGCATATTCACCTGGTAAGTCATCGTTTAGCTCCCACTCATCAGGAATTGGGTAATCGGCTAGGAAGTCTGCTAGCGCTTGCCCCTTGACCGCTTTTTGTGGCACATAGACAAGATCATGCTGCTTCAAGATCATAGCCCACTTCGTAAGCCGCCCACTGAGGACTGGCCTCGACAGAATGTACTTGATGGGATCGGCTTTAGAAACTACATGCACTATATATGCCTGCATGTAATGTTTGAGTTTTTGAACAGCAAATACAAGTGACAAGCAGATCTTTTCCATATGTGAATACTTCAATTCGGCCCCCACCAATGTACGGCTTAAGTAGTACAGGGCTACTTCTTTTCCTTCCTCATTCTTTTGAACATACAGTGCTCCCAATGATTGTTCTTGAGCTACGATGTAGAGTATAAGAGGCTTGCCAGGGACTGGTGCTCCCAATACCGGAGGGTTCGACAAGTACTTCTTGATTTTCGTGAAGACTTCGCGGAATGACTCGTCCCAATCAAAAGGTGCTCCCTTTTTCATGAGGTGGCTGAAGGGATGGCAACGTCCAGCTAGATTTGATATGAACCTTTGAATATATGCCAGGCGACCTTGAAGGCCACGAAGCTCTTTGAGATTCTTAGGCTCAGGCATTTCTTAGATTGCTTTGATCTTGGATTAGTCAATCTCGATCTCTTTATGGCAGACGACAAAGCCCAAGAATTTCCTAGAAGTGACTCCAAATGCACACTTGAGTGGGTTCATCTTCAACTGACATTTTCGCAGACGTTCGAAGACGCTACGAAAATCTGGAATATGGTCGCATATCTTTTTAGATTTGACCACCAAGTCATCAACGTCACACTCAATTGTCTTGTGGAGCATATCATCAAAAATGTTTTGCATTGCCCTTTGATATGTTGCCCCCGTATTCTTTAAGCCGAAACACATCACCTTGGAATAGAAAATGCCTTTGGGTGTACGAAAAGCTGTGGCCTCCTGGTCTTCTGGCGCCATTTGGATTTGATTATACCCTGCAGTACAATCCATAAATGATAAGGCCTCGTGCCTCGTAGTCGAATTAACCATGAGTTCGGTGACAGGGAGCAGAAAATCGTCCTTTGGACATGCGTCATTGAGATCCCGAAAGTCTACGCAGATGCGAAGTTGTCCATTTTTCTTCTTTACGTGGACAATGTTTGCGATCCAGGTTGGATATTTTACCTCCCGAACAAACCCTGCTTCAATGAGTTTATTGACTTCTTTTTCAATTTCAGGTACCAACTCTGGACGGAAATGTCACTGGGGTGGCTTTTTTGGAGACACTCCCCTTTGATGGATGGGCGATGGACAGCAACGTTGGGATTAAGCCCTGGCATTTCTTTATAGCTCCATGCAAACACGTCCTTATATTCCGAGAGGAGATTAAGTACTGGCTTTCTTCCTCAGGCGTCAGCAACGAACTTGTATAAATGGGGCGAGGTTCGTCTGTGGTACCAAGATTCAGTTCTTTCAGATCATCCACCGTAGATTGCCCCCCATCCTCAAGGCTTTTAGAAGGCTCTGCAAGCTCCGTCTCTGAGTCTGAATCCTCGCATTCTCGACTTGTAATATGGTGAGAGGAAGCCATTTCACCTCGCTCTTCCTCCTCGTTTGAGTCAGGGTTGCTTTGTTGACCAGTGAGGATTACAGTGCGCCTTTTCACTCGCAATGAACCTTCCGTCTTAACGTCCAAGGTTGAAAGTCGTTTTATCCGTGAAGGAATAGAACTTCGTACTTTGTTTGTGTCACCTAGACGGTTAAATACGAAACCTTTGAACTTTTGGGAAGACGTCTTCGAGGGCTCTATCCCCTTCTTGATCCTACTGAATACTGAAGGCTTTGGCTGTGCCCCAATTCTGGTGAAGACAGATGGCCGTCTTGTTGAACTCGATGATTGTAATCTGTCAAATACAGAAGTCCTCTTGCTAGGTGGATCATCCTCCTTTTCACTCTCATCTATCTCCTCGGCGGAGATGTGTTGAACGACTGACTGCCTGTTCTTTCGTCGCCCTGAGATTTTGACTAGCTATAACGGTTTATAACCAAGTCCAACTTTAGAGTCACTCACTGAACCTCCTTGCTCTTGGATCATTTTTTGAGTATCATTGAGGCCATGAGGCTTGAGTTCAATTACCTTCCTTAAGGTAGCTGGGCTTTGGAAGTTATAACCAGCTCTTTCCATAAGCTTATATGCATTTGGATCAAATCCGTCCTTAGTACGTGTATGCGGCAACACCTCTTCTTCTTTCAACAAAGCCTTAGAAGAGGAAACAAACCCAGGGAAGGGGTGTTTGCTCACCTTCGGTTGGTACATGTTTTGCGTTGGCAACGTAACACTTTCTTTATGGGTATTCAAGTTGGCCCCGCTATCCTTCTTCATAGCCTTACCTTCCGCATTTCCATGTACAACGCCACTGAAAGGTGATTCTCCTTCCCTACAACGGGGTTTTGGAACATACCTCAAAATCGGTGTCATGGAATTTGTTGAAGCAGCCACCTGTTTTGTGACCTATTTAGCGAGTTGCGTCTCACTAGCTTCTTCATCGCCTTCTTTGCCTTGCTGTTGTTGTTTCACAACATCGGGTTCTATGGTTGTTTGCGGAGTCTTGGTAACTTTTGAGTCACCTGTGGAGGCAATCGTTGATATCATCATCTCTTCAGGTGCCGCAGCTTCTTCAAAGAATTTAGCATCAGCGAAATGTGACTCTGCTTTAGTAAATGGCCTAGCATCCCCATCAATCTTTCTTTCTCCTCCACGGTAGTACTTGAGGCATTGATGGAGAGTTGAAGCTACTATTCCATGCTCATGAAGCCATGGGCGTCCGAGCAACAACTTGTAGGAAGTCTTAGAGTTAATTACATGGAAGGTCGAAGATGTCAATAGGTCTCCCATTATCAGTTCCAGGCGGATCATACCAATCACACGTTGACTCTCTAGGCTAAATCCCTAGATCACCATTCGGCTCTTAGAAAGCTCTTCCACTGTGATTCCCAAGTTGTTCATCGTAGACTTAGGCATGATGTTAACAGCTGACCCTCCATCTACAAGGATCCGCCTGACTTTTTGCTCCCTGATGTAACCAGTGACGAACAGGGGGCGGTTGTAAGGCTTGGAGCCCAATAGCAGGTTGCCATCAGTAAAAGTGATGGCGGTGTTGCAAGTAGCATAATGAGCAACATCTTTCACTGGTTGACCGACACTTTTCACCTTGTCAACATGAAGCTTTGGGTGCTGCAAGGCAGCAACAATCTGTTGACGTATCTCTTTTGGCAAGCTGAAGATTTGCCTCCAATCGTCACAGATCGATAAGGTCTCTAAACTAGTTAGAGCCTCACCATCATTTTTGGGAGGTTTTTCTAACTTTACTTCGTCCTCATTTTCCTCATTCTCCAACTCATAACATGAAGTCATGTTAATAGTGATCTTCTCAAAAAATCTCACTGGGAAAAAATCCTCCAGTGTGATGGGAACGAGCGGCTCCTGCTCGAGTAAGTCAATAGGTTGAACTTCCTGTCTCTTGCTAGCCTTTAACTTTTTCTTACTTTTCACACATCGAGTAGTCTTCCTCCTGCCTTGCCTCTTTCTTTAGCGAAGGGGCGGTGGCTGAGCTTGTTTTAGATTCCTTGGTATCCTTCGAGTGACAAGCGTCCACCCATCTTCGTCTTCGGCCAGATTGGAATTTGTCTCCATCACCGGTCCCCTAACCGTCAAGGGAACGACGGCAGGTTCTAAGCTTCCGAACTGAATGGTGAATAGTCCTTGAAAGCGGATTGCGCTGCTCTCCCTTTGTTGATAAGATCGAGTAGGCCTTTGTTGTCGCGATGTAGGAAAGTACTCCACATCAGCTGAAATATGACTGGCCCCGGCGGAGTCATCCAGGTCCAATATGAACTTTCCATCCCTGGCTAGTTGCATAATGCGCTCTTTAAGAGTAATGCATTTCTCTAAAGGATGGCTAACAACCCTGTGATAACGACAGTACTTCAGGTCGCTTGTCCTTCCAGCTTTTTCTGGTCGCTTAGGTTCAGGGAGTTCGATGATCCTATTTTCAAGTAGTTCATCTAGCATCCCTGACAAGTCCGAATCAGGAAATGGGTACTTCTTTTCTTGGAGCTCCTTTAACATAGGTCGCTTCCGTCCAACATCCCTCGAGGATGCTCCTTTCTTTTCTTCTGGCCTAGATTTTCCTGAAATCCGTACAGGTTCCTCAATGGAAGTGGCCATGGATTCCTTTGCTGGTGCCTTGGAAGGCTTTGAGTTCTTCTTAATCTCACCTTTGTCCTTCTTGAACTCATAGGAGGAGGATGGCTTGCTGCGATGATTTGCTATCGTCATTTCCATATCATGTGCCTTCGTAGCTAGCTCTTGGAAGGTCCTAGGCTTCCTCATCTGCAAGACATAAAGCAGGTCCCACTCCATGCCCTGAGCGCACATCTCAATGGCGGAGGCCTCGGATAGACAGTCTTTGCATTCGAGGCTAAGATCTCCAGCGGTTGATGTAATCAAGGACCGGCTCATCCTTCCACTGCTTAGTATTTGTCAACTCCGTCATACTAACAGTGCGTTGGGTACTATAGAACCTGTTGAGGAATTTATGCTCCATTTGTTCCCAGCTATTAATAGACTCGGGCTCCAGGTCTGTGTACCAATCGAAGGCGATTCCTTTGAGAGACCGAACAAACTGCTTCACCAATCTGTCTCCCTTAGTGCCAGCATTGTTGCATGTCTCAATAAAATGGGCGACGTGCTGTTTAGGATTGCCCTTACCATCAAATTGGTTGAACTTAGGGGGCTGGTATCCATGAGGCATGCGAAGAGCATCGATCCTTTTTGTATAAGGTTTTGTGTACAGATGCGTCTTGTGAGATCCTCCCCCTAATTGGGCTTTAACAGCGTTTGCGATCAGGGTTTGAATCTGCTCAGCAGACATCAATGCCAATGAGGACTCCTTCTTCTTCATACGCTCATCATCAGAGTCTTCACTGCGGTTAGACTCCGTATCGAACTCTTCTCTGTCTGAGCCTTTGCTAGAAGGTTCGAATAGCTGCTTCTCCAGCTTCTTCATCAGAGTAGCAATCCGTTTACTTTGGTGCTTGATTTGAGCGTCTTTCTCTAGGTTTTCTTTAGCGAGCCTCTCCAATGTTGCTTTCATATCCACGAGCTGTTCTTCTACATTGGTCGCCTCTGTCACCATGGCTGGCGTAATAACAGAATTGGCAGATTCGGTCTCCGATTCAGCGACCAACTGTCTTGGTGATGCCGGTGAGGAGTCACTGCTAGTATAGCCATAATCTTCTTCACCGAAAGGTTCAAAGGTGGGGTTTGCTTGAGTTTCGAGCTCGCCCACCTCTTGACATATTGTTGGGTGCATTTTGAAGCCTGCAACAGATTTTTGCTTCAAAGGATGCAAAGGGACTTTGTTGACTCCTTTAGGTAAGCTGGAGTCGAGGCTTGGGATCCCGCGAGACTGTGACGGGACAGTCCCAACTGATTATTTTATGGCAATCACAGCAGCAGCTTTTGCCATACTTCAAGTCATGACCCCGCCAGATGTAACGCTAGCAGTTATTAATCCCTAGGATGTGGATCGGATAGCTTTCCTTGAAGGTTGAGGGATGGCGTTCTTTGGGGCCATATCGTCTTTGGGAAAGTGTAGAGTTTGTAGTTTGGAAAAAGAAATGAGAGGCAAAGATGGTCCCACCGAGCATGCCAAAACTTTATAACACACAAATTTCAAGCCTGCAATAAATTAGACAAGAAATTGAGTAACAAATTGAATTTTTGTATTTATATCAAAGAATGGGTACAATCTTTGTATAACTGTTACAAGAACAAGTGTAACAAATCCTCTGATTCAATCTCCTTGAGTGAGTTTGAATAAATTTGATCCTAAGAGAGGGCCTAAGAGGCTTAATCTCAGTCAGGATGTGAGTTTGAATCTCTACCAATAGACGGCACGTATTTGGAGTGCTTATTGTCTTCTGTCAGAGAAAAGTCTTAAACTCTTGAGAGTTCTTCTAAAAAAATGCCAACCCCTAAATGAAAGGGTTAACTCCCTTTTCATAGAGAAGTCCCAATTGGGGTTTTCCCTCTCGTCTCTATTAAAAGGAATAATCATTTATTTTCTACATCATTTACGCCACGTGGTGCCTTTTAATTGGCCGCAGTACATTTTCACTAGATATTTAATTTGACGGACTACAATAATTAATTTTAATACATGGCATACTGTAATTGGATGAAATAAAAATATTTATTTCTTTTCATGTGGCGGGTCTTGATTGGTCTGTAAAATTTTATATTCTACATTTTGTATTGTGGGGATACTCATTGTCTTAATCAAATTCTAACGAGACCTGGTCCTTTTTTTAAAATTGTGTGAAATGCTTGAAAGGAGGACACTTCTTGTAAACACTACACTTATGAGTGTGAGAGAGCAAGTTCTAATGTTTCTTCACTTACTAGGCCACAATGTGAGGTTTAGGGCAATCAAAGGAAAATTTTTCTGTTCTACTTGGACTATCCATAGTTATTTTCACATAGTTTTAGGAGCCATTTTAAAATTATATCTTGATTTCATGTACCCCTCTAGCACTTCAATCCCTTCCAAAATCTTGAACAACTCTAGATTTCATCCATGGTTTGAGGATTACATTGGAGCTTTAGATGGGACTTATGTGAGGGCATCTGTTCCGATTGAAGATCAAGATAGTATAGGAATAGAAAAGGTACTCTATCCCAAAATGTGCTAGCTGCCATCTCCTTTAACGATCTCAAATTCACGTATGTAGTAGCCGGTTGGGAAGGATCAGTACATGATTCTAGAGTGTTAAATGATGTAGTATCAAGAGGATTTCGCACTCCAGAAGGTACTTTTGAAGTTTTATAGGAAAGTACTTTTTGCTAGATTCCAGTTATGCTTATAAGAAAGTCCGTTATCATCTCAAAGAATTCGATAAGGCATGCCTCCCATGAACGCTAACGAATTGTTTAATCTACGACATTCTTCCTTGAGAATTAGCACAAAAAGAGAATTCGAGGTGCATAAAAAGCGATTTCGTACGTTAGATGCGGAGCCATTTTGGGAATTCAAGATTCAAGAGAAGGTTGTTCTTGTGTGTTGTGTGTTACACAACTTTCTAAGGGCATTGACCCAAATGACCAAATCATGAGAGAGGTGGGTCGAGAGTTCTCACAAGATATTCAAAGGCCAATACTTTCATGAAGAGAAGAGCGAGAAGAAAATCAAGCATGGAAAAAAAGGAGAGATGCGATAATGCTATAGCAAATGCAATGTGGCAAGATTATCAAGCTCGTAGGGCTGTGTAGTGTTCTCTTGGTTATGTTTAATATTGCTTGGGTTATAAATTGGTGGAATTTGGTGGTAAAGTGGTCTTCTTGGGTTTGCTAGTATCAGCTAAACTTAGGAAGCTAGCGCATTTGATATCAGTTTGTTCTTGCTTGTGAAATGCAAGGTTCCATTGACAATAACGTAAACAATTGGTAAACAAGAGTATTCTATTCACTGTTGTTTGCGATTTTATGTTTTTTGCTTAATTAATATGTGTTTTTTCCTTTCGTATTGCTTGTATTCTACTCAGTTTGCTTATTATAACATGGAAAAGGGGAAAATGAAATAGGGCAGTAACGATAAGAAAACTCAATTCCGTTAGTCCAAGCTAATGCCGAAGGAACTACTCAGTTTTTTTGCCGATGAGGATAAAAAGAAGAATCAACCGAGCAACACTTTCAAGTTTAGTTCCTTTGTTTCAGCAGCGGACATGATATCAAAGAAATTCAATGTCAAATGTCTATTGGATCACATTGACAATCATCCAAGAACTGTCAAAACTACTTGAGGCATCATAGCCAAACTTCAAAACCAATCTGGCTGTGGATGCGATGAAAATATGAGGATGATTCATATGTCTCCTGATGTGTACATGTTGAGGTATGTTTGTACATATTAATGTTCATGTTTTAATGGGTTGCATAAGTTGTTTAGCTTGACATAAATGTTGTTTTTTAAGAGAGTTGCATGAGCTGAGCATCAGATTTTTGAGTCAATGCCATAAGTAAGATGAGCTTCAGCTTGTGATTGGATTACATTCATTTGGATGCTAGATAAATGGTCTAGAATTATGACAGAATTTAGAATAATTTGTAACATAATTCATCATAGAGATCAATCTGATTTACTTGTGCCTGTTATGTTGTCTATGTTGGTTGCTTGTGCCTGTTTTTTGTTGTCTGTTGTTTTCTACTATCTTTGGAAATACAACCCAAGCGGCGAGTTGTTACAAGCCTTTAACAAAAATCATGGCAGTGGTCTTTGGAGTTTGGATCGAAGCAGTTTTCCGGGTGCCGATGGAATGATTAGTGGTTCTCGTCTGGAAAGATGTAAACAAACTAACAAAATCATGGTAGTGGGTATGCCTGAACAAGTTCCACTTTGGCAGTTGGACCATAATGAGTGATCTGTATTCCTGTAGTGCAATGACAAGGTTCATCAAGATAGAATTTTTGATATGAATGTCATCCGGGTCCGTCTTCTAATTTAACTTCCAAGGTTAATAGAGTAGTCTCTGTTATTCGTTTCTTAGAATTTGTGTTGATAAGCTCCAACCGTCCTTGTAAGCTCAGCAGTGATCTCTTTGCTCTCTGTTATTTCACTTTCATGGACGGTTCTATTCTTTTCTGATTAGTTGTTGTTTCTTTTAACAGGCGCATCCAACTCATAAGAAGTATCTAACAAGAAAATTGATATGTATGATGAAATGGCTATTGTGGTTGGAAAGGATGTCGCTCGAGCAAGGAGTGCCAAGTCATTTGATGATGTTGAAATGCAGTCACATGGAACTGCGTATCTTGAAGAAAAAGGTGATGATGACGATGAGTTCATGAAAGAAAATGATAAACAATCGACTTCAAGTGTGCCATTGGAATCAAGAAAAAGTTGAAAGGGAACTCGTGACGACGATTTGAAACATCAAAATAGCAGAAGTCACTGTGGCTCTATAAAAGATATCTAAATCTAAGCTAAACGTCAACCTTCTTTATCAAGAAGTGATGAAAACTGAAGGGTTTCAAGAGAACTTTTTGGGTAGTATTTTCGATCACCTCGTAGAGTGTGAAAACCTTGCAAAGGGCTTTCAAGTGAAGAGCGACACATTGAGAAAGATTTGGCTTGAAAAATTCAGGGAGAACAATTGAATGAAGTGATATTTCTCATCCATCTGACCCTATATACCTTTTTTTTTTGTTTTCTCCCGTCTTTGGCTAAGGAGAACAAAGATATTATTATGACTTTGTGTAAGGCCTGTTTGATGACTAAGTTGATTGGTTGTCTATTAGCTTAGCGTATTAATACCAAACCATTGGAAAGTATTATCTTGAAAAATGTTTTTTCATTCTACCAAACAGCAGAAAATGAAGTGGAAAGAAAATGATTTTCCATTCTACCAAACAACTAAAAATGTAAATGAAAAATCATTTTTCTTGGGAAAACATTTCTCATGAAAAATGATTTCTAGGAAAATGATTTTCCCTCCTACCAAACACACCCTAAATAGAAGATGACTGGATGAAGACATGATTGCAATTTGTACATTTAGTAGGGAATATTAATCTTTAATATCTTACAACTTAGAACAAAGCCTTGAGGAGGACATGGTGCGGAAATCCAAAAGAGGTTTTATGAAAATAAAGTGTTATCTAGACTTAAATAAATGATGATGAAGAATTAGTTTGAAATGCACGCGATGAGGAGGGAAAATTCTTATGGGCAACAGGGATGCATCAGTAGTAGTTTTGAGACCTAGAGATACTAGGAAGATGTATTGAATTATAAGGAAGATACCAACGAGGTAACGACAAAGACGAGAGCGGCACCACTTGGTGAGAGTAGCACCATTGCATGGCCTAGAATATAAAAAATGTGAACATACTATACATGATTCATGCATATTAAAAAGCTAGGAATGCAATTCAAGGTAGCAAAGCCCGGACGAGAGTGAGTTCGATGATCATGGATAACATTTTGGAGGATTGGAGCAAGGGCAAACTAAAAGGACTTCTTGCAATTTAAGAAACACCAATGATAGCGTTAATCATATTAGATGGAGCATTTTTTGCTTTAGTCTGTTGAGATGATAATCCTCGAATTAGGATTGGTCTCAATTGGTACGTTCCTGGTATATTGGCATTAGAGCATATGTAATAGTGATTCATAATTTGATTAATAGCTCACAATGGAGCTGCAAATACTTTTGGGGGGTTTTTTCCATAAATGATACAAATCCAACTTTAACCTGTGAATGAAACAATGTCATTTTAGAACAATTTTTTATTTTAAATTAATATATCTGATAAGTTTACTTGATTTAGTATCAAATTTTCTTCTCTCCTATTAAATATACTTTTTTTTTAATGGTAAGCAGGCCCTAGCCCACTGGCCTCTATCGAAAGGATCCAGCGAACCGTTAACGGACCGAGAGACAGGGGTGTCAAAGCCCAAGCAACAACCCAGGCCCACAAGCCGCCACACAAATGTCACGCACAAAGTTGTGCCCCCAGGATCGAACCCGAGAGGCAAGGGGTGGCAAGTGAGAGTGTTATCAACGGGGCAACACTTGCATCCACCCTATTGAATATACTTGCGATTGCATACATAGACCACAAAAGTAAGAATTTTTGGTTCACTAACAAAAAAGCTGAATATGTGATCGATGATGTACTTTTTAAAAAATATGAACCATTCAACATCATGATTTTAACTTTTCGTTTCTTTTTTTCATTCCTTTGGAAGAATTTTCTTCATAACCGTCTCCCAATAAAAGTGCGCAATTTGCGTCACAGTTAAGCACAATAGTACACAGTTCAACTGCATTTTTTTACGCAATTTTAGAAGGCCAATCTAAATGTTCATCCATGTTTAGATTGCTGGGGAGTATTAAGGGACTTTTTAAATAAAATAAAGACGACATTATTTTATTTTTTATCAAGATTATCATATTGTGTGAAAAATTATTATAACTAAAATCTTATCATTATTCATTAGATTGGTATTAGTAATCTCTACCTCATTCTCCCAATAAAATAGTGGTAAACACAACCCTATACAATTATCTAACCACCGTTTATCATGTCCATCATTTATGCAAACAGATTTCTTTCCTTCATCTTTGCTCAAATATACAACTTCTGCAAGTAGAAGTTAAAAAATATTTAACCCCTTTATATTAATAGCAAGTCATGTATGAGGTCATCTCATATAGAAAATATCATGAGATAGACACTTTTTATAGCGATTTTTGATAATAATTAGAGTGACTGATAGTACATTTAGATGTTACCATAGTAAAAGTCACTCGTACACGAACCATTAGTCACCTTATACTTAAAAAACTACTGAAAACGTATTATTAATCATCTTAAAACCTTTAAAAAGCCATCTTTAAAAAGATCCATCTCAAAATAACTCTTATATGAGATGATCTCACCAAAAAATTTAATTCATAATAAAATTGGTCATAATGCAACTTACGTGAGTAACTATAACTTTAAATCCTATGGTGAGTGATAGGGGGTACATTTCAATATGTAGATGATACTCCTGGGAGCACATACTTTCAAGAATTCCTCATAGACTATCTTGTCTTTTGCATAGTCAAAACTATTGACTTTTCTCATGTCCCTATCAGAGGTGAGATAACTATAACACAATGAGGTTTAACATTTTATAGAGTTTTGTATAGAGGTTTAGAGTTAGCAAACTTATGCAATACGATATGTTGATACTAGGGGCGGAACTTGCAAAAAATATTGACGGCCAAGATTTGATCCCCTAGCCTCTTCAATAAATAAAGAGAATTTTACCAAAACTGTAACATAAACCTTATGTATACTATGGGTAACATATTATAAATATATAATAATCCACCGAAAAAAGAAATTGGGGGCAGGGACGGGCCCCCTTCGACCCTAACAAAGATCTGCCCCCGGTTGATACGATGCTCGGCGCCCTTATTCAACAAATCACTCATATAATGGGTACTTGGTGGTCTTCTTCCTCCCTCATTTCTAATCCATTGATTCTAATCTTATACAGGAGGTTTAATAGGTCAACTATTTGCCATCTTTAGGGTAGTGTTTGGTCGGAGGTAAAATGATTTTTCGGAAAATAGTTTTCTAATTTTCATTGTTGGGCATAGTAAAAGACGGAAAACTTTTCCAAGGAATTTTACCTCGTTGGAGAAAAATGGCTTACATTATGAGAAGAAAGGAAGTTGATTTCTTCAATTTACTCTTTTGACAATGTGGATACTCTAAATTTAGGCGCAAAATCTAACTTTAGTGGTAGAATAAAAACTTGACTATCCGATGGAAGAGATTAAATTATGCTGAATTCTAAATTTTGAACTTAGCATTTCTTCATTTGGTCAGCACTTTTATCTCTTTCACGATAATTTAGTTGAGATTTTTCACCATTTAAACAATTCAGTTGATATTTTTCATCGATAAAATACTGTCAATAGTTTCAATCGAAACTTGATTATTATATGGGAATATAAAATGATCTCAAATTCATTCATTGAGTTCAACGTTTCTTCATTTGTCCAATATTTAATTTTGTCACGACAATTCCGTTGAATTTTTTCAATGTTTAAACAATTCAATTGACATTTTTCACAGGTAAAACACTTTAAACTATTTGATCAAAGCTTGATTATTGAATAGAAAAGATTAAAAAAGTTCAAATCTATATTTTGTGTTTAACATTCCCTAATTATTGAAAAGCAAAAAGCCTTTCTCTAAATGCACATAATTTTTTTTGAAACAGAACATTCTCAATGTCTTGAATTAAAAATTATTGAAGTTTGGGGATACAAACACTGGACAGGTTGAAAGAAAATAATCCATGAAAAAATCGGGTGGCTTTTGGGTTGATGATTTGGCCGTTTTTCTTTGCTTGTTGTTTGGACTAGTTTTGATGATGGAGAAATGCTCATGCAAAGACAGCCCTTGATCTACCACAATGTAAACGAGGTGAGCTCAGCTCATACATTTGTCTCATCTAAATTTTATAGTATTATATCAACAATGATGTTTAATACCGACAAAGATTTATTTAAGTTTCATTCACGTGCGCATACACAGATGCTGTGCTCAGTGCCCTGGTTTGACGGCCAACGTGCAAGGGTGCCAGCTCTCTGACATTTTTTTATTTATTCCTAATGCCACTGTTTTATGTCGATTATTTAAATCTAAATTGTCTAATAATGTTGACGTGTAGTTTTCGTTTCCTTTTTGATGCCCAAAGGTCATTTTTGTATTTTAATTCCTTTTTAATGCTTAAGGGCCAAATACCTTGTACTATACGAAGGACATTATTTTAAATATTGACGTAAAAGCTTGAAGTACAACAACCACTACCTCTCCTCCGAAAAAGCCCCCTATTCTCATCTTTTTTGTATTTAGAGAAATAGCATAGTCAGATTTTAACTTAAGATGTATCAAAACATATACATAATGTAAAATTTAATGCTAATTTTGAAAATAAAAGTATATAACTAAGACATTTTAAAAGATTGTACTTGAAAACTTATATTTTTGAAATAAAGTAAACTTAAACCAATTTACTTTTTTCTTACGTTTCTAATTCTTAGTGTCAATATCAACAAACTAATTTTTTTATTAATCAAGAACATAAGAATTCAAAATTAATCAATTAATTAATTTTTTGCAATCAGCAACTATATGCCAAATTATCCTAAACTCCCAATCAAGAACCCTAATACCTTAATTCACAAGAGTAAATCATTAAATTCACTGATTACCTAACATAAATTTGACTAAAATAAGCAAACTAATAATAATAATAATAATAATAATAATAATAATAATAATAATAATAAGTTGCAATAAAACTTAAATGGCCTAAAACTTAAAGGGCCAGAATAATTAAAAATTAAAATGGACAGATTAAGGAGTTTGGATTCAAACATGCAACCACATAGGGCAAGGGGAAGAGGTAGTCACGAAAACCACTTAACTACCTCACACCATGTGATCTATACAGTAATTACTCCATATACATTCACTTTTTTTTTTTCTAGGACTTCTATAATGCAAAATTTTTTCCCCAAATCAAGGGGTTGTTAATTGACCCCCCCGGGCTAAGATGGCTCTGTCCTTGATCCGGGGGGAAACCATCCCTGATTTTTGTACAAAATACGTCATTAAATTCTCAATTGGATCGATTTTTTATGTCAATTTCATATTACTTTTTCTTTTCTTTTAATAAAGTCTCTCTCTTCCTCTCTCTCTCTATATATATATACATATATGTATACATATATATACATGCATATATACATACATACATGCATACAAACATATATACATACACACACACACACATATATATATATAAAGGGCAGCCTGGTGTACAAACATCTCACAATCAAGCAAGGTCAGGGAAAGGGTGCCACCTCAAGGGGTGAATTATAGGTAGCCCTAGCTGACTTTATCAGTGGTTGATTCTAAGGCTCGAACCCATAATCGTTTGGTCACATGGAGACTACATATATACACATATATATATATGTGTGTGTGTGTGTGCATATGTAAGTATATATAATTATATAAACATATATATATATATATATATATATATATATATATATATATATATATATATATATATATGCATGTATGTGTATATATATATATATATATATATATATATATATATATATATATATATATATATCTATTACACACACAACCACACACACGCACAGCGCACACACGTACCCCAACACACACACACACATACGCACACACACTACACACACAACACCACTACACAGTACATAATATCTAATATATATATATATATATATATATATATACATCTCTAATATATATATACATACTATATATATATATCCAGTAGCCTTATATATATATCATATATACTATATAGAATATATATATATATATATATATATAGTATATATATATATATATATATATAAGGCAGCCTGCTGTACAAGCATCCCACATTCCTGCAGGGTCAGGGAAAGGGCGCCACCCCAAGGGGTGAATTATAGGTAACCTAAGCTGACTTTATCAGTGGTTGATTCTAAGGCTCAAACCTATAACCTTTTGGTCACATGGAGACTATATATATACAAATATACACATATATATATGTGTGTGTGTGTACATATGTAAGCATATATA
>JAKOGI010001649.1:0-115000 GCA_029747015.1 Carnegiea gigantea
TATACACATAAACATATATATATATATATATATATATATATATATATATATATATATATATCCACACACACACACATATATATATATATATATATATATATATATATATATATATATATATATATATATATATTATCTATATATATATATATATATATATATATATATATATATATATATATATATATATATATATAGGTTTTACCTACTATTATAGTATATGTATAGGGGGCTACAATACAGCCTCATCATAATTTATTGACTATGGCAGAAGATCATATTCCAGGATAAAGGAAATTTAAATTTATATGAACAACTTGTAAGATTAATTTGGTGGTTACTTGATACTATCTAGATATTTTTATCATATAAAATCTAATGGAAAACACGCCATATTAAAAGTAAGATGTGTATTTCCCTGCCTAAGACAAAGTCTAAACCCTGAGGTATTGAGTTTGATTAGCAGTTGTTGTCACCATGATCAAGAATTGCACTAGTATGTAGGTAATAAAAATTGTATGTCAGTAACCTATGATGTGGTTCCTTGTACAAGAAATATTTTTATATTTTTAATGCACTTCTCATTCACTTCCATGTGTTTTTTTGCTTGATTAATCCCTTCATGCAACATTCTCCTAATGACATCATGTACAATATTTAACTCGTTGTTGTACAACAATATTCTGTACTTCATACTACTACCTCTTTAGAGTATTTAGTAGGTAAATAACTGCAACTTTTTAAAAGTGGGAGGGGTTTTTTGGAAAAAAAAATTGTAAGAGGAAAGAGGGTAGTGTTTTTCTTTTTTTAGACCGCGATAGTAAAAAGCTCAAGAGGGTGTAATATTTTCAAAATCAAAATTTTGAAAACTGAGAGGATCATGCTTTCTCTTCCAAGATCACAACCTTAGAAAGTGAGAGAGGGACTAATCTTTTTAATTACAAACTCAAAATTGAGAGGCTTTACTTTGAAAAAGCACAAGCCTTTACACTAAGGGTTACCAATATCAAAGTTGAAATGAAAATGACGTAATAGAAGGTATGACCTTAAATTCTTGAAGAACCCAAAAGCAACTCATCAAGCACTTTCAATCATACATATTCATCTTGTTAGAAATAGTGATTTTAGAAACTTGGATATGATATATTAAGTTTTTGAGACCCTTAACTTTGTGTCCTTCCAAACTCAAAGGAGTTTTTACTCCGAACCATTTCAGTTCATATTACTCTATTTCAAACAATGCGCCTTTTAATCTATGGTTTGTCTGCTTTGCAACTTCCAGCTTCAAGTCCTCATATCGAAAGTATGAGATTCACCTGAGTCTTCCATAAATGAAAAAGCATGAAGAACATTTCTTTTGAGTTCTTCCAGTACTCTATTTTGCTAAGCAAAATCCCCTAATAATGGGAAGATTTTTTTCCCCCCTTTTTCTCTCTTTTCTAGAATTGGAATTACCAGCAGGCATTTTTGTTTTCTTAGTTCAAATCGGGATAACTTTTTTCTTAGTTTACTTGGACTATGCTACTATAGTTATTTCCAATTAAGAGCTACACAACCCATGTTAAGTCAATGTTTTTAAAAGGAAGGACACACGCAAGGTTGTTTATACCCTCTTCGTGAGCCACCAAAGCCTAGACTTGTGATGTAGAAAAAAAGGATATGCCTACAATACTCTTTCTCATGCCTTTCAGATTGGGATATGTACAAGATTTTCAAAAGTAAAAATATATGCTGTAGGCATACAACTTTTGCTGGTGTACTCGAAAGTCATCTCTTGAAGAACGAGGATGAAATTAAAATCACAAGCTACTAATCTAATCCATTCTTAAACTAATTAAAACAATAAACAATTAAAAGTATTGATTATGAATGGGGTTAATTCTAAACTATCACTTACTATCCCCATGATTTATAGGA
This sequence comes from Carnegiea gigantea, assembly GCA_029747015.1. Taxonomy (NCBI): domain Eukaryota; kingdom Viridiplantae; phylum Streptophyta; class Magnoliopsida; order Caryophyllales; family Cactaceae; genus Carnegiea; species Carnegiea gigantea. The sequence continues at coordinate 1,918 of JAKOGI010001649.1, forward strand.
TCCAAACAACTTTAAATTAGATAAAATAGCAAACCTAAGAATAATAAACCACATTATCTATATCAAAAATAAAAGAAAGGAAAATGAAACTAATCAAACAAATTAGACATATTAAAATATGTGAAGAACAAGCTAAACATTTACATTATTTACACTCAAAGATGACCACAGCTAAACACCCTCATATTATATTCAAAATTTGCCAAACTTAATAATTTATGCCACTAACAATGTGTTCACTAGATAACCCCTGTAGCAAAAGGAAATAAAACCAAAGATTGAACATCAACTAACATAAGTTATTAAACCAAAACACTCAAAGCTAACTTTACCATCTGCCCAACCTCACCACCCCTTCTCTGCATTCACAACTTCAACTCACAAGCTAGAATGCTAGAAAGAACAGGGAAGGGCGAAAGTGAAGAAGATTAAGCTAGAAGCATTTTAATCAAAAGCTCAAGGTAAATAAAACAGACCAATAGAATCCTCAGCCCAAAAACTAAAACATAAGCAAAATACAAACTTAACCTAGAAAACTTAATCAAACCAAGATCAATCCATATCCGTTAACCAATGATGCATCAATTAAAAAAGAAATTGAGAACACAACACACAATACCGAGATAAAATGAAACTGAGAAATTTCTAGCAACTTAAGCTATGTTCTGATGTGAAAATAGAACGGCAGAGCAATAGGCGAGAAGGGAATCAAAACATGAACCAAAACGGAGCTTCAATACTAATCAAATTCAGTCATAAACTAGCATGCAAAATATTAAACAACATATAGACTCAATCAACAATCAAAACTATGATTGTGAGAGGAAGGAGAGCGTATCGCTGAGCTCCATCAATAGCAGCACAAAGAAGACCGAAACAGAGCAACCCATATGCGAAATAGTGATAGAAAAACCTCAAATTCAACCAGGAAATCACAAAATTTAAAAGCTAAAATCATAATACTCGCCTCAAAATTAACAAGATCGAAGTTAATTACATCAATTTATGGTTAATAAATAGAATCATACATGAAAGAAACAGAGAAAATTCGAAACAAACTATACCCCAAAACTGAAAACAAACCCTAAACTCCTAAAGTAAGCTGGAATTGAAACCCTCAAAATCCTACTTAAAACCTAGCTTAGTCGCATTCGCCTTAGCCCTTCAATTAAATACTCCTCCAAGTTGGCTTCAATCTTCATCTTCACCATTGATTTCGCGGATGGTGTGGATGGTGGTGATGGATGTTGTCCCGGCATCAAGCAAGGGATTTGGTGGTGGTGAGTGTACTACTTAGTGAAGGCGACGATGGTGATGTCGGCGATGAAAGATGGTAGATATGGTGGAGGAAAAGACGGAACAGAATGAAGGGGTGTCGCGGTTTGGTATGTGGGAGGAAAGAGAATAAGAGTGGAGGGGTGGATGGCTGCTCATGTGCAATGCACGTGGGGGGTTTGGTAGGGATATTTGGGTTTTAAATTTTTTTTTTTTAATAGTCTTTTTGTGTTGTACCTGACTGAATATAGGCTAAGTCAAGTGAGGGTTGAGCCCAAACTCTCAATTCAGCATTTTTTATTATCTTTTTTTTCCATTTTTCTGATTTTTCAAGGCCTACAAAAATAAAATAAATTCAAATAAAAAATCTAAATACAATAATTATTTTGAGCACAAATTAGGTGTAAAGATATCATAAAAAGATCATATTTTGGTGCAAACAAACACTCTCACACCTATAGTTTACTCGTACTCGAGTAAAACAAACTAAACTAACTAAAAAGAAATGAAAAATAAGATAAAGAAAATCCTAACTCACTTTCATAAGAATTAGGGTTACATTTAGTATATGCAACAAGCCTTTTAAACTCTTCGATTTCCTATGTAGATGAGTGAGGTCTCGTGAGGGTTTTCAAGTAAAATATCCCAAAAATCATTTCAAAGCAAAGGCAAATCTTCTTGGTTTTTCAAAACGTGAACATATATGCAAGTAATGTGAAGATTATATACACAACTTAAGCAATTGCATCACCCTAGTAACCAAGTCACCAAATTGTATGCAAGTAGACTGTACAATCAAAAGATATTGAAGTCATAAGAAGCACCCCAACTTCCTTTTTTCACCCTATATAACAATATGCAATGATATGTACACCTTGGTGCATATGCAAATGAGTATCAATCCTTATGAATCAAGTTGCTAACATTGGCACGCTCCTTGTTTCCTTGCCCAATTGCTTTTTTTGCTCTCTTTTTGCTTTTTTTCCTTGCGTTTCAAGAATAATAATGTACACATCCTAAACATACTTAACTTACAAATATTTAGGCCTTTGATGAAAAGGGGTTTAATTAGAATATGCAAAGCACTTATTTCATTGCATAAATAGATGTATGATCAAGTGAAATAGTACATATTTAAGCCAATTAAAGATATGAAACAAAGATTGTGGCTTTGAACATTGGTGCCCAAGTTTTTATTCACATTTTTAGGCTTTTTCCTTGTTTGTCTTTTTTTTACATTTTTCAAGAGCATAGAATACAACTTCAACAAACAAAAAGTTCACATGTCAACTGAACAATAAGACTCGAAGAATTGATGGTCAAGTGATCAAGGTAGGCACACAATCACACATATCAGACAGAGTTATTATGAAAAATCAACTCTGCATCCTCAACTAGATATCTCATCATGCAAAGTCTATTTACATATAACTTAATAATCTAGCAACATGGGATCTTAATCACCTAAGAAATAATACAAATCCACAAAGATAAAAATGTTTTCGAATTTTTCAAAATTTTCAAAAAATATGTACAAGTGGGCACCTCAACCCCACACTAAAACTCCACAGTGCCGTCATTGTGGGAACTAACTTGCCAAAAAACAACCACATAAGTTATATAACTGTAAAACCAATATAAACGCACAAGTACATACACACTAAGATACCACCAGAACACAAACAAAAACAAAAACAAAAAGCAAAACAGAAATAGAACCACTAAAACACAAAAACAAAACAAAAACAAAATATTAAACAAAAACAAAACCAAAGAAAAACAAGAACTCACAAAACCAGAGAAACAAAATGCACAACAAAAATATATCGCTAATAAACAAAAAATATCCATAATAAGCAAGGAACTCCTAAATAAAAATCAAACAAAACACAAAACATAAAACCAGAAGGCCTGACAAGTATTCACAAAATAAAATACACCACCAACAACAAAACACATAACAAAACAAAGGGTGATCATAGTTAGCTCGACTCAACAAATACCAAATTTCTCCTCAAAATCAATCATTCACATAATCATAATCCTAAATATCCACAACTATGTACAAAAAAAAAAGAAAAAAAAGAAAAGAGATTGAGAATAAGGAAGAGGTGGAACAATCATATTAGATTGGGCACAGAATGTACCCAAACTAATGCCTCGCTCAAATGGTGTAGAGGAGGTCCATAGAACATCAGCCAATCCATTTCAGCTCATAAGCTGCGACTCATATCAAAACCCACCAACGTCCTTAACAGTTTGTCAAATAGTTAGGAATAATCCTCACGTAAATGGAAGTAGTAAGAAGCAAGAGGGGCACCCAAGATACAGCATATAAATGGAATGCAATTCAGGGGCTCTTTAGCTTATCAAAGCTCTCGACCTAGTCAAAAAATAGATGTATATAGGCAAAATCAGACACAAGTCAATTATCTAACAATGATATAACTATATGAATGCACATACCATCTAGAGTAGTCTGAATACACTAAATGAAATCTAACGTCTCTAAGAGGGAAAGGGAGAAGATCAAGGCAAGGCCAATCGAATGAAATATGAAAATCAAAGCTCATAGGATGTCATAAAGTAAAGTCCTCTACCTCATTGTGATCCTTAAGTCTCTCTTTGTTAATATCATCAAGTCTTTCATCTAAACAATTACTACCAGATACAAAAGTCTCAGACTCTACAAAAGTAGACTCGGAAGGGTCTAAAGAATGGTGAAGAATGTGAAATGAATAAGAAAGGTATGATGGGAGGGGTGGGAGCTAAGTCAAGGGAAGACTCCATAGAAATTGGATCAATAAGCTCCTCTACTCCACAAAAATAGGATCAATAAGCTCCATAAGAGGTGTAACCTCACTCAACTCCACAATAGAAGGCTCCTCAAGTGAATGCTCCTCAGAAAAGGTATCCTATGACTCAATAAATATGTCACATTGATCATTAGAGTTAGCATCAGTCTTGAGTTTCTCTCCTTCCGTCAGCTCTCCGAAGGGAGCCAAAGAAAGAAGTGAATTATGAATGATCAAACTACCCTCAGGTGGTCACTGACTATGCTAAACTCAAGAGAGGGTGCAACTATTAAAGGAGGTGAAGGATCACTCACTTCGTCAAGGTCATCCAAATGTGTATCAATATGAAAGGCATGTCCTAAAGGAATTGGTGTCTCACTCCTACACACAAGACCTAACCTCAGGTGCAGGAGAGTCTAAATCAGGATTGGCCTTGAGTAAATTATGCAACTAAAACTTCATATTAAAGACAGCCAATGCCTCTAATCTATGTGGTCTACCCAACAGTGGACAAGAATCAACATTATGATCAAAGAACTCATAATAGTCACATGAAACACCAGCATATGGGATATTAAAGTGCTCATAAGATAAACCCCCAAACTGAATCTCATCGAAAGGTGTAACATGCATCACATAAGGGTCAAAAATGAAGTGATTAAAGGTCTCTCTAGCATTGTCATACTCCCCAATATTATGAGCCACATATTCGAAGAAATCCCAAATTTCATCTAAAGTCTCAATAAACAAACATCTCAAACCCCCAGGATACACAATCTCAAGATGATCCCGATATTCATCATTAAGACCCTCAAAAATTACTTAAAAAATTTCCTATTTCTCAAATATCAATCAACACATTGAGCACGAAATTCATTCAATTCACTCAAGTGTCACCAAAATACTTCCTGCTCATATTGAGGGAAATGCAATATTGCCATTGTTTTTTGACATTTTTTTTTAAGTTTTCTAATTTTTAGTGATTTTCAAATTTTTAAAATTTTTAAAATTTTTTATTTTTTCTAAAATTTTTTTTGGTTTTTTTAAAGACATAAACAAAACTAATTACTTCTAATAATAAAATAAACAAAGTAAAACAAATTATATACAACTAATATGAAAGTGTCAAATAAAAGAAAATCTGATATATTCTCATGCCGCCATTCCTGACAATGGTGCCACAAACTTGTACAAGATTTTCGAAACTGAAAATATATGCCGCAAGCATACAACTTTTGCTATAGTACGTGAGGGTCGTCTCCTTATGGACGAGAATGAAATTAAGGTCACAACCTACTAATCTAATCCATTCTTTAACTAACTAAAACAACAATTAAAACTATTGATTATAAATGGTGTTAATTCTAAATCTGTCACTGACTATTCCCATGATTTATACAATCCAAATAACTTTAAATCAGAAAAAATAGCAAACGCAAGTATAATAAACCACAATACCTAAATCAAAAATTAAAAAAAGGAAAATAAAAATAATCAAACAAATTAGGCATACTAAAATATATGAAGAACAAGCTAAACATTCACAATATTTACACTAACAAATGATTGAAGCTAAACACCCTGATATCATATTCTAAATTTGACAAACTTTATAACTATGCACTAACATTGAGTTCACTAGCTAACACCTATAGCAAAAGGAAAGAAAACTAAAGGTTGAACATCAACTAACATAAATTATTAAATCAAAACACTTAAAGCTAGCTTTACCATCTGCCCAACCTCTCCAAGCCTTCTCTACATTCACAACTTCAACCCACAAGCTAGAATGCTAGAAAGAATGGGGGAGGGGGAAGGTGAAGAAGATTAAGCTAGAAGCATTCTAATCAACAGCTTAAGGTAAACAAAAGTAGACAAGCTGAATCCTCAACCTAGAAACCAAAACACAAGCAAAATACAAACTCAACCTAGAAAACTTAATCAAACCAAGATCCAAGCTATGTTTAGATACTTAAGTAATGCACACAATATCGAGCTGAAATGAAACTGAAAAATTTCAAGCAATCCAAGCTATGTTCAGATATGAAAACATAACTACAGATCAACAGGAGAGAAGGGAATCGAAAAATGAACCAAATAGTCCTTCAATAGTAATGGAATTCAATCATAAATTAGCACCAAAAACAACAAACAACATGCAGATTCAATCAGCAATCAAAACTAAGATTATGAGAAGAAGGAGAGTATATCACCAAGCTCCATCAATGGCAGCACAAAGAAGATCGAAATATAGTAACCCAGATTGAAGTTAACAAGATCGAAGTTAATTACATCAATTTATGGCTAACAAACCAAATTTGAAATGAAAAAAATAGAGAAAATTCGAACCAAATTAAACCCTAAAACTAAAAATAAACCCTAAATTTCTGAAGCTAGAATTGTAAAACCTAGCTTACTCACATTCACCACAACCCTTCAATTAAATACTCATGCAAATCGGCTTCAATCTTCTTCTTCACAGTTGATTTCGCGGATGGTAGTGATGGATGTTGTGCTAGCGTCGAGCAAGGGATTCGGTGGTGGTGAGTGCACTATGAATGGTGAAGGTGAGGATGGTGCTGGCGACGAAAGATGGTGGAGATAGTGAAGGAAGAAGACAGAATAGAATGGGGGGTATCGTGGTCTAGTATGTGGAAGAAGAGAGAATAAAAGTGGAGGGTAGATAGGCGCTCACATGCAGCGCACGTGGGGGGCTGGTAGGGATATTTGGATTTTAGTTTATCTCTCATTTTTTTATAGTCTTTTTAGTGCTGGGCCTTGACTGAATATAGGCTAAGTCAAGTAAAAGCTGGGCCCAAACTCTCAATTCAGCATTTTTCATCATCTTTTTCTCTATTTTTCTGATTTTTTTCTACGCCTACAAAAAAAATAAATTCAAATAAAAAATGTAAATGTAATAATTATTTTGAGCACAAATTAGGTGTAAAGGTATCATAAAAAGATCATATTTTTGGTGCAAATCGGATATTTTAGCTTCCTCTTGAGTACTTAACCTTAATTAACCCTTGTATTCTTACATAACATTCTACTTATATAGCCAACATTCAAATTATATGACATGTCACAACAATTATTAAAAAATAGAAATACATCATAAGAAAAAGTAAGATTAAGAAGAAAAAAAAAACAAGACCAATGTGAATTAATTAAAAGAAATGAAAACTTGTATTTTTTTTACCGTTCATCACTTATTGTTCTCTCATGAAAGCTTGGAGGATTAATAGAGGATTTGACATCATCATGACATTTGAATAACTTAAGAATCTAAATTTCCAATAAGGTTAATGTAGTTAAGGCTTGTTTTGAGATACCATGTGCACAAACAAGTAGCTAGACAACTTTTGAGTTCCCTACATGCTACGTTGAGGTAGTTTTGTCCCTGTCCATCGATTTCTTAGGATAACTTCACTAGCTGTCAATAGTGAAGATTAAAAAGCATAAGAAGCAAATTTAAATATTATTCACCAATAATTGAACCCAAACAGTTCGCTTTAAGCTTATTATAAACCAATTAGAATCTTATTGGCAATTCTTCATCTCATGCATGCTTGTCTAAACATGTGCTAATCGTCCTCGGGATGGATCTTAGCCTTTTGAATGATATTGGAAACCTTTGAAGCTAATTAGGTGCAACACCTCGAGTGTGGCTTAAAAGGATTTGAAGTGACTATTCATATCACCCAAGATACAATTTATTTTTCGGGAAGCTCACCCTTAAGACTTTACAGTTAAGCGTGCTTGTTGTGGAGAAACCTTATGATGGGTGACTTCCTGGGAAGTTTCCCAGGTAGCGTGTGAGTGAAGACGAAGCACACCAAAAAGGCTTGTTGGGATTTGTGGGGCTAGTCAACGATCCTTGAAACCATTCCTGGTAACTATCTCGGCCCAGGAGGCATCGGAGCATTATAAACGGTATCAGAACCTACCTGCGGCCATGAGTTGTACCAATGGACAAGAGAGCCCTACACGGTCACCTAGTGAGGCAAAGATACTGAGATGGACTGCGATCATGAGGACTTGTGAGTCGGTCAGTTAGTGAGATACATGAGGACGTTGCACGCTTCAAATGGGGGGTGATTGTAACACCGCAAATGTGATTTAAAAGGATTTGAAGTGACTACTTATATCACCAAAGGTCCACCTTCTTTTTCAGGAAGCCTACTCTTAAGAACTCCATAGTTAAGTGCGCTTACTGTGGAGAAATCTTATGATCGGTGACCTCCTGGGAAGTTTTCCAGGTAGAGTGTGAGCGAGGACGAAGTACGCTAGAAAACCTTGTGGTGATTTGTCGGGCCAGTCGATGATCCTTGAAGCCATTCCTGGGACAGGCCCGGGGGCAGGTCGGGGAATTACATTAGGTCATGAAACCTAGAACCTCTTATAAAACCAAAAGATGGTATTTATATTTGTTAAAATAATTGGGCTTGTTCTAGTTAGGAATGCATCCATGTTAAACTATGTGTCAACATCTATTATGCATAGTCCAAAAGATGTATATTAATATTAGCAAAAGTTCAAAATTGGATCATAACAGTTTACCCTAAGCCTAGTCCATATTTGTTATTGGATGAACATTTGTCACCAACTTGACCCTCGTTTTCATAGAATTATCCAAATTTAAATTTTTACAGACTTCTAAAATTTATCCATTGCATGAAATTTCAAAATCATGAGTCTTACATCTAAACTATCCATTGATATACAATCGATAAGAAGCCAAATAACACTTTAGGTCACTAGTTTAATTAAATAAAATCATATCACTAACTTTTTTCAACAATCATAAAATTTAGTTAAATCATCACATCTGTGTAAATTCATGAAATTATCCAATCTATTTTCCATAATACAAAATCAAAGACAAAATTACATAAATAATATGAAGAATCCTTCTATCTTTATTTGTATAAACACAAATCCAAGCAAGTTTAATAAGTTGGTCGCTTAATTGAAATGTGAAGGAAAATGAAAAAAGTAGAGGGGAAAAAATATCAATATATGTAACAGAAGGAAAATTATTTCTTCTATCAAAAAAAAAAAAAAATCCTCATGCATCATTAGACTTTAACACATAAAGTATGATATATTGTTAACATTATATTGGAACTTCCTATTTTCTAGCCAAAAGATTAGATCTATACCAAACTACTTTGAATAAATGGAACAATTTTCAAGAGGTGAACTTTCATGGTCTCATCTGTAAATAGTGTTTGAAGGTGCATAAAAAATTACTATGGAGAGAGAAAGAGAATTCAAGAAGGTTGACATGAAAGGGATAAAGATTACATAGCGTTTGTCAATCATAGGGAGAAATGAGGTGGATAGGGATACAATGTTAGTTGAATATATTTTCAAGCATGAGGGTACTTTGGCATTGTAAAGTGAATTTGGTATACGATTAAAAAACATAGAAACCATAGGTTAGAAAGAAATCAAGCGTAACTACCTAGGCTTTATGGTGAGCTTTATATGAAATGTGAGAATCGGTGGGAGGAAAAACTCACCCAACCTAGGAGCCTGGATGTATACTTATGTAAAATTGTACCGTTTGTAAAAATGCAATAATATCCGTACTATCTCTATTAAGCCCCCTCAATTTGATTGGGGGAACGCACTGATATATTGGACTTTAAGAATAAGAAATGATTGGAAGACAATCCTTTGATAAATATATGAGCAACCTATAAACTAGTAGGAATATATCATACTATAAGATCACCAGTGGCAACCCAGTCTCGAACAAAATAGTTGTCTGCCGCAATATGTTTGCTGTGATCATGCTAAACCAAATTGGAAGACATGTAAGTAGAACAAACATGATCACAGTAAAGACGAACAAGATCATGAGTGACAATTTTAAGATCATACAACAGCTTTCGAATCCATAATATTTCAGCCACAGTATAGCCAAATGCATGATACTCTGCCTCTACAGAAGATTTAGAGATAGTTGGTTGCTTCTTAGATCTCTAGACAATAAGGTTGGGTCCAAAATATATGGCTTAGCCGCAGTGGAATGACAAGAGTTCTTGCAACCAACCCAATCAGTATCAGCGTAAGAGACAATGATAGAGGAGGAGATGAACGGTCAAAGAAACCATCCATGATCCTAGAATCCCTGCAAGTATATGAAAATGCACTTGATAACATGGATATGAGTAGTGCTTGAAGCATGCATAAATTTTGGGAAATTATATGTACTACATAGGCAACATCAGGATGATTCATAGTCAAATACTATAAAGCATCTACCGTACTCTGACACTTAGTGGGGATCTCTAAGTAGTTCACCATCATCCAGGGATAAGGTGGTTCCTGCAAAAGGAGTAGTAATACGTTTAACTGTGTGAAAATGCACATATTCCTCCAGGAGGACGATTAGGACGTGATAAAATTTATGAAGAAGAACATGAAAGTACTTCTATTGCGAAAGAAAAATACGCGAGGAGCGATGATCGCCTGAATGCTAAGAAAGTAATGAAGCTCCCCAAGATCCTTAATGGCAAATTGGTTAGAAAGGATAGAGATTAAAAAAATTGAAGAATAGAGGAGGAACTATCTATCAAGATGATATCATCCACATAAAGAAGTAGAATCAAAATATAGAACCAGTGCAGAAGACAAACATAGAAGGATGAGCATTGCTGCAAGTGAAACCATGAAAAAGAAGGAAACTGCTAAATCAATTGAACCAAGCTTGAGGAGCTTGCTTCAGACCATATAGAGCCTTCTTAAGTTTGTAAACATAATGGGGGAGATCAAGATGGATGAAACCTAGGGGTTGTTTCATATAAACCTCTTTAACTAGATATTTATGCAAAAAAGCATTCTTAACATCTAACTGTCAAATGGACCAATAGGGCGAAATAGCCAAAGAGAGAGCAAGACAAATGATAGCAGGTTTGATAATAGGGCAGAGTGCATTATAAGAGTCAATTTCGGCCTATTGGTGAAACTATAGGCTACCAGGCATGCTTTATACTTCTTCACTAAGCCATCAGAATGATATTTTACTTAGTAAAACCATTTACTCCCAACCAAGTTTTGTAAAGGTTGGGGTGGAATCAAATCCCAAGTGTCATTAGTCATTAATGCATTATACTCCTCAACCACTGCTTGTTTTCAATGAGGATACTTTGAGGTTTGGGTAAAGGAAGTCGGTTCAAGTTTAGCTAAGAGCATAGAGAGAGAAAGAAGACGCTTAGGTTTAAAAATGTTCAACTTGGATCTAGTTTGCATTCAATGAACATCGGTCGCACGATAAGAGGAAGATAGGGCCAGGCTTGGGGTAATGGGCTGAGAAGACGTAGCAGTACTGGATTGCAGGGTGGTGATAGTGAGACTAGTTGGTGCTATCTAAAGGCCCAATGGGCAAGGTGATTGTAGAAGGGGGACTTAGGGAAAGAAGGTGAGTAGGCCAGATACTAGATCAGGCAACAATAGGGTGGAACTAGGCCACGAGGTGGAGTCAGCTAGAGGCCTTAGGTCCGTTGGGCTAGGGGGAAGAAGACTTCGTGAAGTGAGGGAAAGGAGAAACACACATCCTAGTCCCTAGATCCAAAGAGGACGCATGAGAAAAAGAAACATGTATGGGGGATGGGGTGGACCGAGAGGAAGAGAGAACAACGTCTAAAGTATGGGTAAGATGTAAGACTTCTTGAATGACAAAAGGGAATACTTCGTGAACATAAGGAGCTTAAGATGCTAGAGTTGGGAAAGGAAAATCAATTTCATAAAAACAAACTTGATGACTTATGTAAAAACGATTAGTGACAAGATCTAAACATTTGTAGCCCTCACAATGAGGGTATAACCTAAAAACACACAGTGAACAAACTTAGGAGATAATTTATTTACAGAGGTAGCAATAAAGTTAGGAAACCAAGCACGACAAAAAGGTTTTCGAAAGTGCAATCAGGTACTTTCGTAAATAAAACCTAATAGGGAGATTTATCATGAAGAATAGGAGTGGAAAGCCTATTAATGATAAAGACAACAGCATAAGCATATCTAACCAGAATAAGGCGGGAAGGAAAGCATTAATAAAAAAGGAATGTGTCATTTCAAGAAGATGCATATGTTTTCGTGTAGCTACTCCATTCTGTTATATGCCAGGGTAAGATTTCTGAAAATAAATACCATGCTTAAGAAAGATGTCATGAATAATCGTTTGACCACAAGCCCATCATCACTATAAAACATTTTAATTTGGCAATTAAAGCAATTTTTGACCAAGGATTTGAACGTATAGAAAATGGTATAGCCTTCTGATTTCCATTTCATGGGATAAATCCATATAAAATAGAAAAATCACCAACAAATGAGATATAGCACTTAAAACCCTTATGAAATAGAAATAGGAGATTGTCATACATCAGAATGTATCAACTCATGAGGGGAACCGGTACAATGCTCAACTAAATCAAATAGAAGTATGTGAGACTTGGTCAAATGATAAGTCGTACAGTTATCATGAAAAGAAGAAGAAACATTCAGAAGATGGTTTTTTCTTTAAAACAATAAAAACATAAGCTCCACAATGCCCTATATTGTTGCTATTAGAGTTCATATTACCTCCTATATTGTTGCGCCCTTTATTGTTCTAGTTTATGTGGCCACCATTGCTCTTACACTTACCACTGTTGTTATTTTGGTTACAAGACCCACGCCCTTAATTGGTAGTACTATAAAAACTAAGAGTGCTAACAAGAGTCTAATTAATGAACGGGAGTTTCTTTATTGGACTGAAACTTCAATCGCTACATGTAAAAAATCAGCTTAGATTGCAAATCATCAAATGTGTGACTACCAGGTAGCATAGAATAAGTAGTAACAAAACTGTGATGATTAGGCGGGATACCAGACGTAATAAACTTAATTAACTCGTGATCAGAAACAGGACTCTGGATAGTAGCAAAGAAATCAACAAGAGTTTTAATATGACACAAGTGGTTCTCCACAGAATAATCAGTTCCTTGGATAGATTAGTGAGCATACACTTAAGGTCCATCGCTCTAATAAAACTAGCAATATTGAAACGAGAGGTAAGGTGCTACCAGCTTGGTAAAACATGAGACATATTACATACCTCACACAATGTATCCTTAAAAAATAGTAGCAAATATCCATGCCCGAATGAGTTGATCAACACAAAGCTCATAGGAGTAAGCAGGATTTGATTGATGAACCCCGCGAGCCAGCAAGCTTGTAGAAGCTCGCTGCATAATAGTGTCATCAAGCATGCCTTGCCATTGATGCATAATCACAAAGGAGCTAAATGCATTTCCCAAAATAAATAATCATCACCTGAGGCGAGGATCATGGTAAATTAGTAATATATGTAGTGATATTGACAGTCTACAATCATTAAAGGAGGATGGCAAACCACTACCATGGCTCGTCATTAATAAAGAGGGTAACCAAGACCCATCAAGATACCTGGTTGTAGGAAAGGCCGAGGTGGAGAAGTCATGGTGAAGTGGGTCAGAGTAACCCGAGTATGGCATAGCCATACTAAGCGCAGACCACGATGAGGAAATGAAAACAAAGGGGATGTCAGACTGCACTTGGGGCCATGTGCAACCGAGGGAGGGGAGAACAATAAATTGATGAGTCGATGGCGGAGGTGGAGATGGAGGTGATAGGGGGAATTGAATTGCAAGAAGGAGAGAGAAGGATCACCATCCCAGTGGTGATGGATGGTGTGACCATTGCGGACATCAATGTTGATTAGAAGAAGGTGGTGGAGAAGGCAATGAACTGTGGGTGCACCACATTAGAGGAGTTGGCAGCACGCAGTGCTTATGGCAACAGTAGAGGTGGAGTTGGCCATGGGAGCTAGGGTTAGGGTTTTTGGAAGGAAACTTGGAGAGAAAGAAAGAGAGGGGCTCGATTTGGGTCTTAGAATTTTTAGAGTGAACACACTCTGATATCAAGTGAGAACTGGTGGGAGGAAAAGCTCATCCAATTTGGGAGCTTGGATGTATAGTTAGAGAGGTCTTAAAAGAGAGCAGTATTAAGGTTTTAATAACCAATTGAGCAACCTCTAAATGTGGTTAGATTATATCAACATTGTGCCTCGCAAAGCCATTTAGATTTTATGGGCATTTGTCTTGGGAGAAAAGTAGTCCGTTCTTGGGAAAGAGATAATTATGTAGATAGATACTGAATGACTTCGTACACATTTCCCATTCAATAATAATTATAACAAAGAACTTTAGGTTGTGAAAGGTCTGTTTATAATGATCTGAAGTAAGAAAGGAAGGGTTATCGTTGAGAGTGCTCCACAAATTTTAGTAATACGTTTTGTAAATAGAAAAATGATAATGTCTTGTTATAAGACACTTTTTAAGTGTCTTGTTTTCAACTTAAAAATTATATTATCATAAAAAAAGTACGATCAAATAGCATGAGGATATTACCGCTTATAAATTATGTAAAGTCAACTTTTCATCTATAATTTTTTATAATTATGAAAATACGTGTATGGTATGTTGTCGCGGATTGAGTTGATCCAATTAGGTATCATTTTGTACTCATCGATGTAGCCCATGAATCCTAAACTTTATAATTGATAATCAATTGTAACTATTGAGAATTTGATGTTTAAGCAATATGACATATTACTTTATGCTAAAACAAGACACATAAGAACTATCTTGTAGTAAGATATTGTTGAAAAATATAACTTTAGGTGGTGTTATATACAATGACAACCACTAAATATATTTCCAAAATGATACCAATCAAACCAATAGACTTGAATTAAACTGATCAACTGAATTTGTACTTGAAATTATAGGTAACAAGATTAGTAATAATGAAACAATAGCTAAAATTAATTCATGTATGAAACCGTCTTATGGTTTAGCCATCGCTCTAAGAACGATTTCGCCGAAGCTAAGGTGCAACTTCATACGGGCGTCTATTCCCGAGGATTGACACAGTGTTAATCACTCCAAATGCACTCTCGAGTAGTTAACTGGGAATATTTGAATTAATGCCAAAAGATTTTTATACTAGGGGTTAAAGGCTATGGGTTTAAGGCTAATTTTGTTAGGATAATTTATCTGTGGTTTTAACTAGATGTAGGAGGATAGTACTTTTGGTTTCCTTCCTTTGATTTACTGTGTCAGGCTAAATTTTTCTTGCTCTTGAAACTCCTTCCTCAAATGAGTATATGTAGGCAAGGAAGAGGAATAGTTAGTTCATCAACCTAGTAAAGTAGTTCAACAAGCTTTTGCATAAAACAAAGTTAGGTCACTTTACTTTTGACAAGGAAGCTTATTAGGGTATAAACTTCTAACAATATCAAACCTAACTTTCACAAGGCATAGGTTGTTTACCAATAATCAAACCACTCTGTGGTTAACAATCCCCTACAAAAATCAAAGTATGGTTAGGAAACATGTTTGGGTGCGGAGAAATTAATGCATCGATGTCAGTGTCTCGCGACTTGAATTGACACCTAGTAACACCAAGTTTGAAGTCAAACATTCTACCAAGTGACAGTTGTCTTGAACTTGATAAGGAGGTGTAAGTCTACCATTGGGCACACAAGAATCTTATATATTCTGATACTGTTGGGCGCCTTATACTCGCCATACGCCAGTCCTGGTAGCGGTCACACTTTTACACCTAAGTAGCTCGATCTATCCAGTGTATGCTACTTTCATGCCTCACATGGTCCATTAAGAGCCAACTACTCAACCTTTACCGATAGTAACAAGACATTACAACACACATACACCATAAGGAGGGATACCATGTACTGCACCCAGAATTGAGTAACGACTTTGTTATCACTCTTTGAACTTCCTTTTTGGCAAAGTAGGGGTTCATCATTACAATTCTTCAATGGGTCTCAATCTCATCCCCTTCTATGTATCAAAGTCCATTTTTCTACATGACCTTTTGTTAGCTGATCCACAAGATTCTTTTTGGACTTTACAAAGTCTAGTGATTATCACTCCATTTTCCAGTAGCTCCTTCATTACTTTGTGTTTTAATTGTATATTTTTTTCTCTTTTTGTTGAAGGCCTTACTCATTGCAACTAAAATAGCTATCAGATTATCACAACCACCTAATGGGACGTTTAATAGTAGAATTTTCAGCCATTCAGCCTCACATCTTGCCAATTCAAGAGCAATAAACTTACATTTCATAGTCGACATAGCAGTACAAGGCTATTTATCATATTCCATGATATAGCACCTCCACCTAGCGTGCACACATAATCACTAGTGGAATTAACTTCATCATTGTCAGACACCTAATTAGCATCACTATATAGTCCAATACAATAGGAAATTTTCCATAATCCTACCCTAATCAATAGTACCTTTCAAATATGAAATATTTAAGCAAGCATTTTAATGCAATCCCATGAGTATCAGTTGGATTATGAATGCATTTGCTAAGTCTGCTCACAACATATGTAATACTAGACCTTGTATAATTCATTAAAAACATGACACTGTCAATTATTTTTGCATATTTCATTTGACACACAGGAACACCTTTATTTTTCACCAAATGCATACTAGCATCATAAGGTGTCCTAATAGGATCAACATCAAATGAATCAAACTTTCTAAATATTTTCTCAATATAATGAGAGTGGTTAAGACTAATGCTATCTTAGGTTCTCTTAATTTTGACTCCTAAGATAACATCAGCTTCACCCATATCTTTCATTTCAAATTAGGTACTTAGTTTTTAGTATCATTAACAATAACCATATTAGTGCTAAATACAAGCATGTCATCATCATATAAGCATATAATAACACAACCATCAAAAACATGCTTATAATATACGCAAGTGTTACCTTCATTTGTCTTAAAGCCATCTGTTGTAATTGTGCTATCAAAATTTTCATACCACAATTCAGGGGCATGTTTTAATCCATATAAGGATTTTAGCAATTTACACACCTTACACTACTACAAATCCCTCAGGTTGTTTCATATAAATTTCTTCATTTTGATTCCCATTTAGAAATATAGTTTTCATTTCCATTTGATGCACAATTAAGTCATGAATAGAAGCAAGTGCAATCAATATTCTAATGATTGACTATTTTATACGCATGAGTATATGTATCAAAATAATCAATTTCTTTTTTTTGATTAAATTCTTATACCACCAGGTGAGCTTTATACTTATGAATAGATCTATTAGCCTTAAGATTTTTCTTAAATACCCATTTACACCCCAACAGTTTACAACCTCAGGGAAGGTCAGCTAATTCCCATGCATGATTATTTAATATAGAATCAAGCTCGCTAATAATAGCCTCTTTCCAGAAAATAGTGTCAATAGATTTCATGGCTTCTTCATATGTTTAAGGGTCTTATTCAATAATGTAAGCAGAAACAAATTCCTCATTGAACATGCCATATTCGACTAAAAATGCAATAATAAAATCAGGACCAATATCAGCTTCTTTCCTGATTCTTTTACTTCTTCTTAGTTCTACAATAGGTGAACATGTGTGTCTCTTAGAGGATACTTCAGGAGAGAAGTGATGATAATGAGATATAATTTTTCATAGAAAATATATTTTCAAAAAAATCAGCATCTTTAACTTCAATAACATTGCCATGCATATATGAGTCATTTTCCCCATACCCCGCAAAAGTAGGACCCACACTAGGAGGTATTATTGTATATATGAGTCATTTGTATCTTTAGTAATAAATCAGTATGCAACACTTGATAAACATATCCAATGAATAGTGCATCAATGGTTCTTGGATCAATTTTCTCCTTTTTAAATTCAGGCAATCCAACTTGAGCTAAACACCCTCCATACTTTCAAGTAACTCAGGTTAGGAGGACACCCTTTCCACAATTCATATGAGGTCTTATCAAGTTTCTTATAAGGAACATAATTTAATATATGACATTCAGATAAAATTGCCTCCCCCCCCCCCAACATACTATTAGGAAGCCCCAAACTAATTAACATGGCATTCAGTAAATTTTTCAAAGTTCTATTTTTCCTTTCTGTAGCACCATTTTGTTCTAGAGTATAAGGGCAGTCCGTTCATGAATAATTCTATTAGCTTCACAATAATTTTTAAGACTTGTGGGGTCATATTCGCCACCTTTGTCACTTATAAGCCTTTTTATTTTTCTGTCAAGCTGATTGTCAACTTTAACTTTATATTTAATAAACATTTCTTTGCTTCCTCTTTCAGTTTAAGAGATAAACCATAGTGTAATGTGACTAGTAATCAACAAATGTAATATAATACTTCTTACTGTCTACACTCGTATAGTTCTTAAGGTCTTCTAGGTCACCGTGAATAAGTTCAAGCAACTTGGTCTGTCTTTCTATGGATTTAAATGGTGTCTTATGAAACTTAGCTTCAATACATACACATTTAGAAAAATCCATATTAGATAATTTAGGAATCAAATTAAGATGCTTAAGCTTTTTAATAGAGTCAACATTTACACGCCCTAGTCTAGCATGACATATATCAAGTGATTTAATAGTGTCAGCAAAAGAGGTAGTAGCCATTTTATTCATATTTTTAGAGATAGTGTCAAGCACAATTAGATCACTATTACAGCAGAAACCCTTTCCCACAAATTCACCATTAGAGGTCATGACTAGATGGCTAGAAACAAAGGTTAATTTTAGAGACTCTTTCATGAGCAAGGTACAGATATGAGGTTTTTATGCATTTCAGGCACATGTAGCACATTAATAAGAGCAAGGAGTTTTCTATAAGTGAGTTTTAAAGTAATATTCTCTTTTTCGATAGTAAAGATAGATGTGGAGTTACTCATAAAAATATTTTTACCTTCGCCAATTTTTTCCTAAGACCAAAACAATTTGTGATCGGCACATATGTGTTTGGTAGCACCCGTGTCCACGATTCGCTTCATAGTGTTCCTCACTAAATAGTCTGCAATAATAGTATTAGATTCAACTGGATTGGCATATCCTCATTTCTTGGATTTGTAATCTGCAGCCTTGTGACGACGCCACCCATATTCATGGCATTTACCCATGAATTCGTATTTTTGCACCTTTCATTGTAACTTGTAATCATTTCTGTGATTTTTTCTTCTTTTAATCTTTAAAATTAACAGATCTAGGCTTCACGAGATTAGCTCTAGAAAAACTAGAGTTATGAGAAATTCTTTTGTCTTTTACTTCATTTTCCTCCTTAATTTTTAAGTGACCAATCAACTCTTCTAAATTCTAATCTTTCTTTTCATGCATAAGCTGATTTCGGTGTTCTTTCCAAGGTGGTGTTTATTTTTCAATCAAAGCAATAGGTAGGGTCACATCACATATTTGTAATCCTTTAGATGCAATGGTAGAACACAAATTTTCATATTCATAAATCTGATCAATAATAGACGTATCTTGTTCGATATTAAAATTTAGCCATCTACTAATTGCATAAAGTTTAGACCCATCATCACCACCACCATATTTTTTGTTAAGAGCATCCCATATGTCCTTAGCAGATTCATAGTTCATATAAATGTCAAGTAATGCATTAGAAATACGACGTAATAACATTCCTTTCCAAATTTTATTATCTCTATCAAATTTCAGATCATATTCAGCTTTGACCATTTCATATTTAGGAATAATATTTTCTTCCAAGACATATGCAATCTCAATTTGCTCAAGATAAAATTTCATTCTAACAACCCAATGATTATAATTTAAACTACCTAATGGTTCTAACTTAGACTTAGGATAGTATATTTAGAGGCCACAATTGTATATAACCGAAAGTCGTTCTTAGAATGTTGGACAATATAATTTTAGGTAGTGTTATATACAATCACAACCACTAAGTATATTTTATGAAATGATACCGATCGAACCACTAGACTTGAATTAAACCAATCGACTTAATTTGTACCTGAAATTTTCAAGTAACAAGATTAGTAATAAAAAAATAATAAGTGAAATTAATTAATGGATCGAATCCTGCTATAATTCAACCACTGCCTTAAGAACGATTCACTGAAGTTAAGGTGCAAACTTTATATAGACTATAGTTCTCCAGGATTGATATGGTGCTAACCACTCCAGGCGCACTTCAAGGTAGTTAACTTGGAGTATTTGAACCAATATCCAAAGATGTTTATACTATGGGTTGAAGGTTATGTGTTTAAGGCTAATTTTGTTAGGCTAATTTATTTATGATTTTAACATGTAGGAGGACAGCGCTTTTGGTTTCGTTCATTTGATTTAGTTTGTTGGGCTGAATTTTTCTTGGCCTTAAAACTACTCCCTTAACCGAGTATATATAGGCAAGGAATAGGAATAGTTAGTTCATCAACCTAGTAAAGTAGTTCAATAAGCTTTCCCATGAGACAAAGTTATGTCACTTAACTTTTAACGAGGAAGCTTATTAAATTATCAACTTCCAACAATATCAAACTCAACTTTGACCAGACATAAGTTGTTTATCAATAACCAAACCAGCTTCAATTTTTTTCCTAACAGATATATATTATTATCATTGTAGGTATATGCATATAGATAGGCAATTGTGTTGGTAACAAAAGATTTCGAAGCTTCAACTGAAGAGTTGCTTATTATCATACCAAAATTAACGAACTCCTTTCTCTTAGAGCATTCCGAGTTTTGGAACTCTAACCTGACACACCAGCAAAAGTTCCACAATTTTGAAACTTGCTTCCATCACTTCTCCAACCTATGGAACTCCAATTTTAATTATCCAATAAAAATATTTATTATGGACCCACTTTATAACACACAATCTATTTTTTAAATCATTTAAAAATTATATACTTACTCCAAAAAAACAAAAAAATATTTTAAAAAGCTAAAAGTTACACACGGGAAGACACGCACAGGCGTGCTTCTGTGAGTGTCACTTATTTCTTCTGCATTCATTGTGTGACACTTATCAGCATGGAACCCGCATTTTATTTTCACCTCCCCCGCTGCGAATGCTTTTATGTAATTATGAAAGTACAAGTTATTTATGTATCGTCCGACGTGAAAGGTCCTCACTGTTGTCTATTTTCCTTGACATGCTGTGACCCTGACATTGAAGCTTGCCCACTTGGCGCATACTGCCCAATTGCTACATTCAACTCGAGCACTGGTGTCTGTGAACCGTAAGCGCAAATTGTATCTTGAGCAGATTGAAATCTACTTTTTCGAATTGGCATTCCCTGATAACATCTGCCCGAAAATATTTGCAGCTACAAATACCAGCTTCCCCAGGGGCAGCCAAATCACACTTGTGGAGCAGCAGATAGATGGGCTGACATTGGTAGTAGCAGAGAGGTCTTCTGCCCAGCAGGATCATACTGTCCAACTACTATAAAAAAAGTACAATGCAGATCTAGGTATTGATTATTATCTTACATCTTGGAGGATCCTGGTGTCTTAGGTTTTTCACCTGTCTTATTCTGGTTTTATGAATAGCACGTGTGATCTTGTTCTCACTGAAAGTGTGCAGTGCTGATATTGATCATCTTATTTATGCCAGGCATTATTGCCGACTAGGGTCTACAACTCAATCACGTAAGTTTTCTTTTTATATGTTATTTTTTGAAGAAAATACTGGAATTTACTTATTTTGATTTTGTTTTGGTTGGTAAGCATATACATAGTTGATAATGTAGTGCTAATTCTCTGATCTGTATCATCAGTATTGTGACAAGCAGAGTTCAGAAGAGAGTTTCTGCTTAACATTTAAGACTTCTGCTCTAGAAACTGTTGTTTAGAAAATAATTTTTGACTGAAATATTCAAAGGAATGTTTCCTATTCAATTAGAGACTTAAAGGAGTTGTAGTTATAGCCAATTGATCTCTTCCTCCCTGGTGTGTTTGACGACAACAACAACAATTCCTAGTGTGGCTCTTGCTTTTGCGATGTCTGTGGAAATTCAAATGTAAGCAATGTTATGCCTGGCAGCAATCCTACTACTAGAGAGACATATTCTGAGAGACCAATGAGGAAAAAATTCATAAAACAATTTCATCAAGTTGAAAAATTTTGTAAACATGTTAGGAACTAATAATAATGATAACAACAACATTTGAAAAATAAGTAAATTCATAACTTCCTACAATTAAATTATAAAAGGAAAGTTACCATAGTTAAATAAGTTCATTAATTCAGAATTTGGAAGACCATATGAAAGCAAAGTGCAAAGTGTCAATTACTTAAGAATAATGGTAGCAATAAAGTGGTAAGTAGCATGCCAATAGGCTAAACTAATATCCACAGAAAGCAATAATAACAATGCCAACCATAACAAAAGCAACTAGCAATTAACAAGTCAACAACAACTGTAGATGACCAAAAGTCGACATGTGACAAGTTAGTCTAGCACTCTGATTTTAGACCTGCAAACCCTCCTATCTTGTGCCATGCTTGGTGTCTGTGTTTAAAAAAGCGCACCTGGGGCGTGCCTAGGCTCACAAAGCTGGAAGCCCACCCTGTTGCACCTTGGAATGGGTCAGGCTCAACCCATTCTGAAAGCCTGCACTTTTCTGGGGTTTTCTGGGCTTCAGATCGAGGCGCAAAGCCCACAAACCCCTTGCTTTATAGATCATAACAAACCATTTGGAAAAAAAAAAGACAAAAACCTTTAAGGGCCATCAACCCCCCTTTTTCTTTGAGCCTTTCAATCAAGCTGCTATTGAAAGTATACAAAGCATAGTGCTACTACTAAACTTGAGTTTGGAGCTAGAAACCCTAACCCTGGTGACAACAATCTAGTAGGGGCTTTATTCTCCTGTCTTCTTTCAGACTTCCTTCTTCATCTTTCTCCTTCTTCTCTGCTATTCGACAGCCATAGAAGGTTTTCGTTGTTCCTTTTTGTTTTGTTTTTTTTTTGGGCTTCAAAGAGGTCGAAAATGGTGCCTTCTACATTGCTACAATGGTATCGAGCCCTTGTTTTTTTTTTTTTTTTTTTTGTGCTTCTTGATCTTTCTTCCTTTCTTTCTATCTCTCTTCGACTCTCTCTCTCTCTCTCTTCCTAGCAGGCTGGCAATATTGGTTATGTTTTTGGGGTTTAATTTATAGTAATTCGATTGAGTTGTGCTCAATGCTTCAGCGCTTTAATTGTATTTTGCCGTGTTTAAATTATCTTTTCTTTTTTTTTTGGTGGTTGGTGAAAATCACTTATTTGATGTCATTATCTAGATTATTTTCGAAGAAATATGGTTTTGGAATAATTTTCAAGCATTTTTTAGTAAAAGTGTGCCTTGCGTCTAAAGACCCCGCACCCGGGTCCCAGGACCCTTTACGCTTTTTTGTGCCTTGGGCTTATCTAACCTAAGCTTGGCGTATTTGACACAGTGGTACAAATTTCTACTAGTTTTTTGTATGCGGGCTATTTGATCTCAGCGTACATGGATGGTGAGGGCGAAATACACTATTTGCAATTTATTGTAACACTAGATGTCTAGCATCCTCTCCTAGAAGGAATCTAGCTTGCTGACTGGGTTTGGTTTGTTAGTACAATTACCTTTTGATGTAGATGCAAATAATTCATGTTCTACGAAATTTGGCTTCATCAAAGTCTTATGTCTGAGGCTCCTTGACAATATTGGGTAATTGGTAATGATATGAAAAAGGGGATATCATGTGGATGCATTTGTGCTGCGGATGGAATGTTCACTCCTCATGGTTGATTGTGCCTTTCACCTTTACTGCATCAGGGGCATTTATCCATGTTATGAAGGTAACCATTTGGTTGGGCTAAGTGGCCCAAAATTCTTATCATGCCTTCTCGATTGCTTGTGACGGTTTCATGGAAATTGATGGCTCCCTTTATGGGTTTTTATGTGGTTGTTTCAAGAGTATAAACTCAACATTCACGCATCCTTTTTTCAGCCTTTAGTGGTGAATAATGCTTCAACCCTTGGCCTCCTTCTCCTTTACTATGGGAGGTTAAATTTCTGCATCCTATATATTGGGCATCTGTAGTAGGCATTTGGTGTGGCAATTGTCCCTCCATAGTGTGGGCATTTTAAGGTGTTTTGGCATTTCGGAGTGCCTTTAGGCAAACTCCTCTCATGGCCATTTTATGAGGTGTTCGTGACTCATTGTAGCCTCTTCTACTCCACATTTTTCTTGAGTGAGAGTTTGAGAGATTTTGTTCTTTTGATTTTGTTGCTGGTTTAAGATCTTTATCTCTCTTTTGTATCGATCTCTTTTCACTTACTTTTGAGAATGTTTTGTACTCACCCCTTTCATTGTGGATCTTTGCGCCGTTGCCGCCCATGGTTTTCTCCCGATTTGGGTTTCCACATAGAAATCTTGTGTCTACTATTATCTTTTTGATCTTGTTTTAATATTCTCGAATATCCACATTGTTTTCTACTCTTCCGCACATGCATTGCTCGAATTTTATTTAAAATTTCCTAACACATTTCTTTCCATTGTTAGATCAGCAGATCAAGTCATAACTGCTGATTGGAAGTGATGTATCTAGCCTCACTAACATGGAACAACATGTGAAGATAATGCACAAACAGATCACAGACACTTAGTGGGATAATCAAGTGAGAAACCAGGTGATATAGACATGCACTTGCTCACATCTGGGCCAATCACTTTCGAGCATTTAGGATATGAAATCACCACCTGAATGAGCTAAAATAACCTATGGTAGTACCACTTGAGCAGCCAACTCAAGATGCGACCACTAGGAATTTCAGAGAGGCTTTGAGTTCAAATTCAGTTTTTCATTCATTCAAGATACGGACAAATGCTATTCAAAAATGAAAGAGAAATTGAAGTTTGCCTAAGAAGTGTAAAAACAGATTTGACCTGGCCAAATGGCAAGTGACACCTCTTCAGTCTAGACAAGTGACTAAATGAGGTTGCAGCCACACTAAGCATAATTAGCAAAGTCTAATTGTAGAACAAAAGGGATTTTCCTTCAATCTTTAGCTGAATAAAGGAAATCCTTGGGGGTGCTTGCAGTCTTCTTTCTAGGGAGGGTTGGATAAATATTTAGACATATTTTAATGGTATAAAGTCATGTGAAAACTGCATGCAGAGGCTCCACAAAAATCATCCTAAACTGGGCCTGTACTGGATTGCAGTCTAGGATGCAATGCTGACTTCTTTGATCTGTTTAATCATCAAATTGATCTTCCACGATGCCGCAACTGGTTTTGTTGGATAGAAAACTAACTACAATGTAAAGAAGGGAGATTAGTAATTGCTCGCTTGAGTGATCTGAATCAGAATTCCAGGCCTGAACCTGGATGAGCACACCTGTCTTTTCAGCACAATGCAGGTTTTCCTTGACAAATGCTATGACTTCCCTGGCCTCTTGCTGTCTTGGAACTTGCTTAGGGTCCTCTTGAATTGACTCAGGACCTTGATCCCCATCTGGAAGACTACATCACGCTCAAAATGGTTACCTTCATGCACTCCTGTGACCTTTATCAATTGAACTATCTCATTTTTCAATGACTCAAATATGTCCAAGAGGGACACTTATCCTGAAAAGTATTTGAGCAACTTGAAGATCCAAAGTTCAGAACATGATTTCCCATATCTCTTACATGCTTAACAGGGTAGTTGATATTAGATCATGTGCGAAATAGACTTAAAGTACCACTCCTGATTGGAGATATGTGACAGGCATTGCTTTAGAGCACTGCTCTTGATATGCTGAAATGTGTGGTTTACTCATCATATATTGGTATTGCTTTTACAACAGAGCGCTATCTTCATAGTGTAAACGGGTCTTAGCAAGGTGAATTTATGTATTTAGTTTCCTGTTTTAACAGTTCAAACTCTCTTTCCTAGTGTTGATGACAAATCAGAGAGTTTAGTTTCTGCGGGATGTATTTCTTCAATATTTGATCTGGTTCTCCTGTCCCCCCTCCCTTCAATCAGGCTGATAGATCTACAATGATCTTTATAGGCATCCTCTAAATTGTTTCTTTGTTGTGATTGTGTCATTTCTCATATAGAGGACATAATAACATAACTTGATAATTGGGTTGAATTCTGTAGCCAGACTGGGCTTGCAGATACGTTCAATCATTGTAGATTTCGTTGCCATGACTGGATAAAATATATTTCATTTCCATGACAAGAACAAGCCGCAGAACACCCCCCCCCCAAAAAAAAAACCCGAAGAGAATAATTCCGGAATAGGACATCTAATGCTAATAACTCTTCTCAAGTAGGCAATGCATTTATAGAGTTTCAGAGCTATGGGTGGGGAAGAGATCCACTAATTAGAACTTCTACTGGGTTACTGAAGCTGCTGCTGACTGTTTCATTGTGGTCAACTAATAGATAAGTTATAACTTCAATCTTATCCTTTGATGACAAACATTTTGTATATTTTAGGTGTATGCTTATGATGTTTGATTTAACCCCAGGAGAGATGGAATTGCATTTCTATTTACTTTAGACAATACCAAAGGCAGTGAAGATGGTATGATTGATATCTGGTCAGTTATATGCAGTGATATTTGACATGAAGTTCGGTGACTGTAACTGCATGAAGTCATATCACTGCTCGAATTTTTTTTCTCAAGTGCAGGCCACATACATTTTAAAAATGTGTCTCTATTTGCACATGCAGGCTGTTTACCCATGACTAAATGCGATGTGGAAAGTACAAACCAAAATATCACTGTTTATGGGATCTTACTTTTTGTAAGTGCACTTACTTTCCTATTTATAGATGCATGACAATATTAATCTCGATTCTGTCTTTGATATATTCTCCTTTATCTGGCAACTGTTTATTTCCTAATTTGTTATGGCACCGATCAGACTTCCTCTTTCTTCCCTCTTTACTTAGTTTTTATTGGTTTTTCTTTTTTTTGTTTGGGGGGGGGGGGGAGGGGCGGGGGTGTAATAGCATGCTCCTTGATGTCTTTTTCTTCCAATTGGTTCTCTACTGTTACCAATCTACTGGAATCGTCTGCTCATCTCTAGCGGGGCAAACAAGATGAAGAAAGAGAAAGATGGGAAGACTAATTGTGGCCTTTTTTTTTTTGGGGGGGGGGGGGAGTTGTTGATCCTCTATTAACATATTTTAACTCTTAAAGATGTAGAGACGCATTCTGGTTATATCGCAAGTTTTAAAATGGTTTGAATATTTAAATGTTCATGCAGTTATATGCTGAACTTGAAGAAAAAGGGAATAGGAAGAACATGAAAGCGAATTTTGGAGGAGATGTGGTGTGACACCCTCAAACTTTACTGTCGTTCTTATTGTCATTCATTGTAAAAATATACAAAAAAATACAACCACCCTCAGTCTAAACTTTCCGTACCTGACACTTGGAAAATAATTACAATAATGATGCAAATAATAACAAATATTAGTCTATATCTCAATACTTCCCTTCAAGGTGGGGCATGAGGATCTATCATGCCTGTCTTGCTCCTTAAGTAGACAAATTGTTTATTCCCAACAGCTTTAGTAACAGGGGGTTATTGCTTAGCAGACAAGTAGGAAATAGCCAAATCACCAGATTCCAGTGTTTATCGCATGAAATGGCAATCACTTTATATGTGCTTAGTCCTTTCATGAAAGACTGGATTCTTTGTGATACGGAGAGCAGCCTGACTATCTCGAAAGAGCGCATGGTCTCTTGGTGAAAGACTCCGAGGGAGGCTGAAAAGGATTTCAACCAGACTAGTTCAGTTAAAGTAGGCGCCATGAATCGGTATTCAGCTTCAGCTGGAGAGTGGAGATCTAGAAACAGTCGTTTGCGTCTGGGTTCGCCTAGAAACTGAAGATATGCGAACAGTAATGATGTAACTAGTCAGTGAGTGCCGCGTGAGAGGATAGGCTCCCCAATCTGCATCACATCACAGTATGCCAAGATTTGGAGATTAATATTTGACCACAGTAGGATACCTTGACCAGGCGTTGCCTTGAAGGGACCCACATGTGTTGTTAACCCTTGGTACCTATCACGAGAAGACACCTCTTTAAAGCCTAGGCCATCTGAAATCAACCTAAACTTGTCATGGGGAACCCTTCTAGCAAATCAAACACTAGTTTTCTCCAAATTGGTTTTTTGTCTGGAGGTATTTTATATGGCATCAGCAACCTCTCAACTTCATGTGTTGATCAATATCAGGGTTGCAGATAATAAGGGAATCATCAGCAGAGAAAAGATGAGAAATCGAGGGAGCAATATGAAATACCTTACGGACTTCAATGCACTCATTAGCTGTTACCGAATTAAAATAGCCAAGAGCCCTCTGCACTGAACAGGAACAGGTACGGTGGCCAGAGATGACTTGCCTCAGCCCCCTTGTAGTCTTGATACAATCCTGAGCTTGGCAATTGATGAAAATAGAGGTGGAAGTTTGCACGCAATTCATAATAACATCAGCCCAGCTGCTGTTGGACTTGACTCTCAACATAACTAGATGCAAAACTCCCATTCAACTCAGTCATACGCTTTTGCCATATTTAACTTGATGACCATGCCTCCATTGATGGAAGATTGATAGTACATGGAATGAAAGGCTTCAAAAGCCACAATGACATTATTTGTAATTGTAGTCAACCTTCCTTGAGTGAATGTTCTCTGATGTTCAGAGACAATATGAGGTGAAATACACTGTAATCAGTTAGCAATTACCTTTGTGGCTAGCTTGTAAGCAACATGGCACAAACTACTTGGCCGCAAATCTGACGTTGAATATGGATTTTGCTTCTTTGGGATGAAGACCATGCTTATGTGATTTAACCCAAAGATTGGTTAAGGTGGTATTTACATAAATAAGAATGGTTCTTTTGATCTCTCCGAAGGTGTGGTTGTGTGCACGGGATCTCTCCGGATTGCTTTGGCAGGATCTGTACTAGGTCCTTTGGTTTTTGTTATTTTAATAATACCGCCACTCTTTAGCATGTCTGAACTTCCTCTATCATCATCCCATTCTAACGTTTACCTCTTCTTATACCTTTCTCTGCACAATTTTTATACTTGCTTGAGTATTTGCTCCCTTTTCAGTGAATTTGTGCCATCCTTCATTAAGAGCTGAAGACCTTCATATCATTGTGATCTTTTGTTTTTAGTATAATCAGTAAAAGATTGGTTTAAAACTTGGGCATCAGGGGAAATTGGGCCTCCTTTTTATGCTGCATGCCTATCAACATATTTGCTAAGCCTTGTTTTGAGACCTTTTCATTTCATGGCAAGATACTATTTGTAACTTTTCTGTGATTCTTTCCCTGCTAACTCAGTTGTGTCTGACTTTATGTGAATCAAATATTCTAAGCTGAAATCTTCTTTTGGTTCTGTATAGTTTATGCCGTACTGCTAGTATGTCCAGATCATCTATTTTAAGTTGAGCAAAATCTTACCCTCTACTTATTCCTGAATATTGCACAATGCTACATCTTTGCTTGTTATTATGTTAAAACAACTCTACTAAACACAAGTGACATACCCCTAGGACAAGCCTTTGTTCTTTTATCTGATCAATGATCTCTTCATGTTATGCAGGTTGCAGTGACCATTTTACTTTTGGTTATTTATAATTGCTCTGATCAAGTACTTGCTATTCGAGAAAGAAGGCTGGCAGAGTCCCGGGAAGCTGCTGCAAAACTTGCAAAGGAAAATGCACAAGAAGGAGATCGATGGAAAACTGCTAAAATGCATGCTATTGGACTACAAAAATCACTGTCGCGAACATTTTCTAGGAGAAAATCTGCGAAGCAGGGAGAACAGCTTAAAGGGGTCTCCCAAGTTATACCTGAAATGGATGAAGCAAATGAATCAAGTGCATCTCAGAGTACATATAAAGCAGGAAAAGAGAAGAAGGGTCAGACAAATGAAATTGAGAATCCCTTGGTTATCCCAGATAAGATTACAAAGAAGAATAGCAAGGCTAAGCACTGCCATACGCAGAGTCAGATTTTTAAATTTGCATATGGTCAAATTGAAAAGGAAAAGGCACTACAAGAACAGAATAATAACCTCACATTCTCAGGATTAATTTCTATGGGCACTGATCTTGAAATTAGGAAGAGACCTACCCTTGAGATTGCCTTTAAGGATTTAACTCTCACGTTAAAGGGGAAAAAGAAAAATTTGATGCGGTGTGTGACTGGAAAAATCTCTCCTGGACGAGTGTCGGCTGTCATGGGCCCATCCGGTGCTGGGAAGACAACATTTCTTTCTGCTATCGCTGGGAAGGCCACTGGTTGTACAAGGACTGGCATGATTCTTATCAATGGGAAAGCTGAGTCAATTCATTCATATAAAAAAATTATTGGATTTGTGCCTCAAGATGATATAGTGCATGGTAACTTAACAGTTGAGGAGAATCTGTGGTTCAGTGCAAAATGTAGGTAAGTCACATTTACTTCAGTCTTCCGGTGACCTTGATTTGGGATGACAAAATGTGTTCATTTCTTCTTATCTGATTTCTAAGTCTTTGATGTTGCTTTGATGTATTACGTAACACTAATTGCTTGTTTGGTTTGATGAAATCAAAGTCATAATGTAGTCAAATTGATGAAGGTAATTTTATTACCATGTTTGGTTAAACTAGAAATGTATGGAAACTGTGTTGTAATCACATCTACCTCTATTCTGTGATTACAATTACTCGTAACTATACAATTGTGATTACCTCCCTCCTTGTAATCAAATTCCAATCCACTTGCAAAAGTCTCTCTATCTCTCCCCCCTCCCCTTCTCTCTCCATTCCAAGTTCCTTATAACTTTCTCTCTCCTCCTCCACTCGGCCAAAAACTTATCCCTCCTTATGATAAATTTTATCCATGCCCCCCTTTCTTCCCCAAAATCTCTTTTTTGTTTGGGCTTTCTTTCTCCTAGCTTGTAATTACCTTTGTGATTCCATTAATCTTTTTACGTAACAGAACATAGCAATGTAACTATTTTCTCATTACATTGCATACCTAACTGCATTACATAATTGATAACATTACACCCTGACTACATTATCCCCAGTCAAACACCACATAGGAGTTTTTACTGGGGCATGCTGAGGTTTCTGTATTTATTAGAGCTACTGATTATGATTATGTGCCTTACCTACCTGTCAACTTCTAGATTCTCTACTTGAATCGAGAAGAAACTGATAGAGATTGTTGGGAATATAACACCTGAGTGAAGAGTCCCACATCGGGAGTTTAAAGAGAAGGACCATGGTGTATAAGACAAGTGGGCTCCTCCTCCTATCGCCAATTGGTTTTAGGATGGAACCTCACTTGTGCTTGTTGTCATGGACTTTGGTTGAAGTGGGCTCCCTTCTTGGATCTCCCCAGTGGAGATTCCATTGAGGAAGAGAGAGAACGAAAGGAGACGAAAGTGATAGGTTGAGTGCCAGGCATCAAAAAGAGTACAAGGGTAGAATTAGAAAAGATGTGGATATAAACAATTCAAAAGAGATAAGAATGATCAATCTATAGAGCAATAATCGATGGCGTGATAATAACCTAGTAGTAAAAAACTACTGAATCATCCCTAAATGGAACAGGAAACTCATCATGCTAGATATTCCTAAACAACCTTGTTTTCAATTTTCTAGAATGGAATGACATGGAAAATTATGAAGGAAAATTTTATCAATCTACAAAAGATTTGCTGAATTGCTCTTAACAAAAAAAGAAAAGGAAAAAAAAAAAAGAATTGGTAGATTCTTGATTCTGGCCTCCTTTGTTCTACATTTCTATTGTGTGTTAACACACACCAAAACAATGCAGAGGTTGTCCATTAACAAGGATGGAGAAAGGAGGTGGTTACCTTGTACCGACTATCCAAATCCAAATCCAAAGCCGTATAGTCCATCAATCCATCTTAGGACTTATAGCTCACTCTACTTACGGGGCTTTCAAAGACCAAATCATTAAAAGAAAAACCCTCATATAATCTGCCCTAAAAGCATCGTTGACTGATTCTTTAGGTACATAAACATATTTAAGGTTTTCCTTCCATTTGGCAAAGTATTCTGTTTGTTGACTCCCACCTAGCTAATTCGCCTCCACCTTCCAATCCAGCTCAGCACCACGGTTATAACAGATTAGCATAATTCTGTTTTCAGTCTTTACAGTTTGTTATAACTGTTTTCATTGCTTCTCCTTCGTGGTTAGTCAATATATAGTTAACATCAGCTTTTATCAAAGATACTAAGCATCATTTTCCAATAATGAGAATGTAGACACAATTCTCTCTCTCTGTCTCTCTCTCTCTCTCTCCCCCCCCTTCTCAAATCAGCTTGATCATCAAATTGTATCATGGTATCAGAGCACTGGAAATTTGAGCCTGGATTTTTTTGATTTCATCGATTGATCGAGACAGATTCATCTTCTCTCTTGTATTCTTTCTTCCTTGATTCGTTCGATTCATCCATAGAGTTCTTTTTCATTGATTGGCTCAGTTTTAGTTCTTCTGATCGCATCATACACACTCAGATTTCCAGATTTGCGTTGTTTTGATATTTCAAATTGAGTTTTCTTCTTGCAAATGGCAGAGGAGTTCTTGATTAATTGCTCTCATATTCTGTTTTTACAACCCTCTGATAATCCTAACAATGTTCTTGCTAGCGATCTCTTGCATGGGAGAAAATATGGTCATTGGAAGCGAGCAATGGAGGTCGCATTGATTGGAAAAAATAAGCTCAGATTTGTTCAAGGATCATATGCCAGACCTGATTCTACAACACGTGCTATGCAAGCACAGTGGGATAGGTGTGATAATATGGTTCTTGCTTGGATTATGCATGCTACAATTGAGAACATATCTGACAGTATCATGTTCTCTTCTACTTCGCATGATGCATAGAAAGAACTCGAGCAAAGGTATGGTCAAGCTGATGGCACTCGAATTTTTGAAGTACAAAGAGATTTATGCTCGATTTCTCAAAATAACCTCTCTGTGGCTGACTATTTCACTGAAATTAAGAAATTGTGGGATGAGTATGATGCCATTACTACCATTCCTCACTGTTCCTGTGGATTAGAGTGTGCTAGCCTAAAAGCTGTGCATAAGATGCTTGAGAACCAACAACTTATACAATTTCTTGTTGGCTTAAATGATGCTTATAAAACTGTCAGAGGCAACGTGATTATGATGAGGCCTTTTCCATCTCTTAGCCAAGCTTTTAATGTGATACTCCAAGAGGAGAAATAGAGAGGATTCAATTCAGTCTCACAAATTGTAAGCCAATCTGCTGCATTCAATGCCCAATCACATTCTAGAACAAGATTTGAGAACCTCCCAACATCTGAACATGTTGCCTTAGCAGGACAACAAAGGAACAATTATCACTCAAATTAAAAATCCAAGAATGATCAATACAGCTCTACAGCTCCTCCATCGAGAAATGTTCAGGAACCTGTGGATAGGAGGCAGCTCTTCTGTGATGGTTGTAAGATGCATGGTCATACTGCTAAGAGGTGTTACAAAATACACGGTTACCCTCCTGGACATAGACTTTACAATAGGGGAAGGAGGCTTGCAGCAGCTGTTCAGGCAGATCTCCCTAGCAGTAACACAGAGGCTATTGTGACACAGCTGACTGTACCAACATCCAGTCACTCTAGTTCCGGCACCACTGCTGCTCCTATTCCAGGCCTCACAGCAGAACAATACACTCATTTGATGGCTCTCTTACACAAGCAGGCCACTGAGTATTCTGAAACCACACACTTTGGCTTCATGACAGGTAATAAAATTTGCTTTTCTCCGCAGTAGGAAAGGATTCTTGGATAATAGACAGTGGGGCTAATGCTAGTGACCATATTGCTCCAGATTTATCACTATTTGATAAAAGACCTGTGCATCAGCATTGTAGCATTACCATGCCAAATGGACATCCTGCACCAGTCAAACTTATTGGTTCTGTTCAGCTTGGGCCAAACTTAATTTTAAGAGATCTTCTGCATGTTCCTGATTTTCAATTCAACCTATTGTAAATTAGTAAAATTGACAAAGCAAACTGGTTCTCATGTACTTTTCTCACATGACTGTGGCATACTCGAGGACCACACATTACGGAGAGTAGTGGTCCTTGGTAAGGAAGAAAACGGACTTTACTGCTCGGACACAAGTATAGAAGATAAAGCCATTTCTACCAGGTCAAAGGCTGAGCAGTCAATTGGAGATATCAATCAATCCATTTCCTGTTTTGTTGCTTGTCTTTCTACCACTGAGTTGTGGCATTTTTGTCTGGGACATCCTTCATTTGATATGATGAAATTTTTAACACTGCCTAGTTGCAATAAGTGGCATAAAGATTCTGTTTGCCAGATTTGTCCAAAAGCCAAGATGCATAGATTACCTTTTTCCCTCAGTCAAAGCAGGGCTTCCAAATTGTTTGAATTAATTCGTGTTGATATCTGGGGCCCATATTATCATTCTACTTACAATGGTTGTAAATTTTTCCTCACTATAATGGATGACTTTTCAATAGCCACGTGGGTTCATCTTTTATCTCATAAAAGTAATGCTACATCTTTGTTGCAAGCTTTCATAGTTTTTGTGGAAAAGCAGTTTGATGCCAAAGTCAAGATTGTAAGGAGTGACAATGGCATGGAGTTTCATAGTGAACCTGTGCAGCTTTTTTATAGCAACAGAGGGATTGATGTTCAGACTTCTTGTGTGGAAACACCCCAGTAGAATGGGGTTGTGGAGAGAAAGCACTAGCAACTTACTTGATAAATACTGTGGTGAAGCTCTCTTGACAGCAACTTACTTGATAAATAGGATACCTCATTCTTCCACACAATACAGGACACCATTCGAATTGCTTCATGGTGTCAAATCCTCTTATGATCACTTAAAGGCCTTTGGTTGCCTTTGTTATGCCTTTACATTAAAAAGAAATGGGGACAAATTGCAGGCCAAAGCCCACGCTTGTGTTTTCATAGGGTACCCCTATGGTCAAAAAGCCTACAAATTGCTTGACCTAGAAACCAAAAAGGTTTTTACTTCCAGAGATGTGACCTTTCATGAGACTCTTTTCCCTATTCATGCTATTAAACATCAGTCTGATGTTCCCCTTCCTTTAGCAATTACTGATTTTATCCCTTCCACTTTTCCATCTCCTTCTGCAAGCACCCTTTCCACTGCTTCAGTCAATACTCCTTGAGCTCAGCCTACTTTTGCCTTCTCCCCTTCCCCTTCTAGTGAGGAACTCACCTCAGCAGAAACAAATGCTGCTTCTTCTGTTCTTTCTACAACATCCGTAGCTCCCAAGACGTCTAGCAGGGTTCACTATCCTCCATCATACCTCAAGGATTATCACTGCAATGCTATCATTCCATCTCTTTGTTTACCAAAAAGTCATGCCATGGTTTATTTATTGTCCCAGTATACAGAGCCCAGCAGCTATGAGGAGGCTTACATTGACCCCAGTTGGGTAGAAGCTATGAACACGGAAATTCATGCTTTAATATCAAACAACACATGGGATTATATAGATCTGCCCCCTGGTAAGAAAGCTATTAGTGGTAAATGGGTTTACAAAGTGAAGTTGCATTCCGATGGTACTTTGGAAAGGCTTAAGGCCAGGTTGGTGATTAGGGGGTTCACTCAGCAGTATGGGATTGATTATCAAGATGTTTTTTCATCAGTTGTGAAAATGGCAACTATCAGAAGCATTATTGCATTAGCAGCTACTCGAGGTTGGCACCTTTATCAGTTGGATGTCAATAATGCTTTTCTACATGGAGATCTTGACGAAGAGGTTTACATGGCTGTCCCCAAAGGCATTCCTAATCCTTCCAACAAGGTTTGCAAACTCAGAAAATCTTTATATGGCCTTAAGCAAGCTAGCCGACAATGGTTTCACAAACTCAATACTACCTTGATTGGCCTTGGATATCAACAATCAAAGAATGACTATTCTCTTTTCCTGAATAAGTCTAGCACTGATATTACCATTGTTGCAGTCTATGTAGATGATATTCTCATTACAGTCTCCAATACACAAGAAATCAATCATGTCAAACAGCATCTTGACCTATGTTTTCGTATCAAGGACCTAGGTACTCTACATTACTTTCTAGGCCTTGAAGTCACTCACTTACCTGAAGGCATAGTCCTCAGCCAGAAGAAATTTACACATGAGTTGCTGAAAAGTGCTGCTGTTACTGATTTAACACCTGTGGCCACTCCTTTACCTCTTCATTGCAAACTCTCAATGTCTGAAGGCACACCTCTTGAAGATCCTACTTACTATAGGATCATGATGGGGAAATTAAACTTTCTTTCCAACACAAGACCTAGCTTAAGCTTCACAGTTCAGACCTTAAGTCAGTTTATGTAGTCTCCCCAAACACCTCATCTTCAAGCCCTCCATCTCACACGGAGATATATTAAAGGTACCATTGGTCAGGGTATTATTCTCAGGGCTTCAGATCAACTCAGCTTAACAGCTTTCACAGATTCAGATTGGGCCTCCTGCTCTATTTCCCGAAGGTCAGTCACAGGCTATGCAATCTTGTTGTGTTCTTCCCTCATTAGCTGGAAGAGTAGAAAGTAGGGAACTGTCTCCAAATCCTCCTCTGAGGCTGAATATCGAGCCATGTCTCAGGCTGCCTCAGAGATCACCTGGCTGGTACGACTCCTTGAAGAGTTAGGGGTGACATCTCTCAAGCCAGTTACCTTGTACTGTGACAACCAATCGGATATTCATATTGGCAAAAACCCAGTATTCCATGAGCGAACGAAACATATTGAAGTTGATTGCCACTTCACTCGTGATGAAGTCCTTGAAGGTCTTCTGCAACTCAAGTACGTCCCTACTACTGCTCAACTGGTGATGTGCTCACCAAGATCCTTCCCTCATCACAGCATCATCACTTGTTGTCCAAGATGGGTATCGTGCCTTCACTGCCTCATTCCAGCTTGTTGGGGGGGGGGGGGGTTGACTCCCACCTAGCTGAGTCACCTCCACGTTCCAATCTAGCTCAGCACCACGGTTATAACAGATTAGCATAGTTCTGTTTTCAGTCTTTACAGTTTGTTATAGCTGTTTTCATTGCTACTCCTTCGTGGTTAGTCAATATATAGTTAACATCAGCTTGTATGAAAGATACTAAGCATCATTTTCCAATAATGAGAATGTAGACACAATTCTTTCTCTCTCTCTCTCCCTCTCTCAAATCAGCTTGATCATCAAATTGTATCACTGTTCAGTCTACACCGCTGGCAAAAGCACAATGGTGGGTCTACTAAACATTTCTTTCATCAAAGCATTAAAATCTTATGGCCATTGGCTGGAAAACTGATGGAAAATGTTCTTGACCATAATGGGACAAAGCTTCTCCACAACAAGGGTGATGAAAATGGACTTTATACGTTTACTGGATGCTGTTATGCAGAACTACTAAAATTCCTAAAGCAAACCATATTTGTCTGTATTCAAGACATGCCTAGAATAAAGCCCAGAGAACCATCACATATTTGGAGCCTAGCTCTCTCTGTATATTAAAACCAATGCTTCAAATCTCTTCATCCTCAAAAGGAAGCAGGGTTTTGTCGTAGGCTACCTAGCACGGATGACCATCATCAGCTCGTCTCCCTATACGACATGGCTGCGGGAAACTAGCGCTTTGGCTATAGTCGATGTAGGTTGGTACTCCTATACTAGCAGCGAAGACTGATTTCATCAATATTAAATCTCTTAGGGGCATAGGAGAGTAAGAATCTTGGAGTTTCTGATCTAGTTAAGACATATGATGGGTTTCACCAATTATCCAGTTGAAAGCAGGAATGATGGTTCCTTCCATTTTTGTGCCTTAGAACACTGAATTGACGTTAGTATGTTTTGTTAAGCATCTGCAAAGCAACAATAATGATTTGATGAAGTAACCAGACACCGAGCTCTGTATATATGGTTTTGCTTGCGTTTCTAATAGTTGTTTTGCACATCTAAGCACCAACAAATAATGTCGACAAGCATCATAGTAGTATATGGTATA
Organism: Carnegiea gigantea; assembly: GCA_029747015.1. NCBI lineage: Eukaryota > Viridiplantae > Streptophyta > Magnoliopsida > Caryophyllales > Cactaceae > Carnegiea > Carnegiea gigantea. The sequence goes on from JAKOGI010001649.1 coordinate 39,940, forward strand.
CTGCACCTTCATGATTCATTTATAAATTACCCAGGAAAGTAGATACTGGAATATTAACTCTCCCTGTGTGGATCCTAAACTGTAGTGCATGGATATGCCAAAATATTAGTGATTCCATTCCTGTCCCCTCCTACTGGAGCCAAAACTGATAATTAAGCATGTCTTATCCAAAATTTTTCTGTTATTTGACTACTACTGTTTTAGATTACCGGCAGATTTGACGAAAGCAGAAAAGGTACTAGTTGTTGAACGGGTCATTGAGTCGTTGGGGCTACAGGCGGTACGTGATTCCCTTGTTGGCACTGTAGAAAAACGAGGGATTTCAGGAGGGCAGAGGAAGAGGGTTAATGTAGGTCTGGAAATGGTTATGGAACCATCATTGTTGATCTTGGATGAACCTACATCTGGATTGGACAGTTCATCATCTGTCTTACTGCTCAAAGCACTTCGTCGTGAAGCACTAGAGGGTGTAAATGTTTGTACTGTTGTTCATCAGCCCAGGTATTTTTCAAACTTCATTTGGAAGTTTTAGATTTTACAAATTCTAAAGATATACTTTGACATTGCTTTTTTCTTCATTTGCTTTTTGTCCTCAGGAGTGGTATGCATAACTCTGGTTTCTTCCTATTTCATTTGTAGGTGGTATTTGGTTGGAAGAAAAATGATTTTCTCAGAAAATCATTTTCTGTGGAAAATGTTTTTCCAAGGGAAATTGATTTTCATATTATATTGTCCATTGTTTGGTACAAGATAAATCATTTTCCATCAAAAATAGGAAAACATTAACTGAATTGTTTAAATTGCAAAAAATATTGACTGAGGCCCTGTTCTTTTCATTGGGAAATTGTAGGTGTGGGATGAGTGAGAGTGGGAAATGGGGGAAGGAATGGGTGGGAGTGGATAGGAATGATATTTTTTTTTTGGGGTAAGTGTGGGAAAGGGGGGAAGGAGTGGGAAGAAGTGGGAAGGAGTAGGAAGGAGTTGAATGAAGTAGGAGAGTTGATGTGAGTTACGTATTTCGTTTTTTTTAATGTGAAATTTTATTTGTGATAGTAATTACCGATGATAAAAGATTTTTTTAGAATGAAAAAAATATTTGTCTATGTTGACTCAGGTACGAAATATTGTTTCGTGACTGTTGTTACTCCGCCAAAAAATTATAATTTTCGTTATTTGTAAAACAAAGTACGGATATATTTTTTTCATATATTAACCAAATATGAACAACAAAGAAAATACACATATGTTTCAGGGCAAGGATTTAAAATGCGGTATCGGTCACGATTTCGGTTTCTTAGCGGTACGGCAAAATCGCTCTAAAACGGCAATTGCGCTCCATATCGCAGCTATCGCGGCATGAAAATGCGGATCGCCCAACTCCAAAACCTTTTCAACGTGGCCGTTTCGTCGCAGTTCGGCCACATTTTGAATCCATGGTTTAGGCCTTGTTCTTTTCGTTGGTAAATCCAAATTTATCAACCTCAACCAACTTCAACCCACTTCACGAACTTCAATAAAAAAATATCAACTTCAACCAATTTCAACCTACTTTAGCTCACTTCAATCAACTTCAACCCATTTTCCACTATTTTAATCATCTTCTACCCATCATACCCAAAAAAAAATAAATCAACCCACTTCAACCAATTTTAACTCACTTCAACCAATTTTAACCCACTTCAATAAAAAAATACCCACTTCAACCTACTTCAACAAAAAAATACTCATTTCAATCTATTTTAACCCACTTCTATCAATCAATCAATTTCACCCATTTACCAACTCATATTTCCCAACGAAAAGAACAGGCCCTTAGTGCACAGAAAACAATTATCTGCAATTTGTGTGAAGAACTTCAAATATTTTGTTACTAACGCACATGAAAATCAAAATACACGTGTAATATATCTGCACTTCCTGTCACGAATTACAAACGCCGCCAAAAAAATTTACATATTCCTTCATAATGCTCGAAAAAAACATCTGCAAATTTGGCCCCAAATGATAATGAATAAAAAATAAATTTGTCACACATACAGCAACAATCATCTATGACTATAACAAGTATTTCGTAACTGATGTATGTCCCGGGGGTCCAAGTTAGGACTCAATTGAAGAGTGAAAGCTTACAAACCAAGGGAGGATACAATCATGGGAAACCTAGGAAAAGGGGCACGTAATATGTTGGTTGTGAGGCAACAAACAAGTGAGGTAAGAATGGAATTTAGAATCAAGTGATTCTAAATGAGAACCAAAAGAGAATGTGATCTATTTTGATGAATGTCTCAAGGGGTGGATGGAACCAAGCTATGATTCACCAAGAACACGAAGAAAACAAGTGAAAGCAACACAGCATGGGGAGGCACGGTCGTGCTGGGTGGCATGGGGTGGCCGTGCCACTTTGCTGCCTAGCACGGCTAGGTTTTGTCAAAGTTCACGGTTTGAAGTGGCTTTGTGTTTAGGTGGAAAGCTAAGCCAAAGGGAATAGCTTTAGCCTTGGTTAAGCATGGGAATGGATATGTGAATGAGGGAAAGTGAAAGAGAATCAAAGTTAAGAATTACTAACTCAAGATTAAGCTAGCAAACTCTCCTTAACTCTCTTTGAATCCTTGAGAATAAACACTGAATTGGATAGAACTAAACTCGATGTTTTGGTTACAGATATCACCACCAATCTCAAGTTTAGGGCCCTTAAACTATGATTAAGATACAGATATCACCACTTAATCAAGTTTGAGACTACACTTGATCACCACCTTAACCGGCCTAATTGAGGATAAGCAAGTTTAGTATTTGGTTGCACTAAGGCACGAAAGCACAACGCTCTCAAAGGTTTTTTTTGATTCAAAGCTGATTGATTTTACAAGGGCCGTGTACATGCCTTTATAAACAAGCCTAGGTAGCAAGTACACACACAAGCACACACCTCTACCTTACCCTCTTAGTGAGGAAAGGTATTAACTATGCTAAATCCACACGGTTAGTGCTAACCGTGCTCTAACCTGTCTTTAACTTAATTAAATTACATTTAAAACATTAAACAACGCTAATACAAGATGTTTACAACATAACCATGCTTAATTAAACCTAATATAAGCAGCTTAGCAAAAATAAACAAAGAAGGCAGCAACTTGTAGGGAGCACTTTACGGCTAGCGACTAGGATTCAAAAACATGTTTTGCTGCGTTTGCCTTCTATTGGTTGTTCTTTTCAAGAGGAACTCCTTTTGCAGCTTATTATTGAGCTTCTAGGCAGCTAGGGACGTGTGCCACTCAGAATTGGAAGCAACCAAGCCAAAGGAAACCCACTTGAGAAGGAAAACTAGCTGCTGCTGTAAACTAGGTTTGTGCTGGCAGAATGCAGGGTCTGATTGCAGGCCATGTTTCCCAGGGCAAACGTGGTCATAACTTGTCCTGCCACACATGGCTGGAAAGCTTGAGAAGTCCTCTAACAGCTCCAAGTGGAATTACTCAATTTGGAGTTTATTTGCCTGATGAAAATCTCAAAATGACCAGGCTGGTCTGAACCGGGTCTCAGTCTGCACGGTTTGGAAGATTGACCTGGTTCTTCATCTTCCACTTGACTTAACTTGATTTTATCACTTGGACCACCTAGCTAACATCTTGGGGACCCAAAATATGTAAAAATACAAGACTTAAACCAAAATATATCATAAGAAATAAAAAGAACAAAACCGGGTACATTCTGGCCCTATTGGGTAGTTTGGACACCTTGGGGTTATTTGCTAATTTGAAAGAGTAAATGAAGTCCAAATGGGATGAAAATTGATTTGGTGTAAAACTGACTTCCTGAACTTTAATCCCAATGAGAACTACTAGCCTTAAACCTTAAGGATGGTTGAGTAATTAAGCACACAAAAACGGGTTAACTGTTGGAATTGACCCCTGCCTTGTAGTTTCAATGCTTAAAGAAAACTTGGATGATTTATTCATTCTTAAACCAACATAATAAGATTACCTAATTGATTTGCTTCCTTTTTAAATCAAGGGGATGGAGGGATATCCATCATACTCCCCTTGTTAAAAAAACGATTTGTCCACAAATCTGGTTAGGTAATTACCTTTCCTTCTTGAGTCAAATTTGGCTGAAATAAAATCAGCCAATGAAACAAGTCTCTTTTGAACTTAGAGACTCTTTTCTTTACCTTCCCCTTGCTGATTGGAATGGTGGACGTTGGGGACTTCTCGAACTTGCTTCGAACCGATTCTTCAAATGCTCTTAACTCAAAATTAGGGGCTTTTAGTATTGGTTCTGGAATGGATTGACAGAAATTTGGTTTGAGTGTTTTGGGTGAGGGTGGAGTGGGGAAAAATTTTGGTGGTTCACCAAAAGAAATGAAAAGTAGGCCATGATGTTCCTTGCCTTTTGGTAGAAGGGGGATGTCTAAGGTGAGCACTTCACCTTCATTTGCTTCTGCCACTGTCTCCTCTAGCGTTTCTTCAAGTTCATCCTCATTAGTTTGAAAATCACTTGAAACTCTCTCCAAAAGAGACTTTTCTCCTTCTTGAGCTCTTTTCTCATCTTCTTCTTGGTTCTCCTTTTGATATTTTATCAAAGAAGCCTTCTGTTCTTTCTCATTCTCTTCCTCCATGGCTACTTCCCATTCGGCCAAGGTGATGAATTCCTTATTGGGGCAGACCAAGGGTGTGTGACCAAAGCCTTGACACCTAGAGCACCTTTTGTTTGGAGGGACTAGGCTTTCCCCGAACATCAACTCATGTTGTCTCATGATCGCATCAAATCTTTCTTCTAAGCTCATGCTTGAACTCATGGTAAAACCGGATGTGTATGAGGTTGATTTGTGGATGTGTTTTAGGGAGTGTGTTTGGATTGAATTTGGGAGCGTGGGTTCAGGTAAGGATTTGAACTTGCTCTGATACCAAATATGATGTATGTCCCGAGGGTCCAAGCTAGGACTCAATTGAAGAGTGAAAGCTTACAAACCAAGGGAGGATACAATCATGGGAAACCAAGGAAAAGGGGTACGTAATATGTTAGTTGTGAGGCAACAAACACGTGAGGTAAGAATGGAATTTAGAATCAAGTGATTCTAAATGAGAACCAAAAGAGAATGTGATCTATTCTGATGACTATCTCAAGGGGTGGATGGAACCAAGCTATGATTCACCAAGAATACGAAGCAAACAAGTGAAAGCAACACAGCATGGGGAGGCACGGTCGTGCTGGGTGGCATGGGGTGGCCGTGCCACGTTGCTGCCTAGCACGGCTAGGTTTTGTCAAAGTTCACGGTTTGAAGTGGCTTTGTGTTTAGGTGGAAAGCTAAGCCAAAGGGAATAGCTTTAGCCTTGGTTAAGCATGGGAATGGATATGTGAATGAGGGAATGTGAAAGAGAATCAAAGTTAAGAATTACTAACTCAAGATTAAGCTAGCAAACTCTCCTTAACTCTCTTTGAATCCTTGAGAATAAACACTGAATTGGATAGAACTAAACTCAATGTTTGGATACAGATATCACCACCAATCTCAAGTTTAGGGCCCTTAAACTATGATTAAGATACAGATATCACCACTTAGTCAAGTTTGAGACTACACTTGATCACCACCTTAACCGGCCTAATTGAGGATAAGCAAGTTTAGTATTTGGTTGCACTAAAGCACGAAAGCACAACGCTCTCAAAGGTTTTTTTTGATTCAAAGCTGATTGATTTTACACGGGCCGTGTACATGCCTTTATAAACAAGCCTAGCTAGCAAGTACACACACAAGCACACACCTCTACCTTACCCTCTTAGTGAGGAAAGGTATTAACTATGCTAAATCCACACGGTTAGTGCTAACCGTGCTCTAATCTATCTTTAACTTAATTAAATTACATTTAAAACATTAAACAAAGCTAATACAAGATGTTTATAACATAACCATGCTTAATTAAACCTAATACAAGCAGCTTAGCAAAAATAAACAAAGAAGGCAGCAACTTGTAGGGAGCACTTTACGGCTAGCCAATAGGATTCAAGAACATGTTTTGCTGCCTTTGTCTTCTATTGGTTGTTCTTTTCAAGAGGAACTCCTTTTGCGGCTGATTATTGAGCTTCTAGATAGCTAGGGACGTGTGCCACTCAGCATTGGAAGCAACCAAGCCAAAGGAAACCCACTTGAGAAGGAAAACTAGCTGCCGCTGTAAACTGGATTTGTGCTGGCAGAATACAGGGTCTGATTGCAGGCCATGTTTCCCAGGGCAAACGTGGTCATAACTTATCCTGCCACACATGGTTGGAAAGTTTGAGAAGTCCTCTAACAGCTCCAAGTGGAATTACTCAATTTGGAGTTTATTTGCCTGATGAGAATATCAAAATGACCAGGCTGGTCTGAACCGGGTGTCAGTCTGCATGGTTTGGAAGATTGACCTGGTTCTTCGTCTTCCACTTGACTTAACTTGATTTTATCACTTGGATCACATAGCTAACATCTTGAGGACCCAAAATATGTAAAAGTACAAGACTTAAATCAAAATATATCATAAGAAATAAAAAGAACAAAACCAGGTACATTCTGGCCCTGCTGGGCAGTTTGGACACCTTGGGGTTATTTGCTAATTTGAAAGGATAAATGAAGTCCAAATGAGATGAAAATTAATTTGGTGTAAAGTTGACTTCCTGAACTTCAATCCCAATGAAAACTATTAGCCTTAAACCTTAAGGATGGTTGAGTAATTAAGCACACAAAAATGGGTTAGCTGCTGGAGTTAACCCTTGCCCTGCAGTTTCAATGCTTAAACAAAACTTGGATGATTGATTCATCCTTAAACCAGCATAATAAAATTACCTAATTGATTTGCTTCCTTTTTAAATCAAGGGGATGGAGGGATATCCATCAGTAACCAATGCAAAAAAAAAAAAAAAAATTAAGCATCTCTCCCATATACAGAATCAAACCCAAAATATCTACGAGTCACCAAAAACTAACATTTGCTTAACGAAGCAGAAAAATTTACTATTTCTTCAATATATATAACAAAAATTACATCATCTACAATTTCGGCACGAGTAACAAATATTTCCATAACATCCAAAAAATAAATAAAACTTTTCATAATTGTTATCAGACTATTTGTACACACAATTATATAAATTATAAAAGTTTTCAAAATATGAAAAATAATAGTTATATGTGGGAGTGGGAAGGAGTGGATGAAAGTGGGTGAGAGTGGGAAGGAGTGATATATTTTTAAAGTATGGGAAGATGTGGGAAAGGAGGGAAGGAGTGGGTGAGAGTAAGAAGGAGTGGGTTGGGTCCATTAAATTACGAAAAGAATAGGGCCTGAATGGTTGTAGTTAATATGAATGTTGACCAAATGGAGGAATCTTGAGCTTAAAATTTACATTTGAGTTTTTTTCAATACTTCCTCTCGGATAATGAAGTTTCAATCTAAACCTTTGAAATTATTTTAGTGACGAAAATATCAATTAAATTGTTTAAATGGTGATAAATATCGATTGAATTGTCATGGCGGAGAAAAATGTTGGCCAAATGAAGGAATGTCATACTCAAAATCTGAATTTTAGCCCATTTTAATCTTTTCTATGCGATGATCAAGTTTCAATTCAAACTATTGAAATTGTTTTAATGGTGAAATGCACTGTTTAAGGGGTGAAAAATATCAATTGAATTATCGTTCTGGAAAAATATGTTGAGCAAATGAAAGATTATCAAGCTCAAAATATGAGTTTGAGTCTGTTTTAATATTTTCTATCTGATAATCAAGTTTTGATCCAAACCGTTGAAATTGCTGTACTGGCGAGTTGACTGAATTGTTTTAGTGGCAAAAAATGTCGATTAAGTTGTCGTAGTGAAGATAAATGTCGATCAAATGAAAGAAATTTGAGATGAAAATTTAGATTTGAGTTTATTTTAATCTTTTCAATCGGATAGTTAAGTTTCGATCCAAACTGTTGAAATCGAATTTTTCACCTAAATTCAACTACATATCATCAAAGAGTTGATGGAGGAAAATCAACTTTCTATCTTCTCAAAAAGGAAATCATTTTCCTCAATTGGGGGGAAAATCATTTTCCTTGGAAAATAGTTTTCCAACCTTTATAGTGCCAAACAACGAAAAATTGGAAAACTATTTTCCGAGAAAATCATTTCCCCCCCAACCAAACACTACTGTAGTCTAAATCATGTTAAGTCAAAATATTTAAATGCTCTATAATTTGGACAAGGATGGGGAAAGCAGAAGAAAGCCTTGGGGAAGCATGCTCAGGAGGGAATTGAATCTCAGAATTACTGGGTGGAGATTGAAAGTTTCGGTAAACTGAAAGAGACATATAGGAATTGAACTTATTAAATAAGAGATTGGGGCTAACAGTGTACCGTGTTTGAGAAAGAAGATAAAAGACAGATAAATGCCTATCTATCTTGACAAGTCCACACATTTGAACGAAGACAGGTACCCAGCTCAAGGTGTTGATTAGACATTACACCCTTTAGAATGAGCTATAAGGTATTTATTGGCCCAATTGCTGTACTTGCAACAGATGGACTTAACATCAGTATTCCCCCACTTTGGCCAACGCTAACCAAGGCTACATTGGCTCCGTGTTAGGGGGTTCGGCCATCACCAACAAGCCCATCTATGGCGCATCTAACCTCCCTACTTCCTCTTCCACCCTCCTCACTCCCCTACCCGTTTCCCTCTTCTTCCTAAAAGCCACTCTCCCAATTTGCTTCAGCTTATACTGCCAGCTGGGTGACCTCTGAGCAGGGATCTAAAATGCAGTTTTGGTAACCATTGTTGTAACAGATGCAGTATTGCAGAATTGCACTAATACGGCAATTGCATGATAGATTGTGGTCTTCAGGGGTAGTGGACTTGTCAAAAAGATTCACATAGCAATATTTACTGTTTATACTCTGAATATAAGCATAATATAACAGCATTTGGAGCAAATAGATGCAAATGATAGAATATTTCATATAAGTTACTACACAATTAATTACTTGAAATCATGAATGTTGTTCTCACCACACCAGTCATGTCCTTCTCCATTCTAAAATGGCCGCCACCACTTTCTAACGAGAAACTTGATAAACAAGTTAACTGTGGCAAACATGGTTCGCTTGACTGAAAAAGCCTTTGTGGCTGTTTCATGGCGGAACAGCCTTATTTTTGGTTCATGTCTATGACCTTTTCTGTTTGCACCATTAAGTGCGCTGCCCTTCTTTGGCCCAATTGGTGATTGGGTTTACAGAAATTGTGGCAAAGTTATCTTTCCATTTGCTTTTAATATTTCCTCGTCAAATACATGAATTTTAATTTGATAAGTTTGGGTTAGACTAGATGCTTTCTCTAAAATTCTGTTGTATTTAATGAGGTCGAAGCTTTCATTTGGACTGTTCCATTGAACATAATTTGTACTCTGGATGCTTTTCCTCCTGAATGTTGCTTACTTTTTGATGGCAGTAGGGGAAAACCTTTTGGGATTATGCCCTGTTTTCTGTCACTTGGCCTGTTGGTTGGAGTGTACCTCCAGTTTCTTAGTAATCAAACTTTCCATGGCGGTCTTTGTTGGATTCAAAATGCAGTTTTGGTCGCAATTGCAGTTACAAGTGTGGTTTCATGGAAGTGCACTATTACACCTATAGTGTAATAGATTGCAGTAGTCACTGTGGGAATTTTTCATACAACTTTTCCAAACAATGTTGCCTACTTTCTATGGAAAGATTGACTTTACAATGCCATGATTAACATTAGGGCTGGCAAAAATATGCCTGATCCGATCATCCGAATTTGTCCGACCTGAAAAAAACCGGGTACGATCACAAAATTTATGTCCAAATTTTAAATTCGGACAACTGGTCATGTCCGAATTTAAATTCAGGTCGGGTTCAGGTTTGGCCTTCCAGGTTCGGGTTGTCCGAATTTTTGAACCATTTTTGATTCGGACAAATTTGAACAATCGGATAACCGGGTTTGGACATCGGGCAACTACTTTTATGTGTAATTTTAGTCCAAATTCCTTAGAAAATATTATAAAAACAACTTCAGACAACGAGGTTCAGACATTGAAAAATCGGCTTCGGGTTCAGTCACACAAAATTTTGGACAGAATGTCCAAAAATCATATCACAAATTCAGACATTCGGACAATCTGGTCCGGACATCGGACATTTGGGTCCGGGTCCAGGTCTGGCAGGAGTTTTCGATTTATAATTCGGACAGGGTCCGAGTATGAATTTTTTGTCCAAATGTCTGATTTATCTGGACCCGAATCGACCAGGACCCGAATTTTTGCCAGCCCTAATTAACATAACATACCATGGTTTGCAACAAAAAAAGGGTTTCGTTTCAAAGCGGTTGTTAGGCCTAATATTGCAACCGTTCTCTTTTCTGGAAGGATCATTGCGGTCCATGTGAGATGTGATGAAGAAAAGAAATGTAGCAAAGCGTAGTTCACTCAACTTGAAACCTTTCTGATGCGGGCGTTTCATTGTGGAATGTCCTCATCTTGAAGCGGTTTCGCACCTTTGTTTCGATCTTACGTTATTTGGAAACAATGTATTCCTAGCTTATCGAGATTCGAATTTGATATCCGGTAGTAATGGAACATATTGTGGCGATGATTTTCTTGTTCCCAGGAATTTCGTTGATCCACCCAGACATTTGAGGGAGTCATTATTGGATATTTTTCTGACTCAAGATTATAGCATACTAAAGCAAAACTATGGTAATAAGCCGTCCTTTACTTCTTTTGTTATGTACTAGCAGGTACATCTAACTACACTACACTAAACTAGCCGATTCGTCCGCTAAGGCTGTTGTTTTGATTAGTTTTGAGTTTCCATGTGATGTTATGACATCTTGTTCTTAGCTGATTCATATGCCAGGCGATCGGTTTGATTACTTTCGAGTTTCCATGTGATTTTGTAATGACAGCTTGTCCTCATGCATTATTCCTCTATTATTATACTATCTTTTTTTGTTGAACATAATTAACAATGATGAATAACATGCCTTTTCCCTGAATTATTGCTGTTCTTTCATTCTAATTTAATACATGCTGTTTGTTTCTTACAGCTACGCCTTGTTTGGAATGTTTGATGACTTGATACTTCTGGCTAAAGGTGGCCTTGTTGCATATCTTGGACCAGTAAAGAAGGTGGAGGCATACTTTGAGGGCCTTGGAATCACTGTTCCGGACCGTATCAATCCTCCTGACCACTACATTGATATCTTAGAGGGCATAGCAAAGCCGGACTCAGATTTAAATTATAAAGAACTTCCAATTCGGTGGATGGTTCATAATGGATACCCCGTGCCCCTTGACTTGCAAAGTGAACTTGGTCTAGAGGGATCTTCACAACGGGAATCCGTCAATGGAGATACCCCTTTAGCTGCTGAGGGGCAGTCTTTTGCTGGAGACCTTTGGCAAGATGTGAAATGCAAGGCTGAGTTCAAGAAAGACATCATACGACATAATTTCTTAAAATCAAATGACCTGTCAAAGAGAGTAACTCCTGGAGTCCTCCAGCAGTATAGATATTTCCTCGGACGGTAATCTCTCTCTCTCTCTCTCTCTCTTCCCCCCCTTCCCCCTCCTCTCCTTCTTTGTTATTTACATGATGGTCTCCTGAAGTTTGTGTAATAATTTTTGAGACCGCTAACTTTTGTTTCTGGATCTCTGAGGTTTGGAGTCTGAATGTCCTGGTCTATATTTTGTACAGAGGTCAACCAAAGTTGTAAGCTGAGAAGTTCCCTAAAAATCATTTTTTAATAAATTTCATATAGAGTAATATTGAGTCAATTGAAACCCAAATTTTTCATTAAAAACCTGAATTTTTTTCATGCCAATCTCTGTCGATCCCAAAGTCAGGCTCCAGTCACCCTAGAGGGAGGGTGAATAAGGCAACTACCAAAAATCTTAATCAATTTCAAAATTGATTCTGACAGTGAATATGATATTAGTGTTAGCAAGAAGTAAGAGATTCAGATTCTGAACAACAGGATATGAGGTCTAGCAGCAAAGCAAGCACTGTGTCAGAGCAATGTACAACTGTAGAGATGATGAGCGTAACATAATATAAATTGGACAATGGAGTAGTATATGTTCACCAAGTTCATCCTATATAAAATGGATGCTTCTATTCACGAAGTTCACCAAGTTCATCCTATATAAAATTGATAAGTCTGATGGTGAAGGTGTAGGAACATTTGCATGCTGGCTTCGCTTTATGGCATTGCTTAGACCTTCTGGTGGCCCCTTGCATGCAACAGTTTTTGCACCTATATCAATACTAAGGGAGAGGGAAGGATCGAGAGACTTCGACGATGAGCTTCTAGGGAGGAGTTTTTCGAGGAGGATGAACTGCTGGAAAAGGATGAATTTGCTGGATGAAGAGGAGGATTTAGACTTAGATGGCGAGAATGTGTTGGTAGAGAAGGAGCTAGAAGTCCCAAATGAGGAAGGGGAGTGGTGATGTATGTGAAGTAACAAGAGAGTTGGGACAAACTTGGGATGGCATTGTGAGTTCAGGAATGTCAATGGATAGGAGAGAGCAAATCCTGCCTCTGTAGAGATTCTCAAAGACCAGTTACCACATTCATTCGAATGGTCTTTGTTACTTGTTCCCTAGGCATATTTTTTCTAATCCATTTGATATTTCTTGAGGACCTTTGACATACTTTTCCTGGTTGATGAAAGTGCCATCTTGGCATTGATTGATTTGCAATCCAAGAAAGAAATTGAGCGCACTGACTTTGTTCATCTCCAATTCTTATACAGAAAATTCCTTGCATGAAATCTCATAGTAGCATGGATATGATATTGTCAACATAAACTTGTAGGACTCAATTTCTTTTGATTGTAGAAAAAGAGTTTTGTCAATGAGTCTTTCTTTAAAACCATTTTCTATAAGAATTTGCTCAAGCTTTCAGAAAAAATGGCCTTATGCAACTTATAGACCTATTCATGATACTCTAAGCTCTAGAATCGAGGGGATTGTTCAAAATACTTCCTCTAATAGGTGTCCATTTATAATGTACACTTCACAACCACTTGAAATAACTCACTTGCAGCATATGATGCAAATGGCAGGAACATCAGGAACATCCTAATGGTTCCCAGTCTTGCTACCAGGGCAAAGGTTTGATCATAAGCAATTTCTTCATCTTGATTATAGCCTTTGGCTACGTGCCTGGTTTTGTTTCTCATAACCATCATAGCCTCATCTAGCTTGTTCCTAAAAATCCATTTTATGCCTATCATAGGTGATCTTTAGGTCTAAATGTTAAGAGTCCAAACCTTGTTCCTTTCAAATTAATCTAGTTCCTCTTACGTGGCTAGGATCCAATAAGGGTCTAAGAGGTTGATTGGGACTCTTGGGTCCTACAAGAGACATAACAGATGAGGATGCTCAAAATTTCTATGAGAAGATCACGTTCTTACATGTGAGTTGATGTCATAGATGATGTTGTTTAAGGGATGTGCTGATTGATATTTGAAGCCTCTCATGTTCTAGAAGCTCAAAGTATAGAGTATTAAGCTATTACTACATCATCTCTTGGATCATCTCTTTTTGGATCTAGCCTTCAAGTAGTATCATAAGTTTGACCTTGAGTTCTAAGATGTTGACTATGAGTTGCTGTTTGATTTAGATTGCCAGATGCTTTCTTCTTTCTCATTATGGTTGTTGAGCTTGATTTCTCGAAAGGATGATGAGCCCATCTTTTGATAATTGTTTTCGTCAAACACAACATGCATATTTTCCTTAATAACTTTTCTTCTTCTGTTGTATGCTATGCTTTACTGTGGGAAGAGTATTCAACAATGAATCCTTCGTCTCTTTTTAGTTCATATTTCATGAGAGGTTCCTTGCCATTGTTATGAATAAAGCATCTGATTGGTTTAAAATATGAAGCGGTAGGATTTTTGCCTTTCAACAACTCATATGGTGTTTTCTTGAGGATTAGCCTAATTAACCATCTATTCAGGATGTAATATCCCACTATTTCTGCCCGAAAATTTTAAGAAGATCATTTTCATATATCATGGGCTATTGCTATATCTTCTAATGTTCTTTATTCCTTACTACAACTCCATGCTATTTTGGACTTGTGAAGCTAAAAGGTTGTGAGAGATTCCATGGTGTTCACAAAATTCAATAAAATCTCCTTTGAATTCATTTCCATGATTAAATCTGACTGCTACAATTGGAGAACCCATTAAGTTTATCATTTGTATCCTTTAGGAGTTGCACCCAAGTGAACCTGGAGAAATCAAGCATAACAGCCACATAGGTGCTGCCTCCTACACTTTTTAATTTGATTGGGCCCACACAAATCGATCTGCAATAGTTCAAGCGGATTAAAAGTGGACAGCATTGTCATAGGTTTACAAGAGGCATTGACTTGTTTCCCTCTGACACATGTACTGCACACTCGATGTTTATCGTGTTCCTAGTTGGGTAGGCCTCGTATTAGTTAATACCCGGCTGCTTTTTCAAGAGCATGCATATTGGCATGACCCAATTTTTGATGTCACCACTCACAACCATCCTTCTTCATAAACAACTTTTAGACATGTAAGATGCTTAAGATTTACGTACTCTAAGTTACTCACATAGACATCTCATAGTCTAGGTTCAAAAAGGGCTATTTCCCATGTCTTAAGGTTGGAAATGACACATTCACGACAATTGTGCAGGACTCTAGTTCCCTTATCACCCAATTGAAAAATGATAAGAAGATTAAACTGAAGAACGTCCACTAGATAAACATGTTCCATGGACTTAAGAGGAATTCTTACCAACTTTTGCTTTTCCAATGATCATACATATCTTTTTGTTAGGATAACTTGTCCCTCTTTCTGGTCTTGAAACTCAGACAACACTGATTTGTTTCCAGTCAGAGAGCACCTCAAGTCATGAGTTTTACTTGAAGTATACGGGCAAAGAAAACATTACACCTTTTTACTACCCTTGACAAATTTGGGTCCAAAGTTTTTGGCATCTAGTTGTTTTAGGTACCAAAATATATTTTGCTCTTGGTTGGTTCACTCTATTGTGATGTTTGGTTGAATGTAATGTAATAAAAATGTAATGCAATCCTGATTACTTAGTTTGTGGTAATCATTACACAATGTTTTTTTTATCGCATTTCTCTTATCCAACCAAACAAGATAATGAAAATGCAATTACAAATGCATTACAAAGTTGATTACATCTAAGCAGACGTCACATATGAGTTTTTTAATGAACAGTGTTGCTCATATTTTGAGCAGGGTGACTCTGAAGGCTATCTTAGGTTTTACATTAAACAAAGAAGTTTTTATAAAGACTTATTTTTGTTGCTTGGACTATGCCCAATACCTCTCTGTTGAAGGAAACCTTTCGATAGCCAACAAGTATACCTAAACCTTTTTGTCTCTCGGCAAATTTTAGAAGTGACTTATGATGGTCTTGACACTTATTCTTTAACATGGCCTTCTCATCCTCTGAGGCTTTGAGTTATATGTGGAGCTCATCACTAAGTTTTTGCTTTTCTTTCTGCAAAATCACGATTTGGTTTTCAAGGACAAATTTCAGATATTTATTCCCTTTACACTCAAGTCATCCAATAATGATTTCTGCTAGATCTTTTGATAGACTGCGAAGATGGAGGAATACCTGTTCATGGTTTATTCATCTTATTCTTTATTTCCGTAACTCATCATTGGCCATGAAACATACTTTTTGCTAATTCTCCCTTTTTTGACTTGTTTTCACTAGAGTTTGAGTAGCTTCAGGTTGCTCCCATTGCTTTCTTGCTGTTGGCTTAAAATTTTTTCTTTCCTACCGTTAATTGTTCTAGGCAATCCTTTAACATATGGTATGGCTGGTTGCATCTATAGTAGATCACAAGATCACATAGTCAGAGCTTGAACTTTGTGGAAGGAGTTATAGTCTTGGCAACATTAAGAGTCCTCTGACTTTATTGTGATGGTATCCTGACTTTCATTCAGGATTCCTTGACTTTGAATTAGTTAAAAGATAGATTACCAGAGCAACTAAGCAACTTGACTTGGTGCCCTAGGTGTGATGGTAGCACAACTCTAAGGCTAGTTTAGAATGTATTTACTCTTAGAGATCCATGACGGATGTAAGCATGAACTCCTAAGATAATATGAATTTGCACAATTAATTCCTACATTATCAATCATATAAATGAATTTGACTTTCATTCAAAACACATAGCCAAGCTTAGAGTTCAAGTATAGCAACTTGGCTCTGACATTAAGTTCAGAGTGAGAGATTCCATGAATCTCTTTGATGAAAGGTAAACAACTCGCGAATATTATTAAAAAAAATTCATGATTGAATCTCTCATGACCCAACCTTTTCATTGGAAACCTGATTTTCCCCATCCCAGTCTCTATAATCAAACTGAAAGGTGTGTGACTTGAAAATACTAATATTTTGAAACTTGATATAAATCTAGAAATTATATTTAATCCTTCACTGCTTCTGTAAATTTTTCTTTTACTGAATATTTTTGTAGTTCCCACCTTTTTCGTGCATTTTTCAATCTTCATCAGTTATTGTGTTTTTCTTAAAGTTTTCAATACCTTATTTCCTTTGTTTCAGTTGTTTATTTAATTATTTCGTTGGCCTCCATCTCTATTTGAGTTTAGATTTTCTTCATGAATGAGTAATTGATTAAAACAAAATTATTGTAGAAAAAACTTCTAGCTTTTCCTAACTTAACCATCTGTCAGCTATGATTTTCCATGGTTATTTATAGGGAAAATCCTATAGATATTTAGCTAGATTAGAAAACAAGAAGACACGTATGATAACATAATCTATGCTCCTAAGCTAAGAAAAATACCAATTTCCTAAAGACTATCCTAACAAAATGTCACATCAAAATTCTATTTCTAGCCAAATGTTATGCCTTAAAAAAAAAAAATTTCATTCAAACAAAATATTTTCCTAAGTACTATCTTATAGGAAATATATGTAAACAAAGTGTTCCCCTGAAATAACGAAAAACACTTTAATAAAATATTACTGATATCTCAAAACACTTTAATATTATCCTATATATTTCCATTTTGTATCATTCTCTCCTTTGTCCAAAAAACTCGTTCTCGGGTTGTAAAATATGGGGTGTAGTTGTTGAGATTTTTTCCAAGCAAATATGGGGAACCTTTAGTGTCAAGATGAAAAGATCTAACCTCCACAGGCTTCTAATAGTGGTCAGCAGCAATGAGATTAGTACACTTGAAATAATGAAATTCCATTTGCATAGATCTAGCTTTAATTACCTTGAATCAGTGTCATAGACTCATAGTCCTAACCAATAGTGTAGCAAACTTACTCTAGCGAATATTCTGAGCGAGGGGTGTAGTCAAGCCAAGTCAATCCCGAGCTTGCCATGCTCGAAGCTCAGCTCATGGGCTTGGGCTCTCGGCAAGCTCGGCTCGTGCAAAGGCTTATGTGTGACTCAGGCCTAATCATGGGTTTTCCGACTCTTTACTGCTTGGGGGCTAAACTTGACTTATTGAAGGATCAGATAAAGGCTTACCTTTTAGGATTTGGATATGGACCTTGGTCCTTAAGTATGAATGTACATTGAGGCTCTCAAATAAATACAAAGCAGTGATGAGTGTACCTAATTCATGTAGCTATATGATAGTTGTAATTGTCTAGTCATTGATAGTTGGTCGGTTGGTAACATCATTAGTCAATGGGTAATAAGGTTAAGAGTGTTAGTTTACAAATTTATTCAATTGCCCTCTGCTTTTACATAAGTATGTGACCAGATGAAAAGTCTAAATTATAAAGAGATGGGAGGGGGGACGAAAGGAGGCAAAAGTTGGATTATGAGATAAAAGTACACCATATTCTTGTGACAGTGTGATCGTAAACGGTAGTTCTTATCAAACTAATTAACTCTACATGGAAAGTTTATTTATCAAACCCTAATATTTGTTTTTGAAGAAGGCTCGCGAAAGCTCGTTATGCTCGTTAGCTTAGTTTGTTTAGGCTCGGCAAGCTCAAGAGCCCAAATTCATAAGGCTTGAGCTTGGCTTGGATAACCAAACAAGCATGGCTCAGCCCGACTCGAGCTTGCCATGAGCTAGCTTGGTAAGCCAAAAAGCAAGCCAACATGCAGGATAGCTCAAATCACCTACACCCCTATTCTGAATCTAGTTCCACATATAAAAATCTCTTCGCTTGCTAGAATTTAAGCACTGGCCAATCAACTAGTCTGCTTGGATGTATGCCCTCGGAAATTTTAGGAGGGTACTTTGCTACTATGTTGCTCGAACTCTAGTATAGAGTGCCAAATATAGGTACATATCCGCGTGTCTAACATAGGGTGCAAAAACTAAGGATTCGGGAATCCATATCCAAAAATTGCGACACGGGTAATTCATGGATATAGGTACGGGGACTTGGGTACTGAATCGATTATTCTTTTAGTATTAAGAATTTAAGACTTAAGTAATGAATGGAAGATTCACACTAAAGCAAAAAGAATCTAATTAATAGAAGATATTACGAAGTATTGGAACTTGGTTTATTTTTTGCTATAAAAATGACAATTACAAATTATGGTAACCAATTCAATGATAAAAGATTTGTACCAAAGAAACAAAGTTCTAATGGATATAAGCTATTAGAAAGTACGAAAACTTAATTAAATTAACTACAAAAATAAAAAGTAAAGATTATAATAACCAATAAAATTGGCAATTACATGGGTGAAGGCCAAGACAATTAAAAATGGTAGTTAAAGTTAATTCATAATGATCACCTTTTTTCAAGGAAAAAAGGGGAAAAAAGGGGGGAAAAAAAAGGGAGATGAATATTCGTCTATGTTAGTTGGACTTGGGTACGGGTGTCCGATGTAGATACGTGTCCGAGTACTAGGCTCAACTATTTTCAAGAAAATTTGTAGATTTTCATTGTAATTTGAAGCCTCAAAGGTGTCGTATCATTGTCTTAGCATCAAGGGTCCAAGACGGGCATGTAGCTTGTAATCAAGAGTCGAGGTAAGATATATATATTTGGGGATGCCCCCCAGAAGACCAGAAATTTTGTGCTTTCTTGTTCTTCATTCTTTCGCCTGACTTGTTGCATCTTCTATAGTCTTACTTTGTACTTTTCAAAAGCATAAAACTTTGTTCCTCCAAGTGACCTTAATTTGCAGATAAAAAGTTTGAATGGTTATACCTTTTCTTTCTCAAATCAAATTGAAATCAAAGCAATAAGAACACTAGTGAAACCCTAGGAGAGAGAAAATTGGGGCCATGAATCGAGGCCTCTAGCCTTAATTTCTTTTAACCGTGAATCTGCCACGTCCATATGAAATCATCCTTCTCATGTCCATATTCTGTGCCTGTACCTCTGTCTTGTCGATCTGGGTGTGGTGGTGAAACAGGTGAGTCCGACCATCTTAGCTTTGCATTGATCCCTTTGAGGTTTCAGATATTAATTAATATGACCTTAATAGTTTAGGGCTTAACTTTACCAACCTTGAAATTTTTCTGTTGTATTATTGAAACATTACTCCAATGAATATGTAAAAACCTAGGAAGTGATTGACTAATTTTCCTTGTTATAATGCTGCTACCATGTAAAGGATGGGAGAGAACAAGCGAGAGAGAGAGAGAGAGAGAGAGGGGAAAGTTGGTTAATTACCTTTCATTTTGCAGATATTCACTGGAGTAATGTTTCCATGATACAACGCTAAAATTTTATGGATGGCAAAGTTAAACCTTAAAATATGAAGGTCATATTAGTAGTCTGGAATGGGTGGTGCAAAGTCCACCATGGTTATTCTTTTTTGGTTTATCTCTTTAGTTGTGCTTTTATAGGGATAAGGATTGTAGGGAGCTTATAACCCAGTGCCTGAGGTTGAAGTGTGTGGGATATAATCGAAGTAAGCCCTAAGAATAAACCTTGGTTTATTGAGGGCAAGCTAAACTATGACACAGAGAGCACATCTTGATAGCGAATGAGAAGGGAAATGGGAGAGGAATAGGGAGAGAGGGCGAGGTGAGATTATGGAAGAAGGGAAAGTTAGAGGAAGGAACAGGAGGAAATTAGCATCTCTGTGCTTAATTCATATTCATTCAATATTTAATAATAGATTAATGGGTGAACAATAGTGTTAACATGCAATCACTCTGACTGTCTGTGTGGATTAATGGGAGAGAGGTGTCTGTGTGGATTGACGGGAGAGAGGGGAAGGGTAGGAGAATGAAGGTTAATCAACTTTAATTACCCTTGTTTAAGAAAATTAGATGAGGAGAGAGTGGGTGGGGAATGTTTCACCCCCATTTTTATTGACCCCTAAAATAAGGGGGATTTGATGATGGAGGGGAGAATTTAGTATTTCTCCATTCTTTCCCTCGATCCCTTTTGTCAACATATCCAAACAAGTGAACATCAATCACTTTCTTTCCCCTTTGTTACCTTCCCCTCTTTTCCCCTCCCCTCCCTCCTTTGTTGTCAATCTAAACAAACTGTAAGACTTGGAAAATAAACTAAAAAACTTAATTCTATCTTAAATAGAATAAGAAATTAAATCTTATTAAGATACTCCTAAATAAACTTATTTTGACTTATCTAAAATACTCCACAATCTTCTATACGAAAATAGATAAAAATATTGTAAAAATACAACAATTTCCAAAATACAAGACCACTCTCTATATTCCTTATTTAGGTTTCCTTCCTTTTATATTCATTTCCATTAGACCTAGCAAAAATTGACCAGACCTGGCAAAAATTGATTTGACCCGAAAAATCGACCCGAACACACCTGAAAATTTTGGGTTTTGAATACAATTTTCTCGACCCGAACCCAAAATAAACCGAACCCATAAAACCTGCAAATTAGCGGGTCAAACCCGACCCAAACCAGAGCCCGCTCACTTGACCCGAACATTATATCTTTAGTTTTTGATTTTTCTCTAATTTATCTCTCTTAACCATAATAATCATTTTTATCAAATAGTTTAAAAAGACATTATATAACTATTGCAATATTTACAAATTAAACAATAAGAATCTTATTTTTTCTTCTTCATTCTCTGAAAATAATATCGTACTTCTTTTATTCAATTTTATTTGATTTTCATTCTAGCTAATCTTAAACTATGATGCTAGTGGTAGGAAAACGGGTAGACGTATTCGTATTGGCGTCGGTCCATTGATAAAGTTTTACTTAACTAGACATTGGTAGGTTAGTTAATAAAAATATTAAATTATTAAATAGGTTTTTAATGGTCAAACTGCTACAAAGCATTAAAATGCTCTGATAGGTTGCCCAATAAATGGACAACTTGCTATTGACCTTCTTTCAATGTACAAGTCGATCTACCCAAAACCAAGTGGAACTTGATTGTTTGTCCGCTCATACAAGATGTTCATATATTATAATAAAAATTTTGAATATTTTTAATATTCTTTTGAGAAATTACAACTATTATGCCTTTTCATTAAATACTGACAATTTTGAGTAAAAAAATTTCTGAATTTTTGATTTTGAAAAAAGAAAAATAACTCACAGAAAAGGCGCTCTAAACCCATTTGGTTGATCCGAAACCCGTAAAACCGAAATACACCCGCTCGTATTTTACCCGAATCCGAAATACACCCAGCCCGTATTTTACCCGAACCCGAATACACCCGACCCGTATTTAACCCGCCCGCCCGAAGTGACAGGTCTAATCTCCATTATTCTTCCCCCTTTTCCCTTATCTGATATCTATCAATTTGATAAATCTGGACGGATGACAAATATCTATTGGATGGACGATAGATTCACTCCTAATTGTATGAATGGGTTGGCTTTACGGTTCACATATGGTCCATATTTATTTAAATCACAACACTTCTTTTATCCTCTGAGAAGAAGTACCAAGTATGCCTAGCATTAAAGCCATCACTATCTTTCCTTTGTTAAGTGGCACAGCCTTTTTTATTTATTTATTTATTTTTGGTGGGAGTTCGATGGTACAAAATAGACAGAAAATGATATGCAAGAATAACGAGTATCATGGACCGAGTACCTTTATCAGATAAGATTGTTGGTGTTCGGCCATCCAATGTGTTATAATCTAGTCATATATGTAACATTTGTGCTTTAAGGGTTGGCAAGCAGCGATTGAGGGATGCTAGAATCCAAGCAGTGGACTACCTGATTTTGCTTCTTGCTGGGGCTTGCTTGGGAACTATTGCCAAAGTGAGTGACGAATCATTTGGGGCGGTTGGTTATACGTACACTGTCATTGCCGTTTGTAAGTCTTCTGATATTGATATCTGGTTGCAATTAGCTGGTACTGTTTCATGCAACTTCTAATTGTTTCAACTGCTTCTTCCAGCTCTACTATGTAAAATTGCAGCTCTGAGGTCATTTGCCCTGGATAAGTTGCACTATTGGAGAGAGAGTGCTTCTGGCATCAGCAGCTTGGCGCATTTTCTTGCAAAGGACACAGTCGACCATTTTAATACAATAGTTAAGCCATTGGTTTATTTATCAATGTTCTACTTCTTCAACAACCCTCGGTCCACCATCCTTGAGAACTACCTCGTTTTGATCTGCCTTGTTTATTGCGTAACTGGCATAGCCTATGTACTTGCCATCTGCTTCGAACCAGGTCCTGCTCAACTGGTGGGTTTTATTATCTATCAATTTACCTTAAGGATTGATCCTTTCAAAACATTTTGGCACATTCTTCTATATGTTTTAGTACATTACAATGTTTGCTCTTCTATAAACCATCTTTGCACTGAGCTTTGATTTTGGAATCTCTGAAACAATTTTGGTGGCTTTAGTTTTGAGGATTGCCTAGACATCAAATTAATTTATGAATAATAAGTATATTCTATAATTCGAAACCCCCCCCCCCCCCCCCCGCCCCCAAAAAAACCCAACAAAAATTGGTATCTATTTGATCTTACAACTTTTTGTTTCCCCCTTTTTTTGGTTGCAGTGGTCAGTGTTACTTCCAGTTGTCTTCACTCTCATCGCAACCCAAGATAAAGCAAAGGGGTTCCTAAGTAGGTTTGAAGATTTTTGCTATCCTAAGTGGGCTATGGAGGCATTCATAATAGCAAATGCACAAAGGTTTGACTTCCACGCCTCCTTACCCTCTGCCCCAAAGTAGGAATTATCTTGTATTATCTTATGAGAACTTTTCATCGGGAAAAAATGAAGAATTAACTACACCCAAGGATTCAAAATGCGGTTTCGGTTGCGATTTCATTTTTGATCGCGATACGGCAAAATCGGTCTAATGCAGCAAGTGCATTCCATACCGCGGCCATTGCAGCATGTAAACGCGGTTCGTCCAACTCTAAAACCTTTCCAATGCGACCATTTCGTTGCGGTTGGGCCACATTTTGAATCCAGGACTACACCAATGCTTGTGAGAAAGCACTCCAACAGTAGGAACATCAATTTTGTCCTGTTGAGCCCTTAAAGGAAGCCAATATAAGGGGGTGTTTATAGTGTAAAGTCAGGTTGCTAAGTAATAATACAATAGATTACATTCATAATCTGAGACTAATAATTTATCCCCGTAAGAATCTTCTTATTTCCATCTCTTTTCCTGATCACATTGGCATCTCTTTTGTTTCAGTGTCTTGTCACCTAAATTTAGCAAATGGGTTGTTTGAACCAGGTGATTAGGAGTTGGCTTATAATCAACTTGATCAGTTATTTGACTCTGATTTGGTTCAGATTTGGCCAATTTTGGGCACTGTGATGTTTGAATATACTATTGTGGTGGGTTAAGTTCCTAGAGAAAATATTCTGAACATTTGATAGGAAAATTTGTGGCCGGTTTGGTTTTGATGGTGTAATTTTGGGTATGAATCAAGTTTCATCTGCCTTATTTCGGGTTTGGATGAGTCTTATTTGGGGTCGCTCTGTTCAAATAACTGGGTACGGGCCAGTTTGCTAGGTGCACTTTAGCCTGCTTTGATTGGAGATCAATGTCCTCAAAAATTGATGTCCTTAAGAGTTTGCCATCTTTCATGATCTGTTTGTATATCTCAGATTGTTTACCCTGCCTTCTGCTGAAAGCATAGTTACCAGACTGATGGCCATCCCACAGAGCACTTCTTATTTTCTTCAGGCAGCTGGTGCCAGCATGCTGACTGCAATTGTGCTTGTATTGTTTTTTCCGATTTCCTTTTAAATCAAATCATCCAAAGTCTCATTGACACTCCAATAATGGAATGTATTAACTTGTCTCTGTTAGCCCTTATAAATTATTATTTACTGCAAGTGCTGTGGGTTTGAGAGGAGAAATAGCAACCAACATTTTTTTTTTTTGATTTATAATTTTCTGCTTTTATGTTTTTTACGGGCAAGAAACTTTTATGCCAAACTGAAAAAGTTTCCACTTTAAGATGTCATTAACTGTGATCATCCAGCGAAACACGCTAGTCCTTTTTTTGTTTTTTGGTTTTTTTGAGAAATCGACGCAGTAGTTTAATGTTGCATATAATATACAACACATTTAATCTGTACCCCCATTTTGCTGGGGACAGAGCATTTGAGTCTTATACAAGTTACTTATTTCAAAACAAGAAACTGTGAGTCATTTGATGTCTTCTTTGTCTAATGTTGTTTGACATTGCTTTGTCTTCATGATTAGTAGACCAGGAAGCACAGACACATATATGAGCCATGGACATGACACAACATGGCATTGATAGGCTAAGACATGATTTCAAATCCAAATCCAAATCCGAAACTCGAAAAACTCGCCACCAGACGGGGTGTTAATAAAAAGATAATAATACAACATGGGCACATATTAATGAAAAAGTATTTATTAAACTATTTGAGCATTCATAGTTCGTTCTATGTTTCTAGCTGCAGAGAGGGTTTTGTTTGAATGTGAATAATCACAAAATGCCCATACTATATGACCCTGCAACCGACAAATGACAAAACCTAATTTCTTTGTGCTATTTTTATATTGGGCATGCATTTAACAGTGCCCAAGGCGTCTCCACGAATGTTGGTGTCCGATATCTGTTGGATGCGGGTATGTGAAATCGTGGAGAGTGTCCATACTTCTTATTTAGTAGATGAATGTTCTTTGCAAGGACATACATCCATTCTTCCTGGACTTGTTTATCAACAGTACTGTTACAAGGAGTAAACAAAGTTGGTAGCTTTGCCAGCATGGGCTTTCCCCACGTGTATTTTGGGAACTAGTGGGTTATGGAATCCTCTAATCCTCCACTTTGCAAAGTAGGTGACTAGACTGTCATGGATTCTGGCATCCCCCCCCCCCCCCCAAGTGCATTTTAGGAACTAGTGGGTTATGTAGTCCTCTTGTCCTCCACTTTGCAAAGTAGGTCAGTAGACTGTCATGGATTCTTTCCTGCATGTATAGCGAAGCGTTGAACCTAGGACATGTACTCTCTATTGAAGCACCAATGGTTGAGCTTTAACTTTCTGCATCACCATGGGATCTGAATTCATCAAGTTTTTTGTCCAGTGAAAAACCCTCTATATAGGTTTCCTATAGCAGCCATGAAAGGAAAAGGTGATACAGGATTTCATTGTGTCAATGCTAGCCTTGCATCCTGCTCTTCATAATTAGTGAAAATCATGTGCTCTTCATGGAAACAATGATCTACCAATGGTAGTTATAGACAATTGTACGCCTCTGAGTAGGTCCTGGACCAATATGCGTGTCTCCACTACATGTTGTCATATACTTCTGCATAATAACTTTAGCAGGTGATATGTCCACCTTTTTTGGACAGCTAAAAAAGCCAAATTTGCAACTTTTTTTTTTAAATAAAAAAAAGCTTGGATTATACTGGACTAAAAGCAAATTGCAATCGCCTATACCTTTTATGTGCGGTGATTCTTTTCAACAGAGTATTAGGCAGCAAATTGTTTTTCATGAATGGGTGCAGTCCAAGGAGCTTCACTGCAACGCAGTTAGGCGGTAAAGCTGCTGAAAAACCATGAGCTAAGAAGGCGATCTGTACTAGGTCTTGGTTACACAAGCATATTATGGAGAATTCACCTCACAGGTGCAGTGCCTCCCTTGGTCTCACTGACGTTAGAAAACAGCACATCTTTGAGGTTAGGAGCACAAAATTTTTCAAAATGACCTCAAACACTAGTGAAAATGTATAATTGGAGATGGGACTCAAATTTCCAGGTTTGGTTGGAGGAAAGGTTATTGATGTGGTGTTAATGTGCTTTAAAATCTTCCCGGTTTCACCAAATTCTAGTATTGCATCTGTAAATAGGTCTCCAATGACAATCCGTACTTTCTTACAAAGCACTGCCTTATCAGGCCTTTGATTTTGTTGGGGAATGCAGAACAGTGTGTTTACTGCTTTGTGAATGACTTCTAAGTCTCATAAAAGTAACTCGCTTAGTTTAAAAAAGCCCGCCTGAGGCACGCCTCGGGTGAGGCTACCAGATCAGTGTGCCTCGGAGGGGATGAGGTGCGCCTCAAGGATGCGAGGCTATATCTCTCTCCTTTTTTTTCTTTTTCTTAGCCTTGCCTTTACCTTTTTTCTTCTTTTCCTTCCTTGGGAGCTAAAAGGTGAGCTAAACTTGTACCGTAAATATGTGCATTGGGGAACGACGATGATAAGATAACATATCTTCAGGTTATTTGCGGTGTTAGTAGTCATATTGATATCTAATCACATTTTAAATGTATTTATCTAACTTGTTTTTGCAAAATATGCTTTGCGAAATGTGAAATACTTTAAAAAATTTTTGCATAGAAGTGCGCCTCGCATCTATGATGCGTGCGCCTTCGCCCCGCGCCTCACGCCTTGGGACCCTCTATGCCTCAGTGCACCTCGCGCTTTTTAAAACTAAGCAAGTAAGGAATCTTATGGAAATGGGGCGGGAAATCTCCATTGCCGTTGGGGAAAAGCCCCGGCCTGAAGTGTTGTTATTAAAAAATCCCCGCCCTGAAGCGGGGAAAAATCTCTTTACTGAGGACTAGCATCGATGACTTGTCTTTTTCAAGCTTAGTGTTTTAACATCACTAAATGGTTGACAAGATATTCTTTGTATACAACTAGCTCCAACAGGTTTATATCCCTTGCCATATTTGTCAAGTCTTCTGTAAGTGACAGCTTCTTTCATTCCCAGCCATTGCAGTTTATGTTGTCAGATTGTTATGATTTATGAGCGATGAATCTTTTGTATTCAGCGAGAGCTGATTTTTAAGGTTTATGAACTTGCAGAGTGATCTTGATTCTGCTTATTTAGCTCAAACTCAGAGGATCTCTATCCATTGGTGTGGAGTTGCATAGGCGTGTATTGACGATTTTTAGCTTTCAATGAGCTGGAATATCTTGTACCCTCTCGCATGGGTTTGTCTTCCACATGGTACTATGACTTTAATGACATATTCATCATTGTGCCACGTATCATGACCTTTCTAGGCTTATAGGACCGGTCAAGTAACTCCGTGAAAGATGACCATGGGGTTGTCATCTGGTAGGTGCTCAATGATGATGGAATATTTAGCAACAGGAAATAATTGCAATATTTCTCATGGATGTTGAACTTTTCCAGTTTGCTAGAAATTTTACTGACATCGTCATGCACCTTTGTCTGAATTATGTTGTTGCCCTTTGCTGTGAGCTCCTATAAGTAGCCGCTATGTATACGTTCTTAAAATTCTGGCATATTCGGGTCGCAGATAGGTTGTCCTCCAATTTTGTCATGCTGACTGAGTAGATTATTAAGTCACTCCCAACTGTCCAATTTTGTCGTCCAGATTGAGTAGATCATTAAGTCACCCCCAACCATTCCAGGATTAGTAGTGCGCTTAGAGAGCTGAAGTTGATATTTTTCCCTCAAAGTTCCCTTTTATCATTTTCATGTGAACTTAGATGGTCAAACACAAGGGTGACATGTTTTGAATTGAGGCGTAAAAATGTGGACTCTTCAGGATGTTTTGTTTTGGACACTCAGGAAATAACGCAGCAAAGCTTTACTGGATCTGTATCCTACTCTTCATTTACTTCCCATGAAAGTACTGAGTCTTGGAGCGCCTTCTTTTGAGATTTTATTATTGATAATTCCTGCTATCTGCCACAAATTGGAATGTCAAAAGTTTCATCTTGCTCTTTTAAGGGATTATTCATAGCCCTTATGCTTTGAGTTACCAATGCATCCATGATCATCGTGATTTTGTGATCCTATTGTTGCACCATCTATTCTTGGCAAGGTTCCCAGGATCCAATAACTACCATGGTTGCTTTGCCTTTTTCCTCATCCCCCCCCCCCCCAAAAAAGCATTGTTCTAGCTGTTGTTACCAAGTCCTTTAATTTCTCATCAGTTGAAACGCAGTACTTCTCCCTGCTAATCTTGTTCACACACTAGTAATGCTGATCAACCCAGGATCTGCATTCTGATGCTGAGCGACTTGAGGCCCAAGTTAGGCTGAATTTATGTGATAAGTACTGATCCATGTTCCGACGTGAGTGATCTGGCAGGCATTCCTACTATATGTAGTCCTGTTGCCACCTTGTGCCCTGCATGATCTGGCTGTCCTTGGTCCAAGTGCTTTGCCTTGAGACAGGGCCCCTCATCGTGGAGACTACGTTGGGGTCACTCTTGCTGTAGCATATATTGTGCATGAATCAGTGTCAGTGTTTGTTTTCTCGTGGTCTTTAGTTGTGGACATGATAAAGGGGGGGGGGGGGGGGGGGGGGGGGACCCATCGGTCATACTTTAGATTCGAGCTTGATAGTGTTAAAATTTTCATCGTGTAGTGGTTCTAGGTTGGGGTCACTCTTAATGACCATATTTTATGGTTTTTCTCCCCCTTTGATCTTGAATAATATAAACATTGAAATAATCTTCTTTAAATAAAAAATTAGAGAACTTCAAACTATGATGTTTAAACTTATTGACACCTTGATCACATTTTCTTAACAAGTAAAATAAAAAAAAAATGAATACATGTAATTATTATACTCTAAATAACAAAAAATACTTAATGGTGCAACGAATCATTTGTCTTAGACGAGATGGTCAATCATGTATGGTTCTTGTGTTGCTCAAGAGATACTACATACATGGCAGCATCGTTGATTTCATTAATTGATTCATGGGTTCCTTGTCACGGAAAAAGGCTAGGCAATGCGTCTTATTGGCAATGTAGAGTGAAGAATGATAAATAAAACTTAAAAAAGGGTGAAAAATTATGAGTTTTGCTCTTTTAAGCTTCATTTTAAAAACAAAAAGTTACCACAAGATTGTACGAATAGAGCTTTTGTATAGAAATCTTTTTTAAAAAAATTAAACCTAATGCCAACAGGATTCTAACTCTAGTAGGTTTGACCCAAATGTATTCGAGTCTTAAATCTTGTCCAAAATTCTAAATTTTGGGATGAATTTGGGTTGGATAAATTTTTGTTAGGTGTACTTAGTTGCTTTACATCTCCAAATGTTCATGATCAACCGTTTGATGCCCCCAACTTATCCGCCATTTTCCTGCACACTTTATCTGTATTTTTAGTCTGGTTTGCACTAGGCAGTGGTGGTGGTGGTGATTAGTGTGTCAATTGTCAAAAAGCTGCAAGAACATATCAACGAGCATTACTCGTGGGACAAGTCAGACAACCATCACACATATGACCTGTTAGAAGGAAAGATCAACTCCCACGCATGGGAGGTGGGTAAGAAATTGGCAGATACTCGAGTTAGCTTTCCCCCACCTTACACTTCCCCTTCCCCATATTCTGTGCATTCTTCCACAAAGATGCCACTGCAGATGCGGTCCCTAACTTAGATGTCTTTTACGAATAAGTAGGACACAAAAAAAAAAAAAGAAAAAGAAAAAGAAAGTCCTCTGCCCTAACAAAAGTGCACTTTTGATCACAGTTATGAAATCCTACAAACTTAGAGCACCTTCATTCCAAGCTCCAAAAGTTAGAACTCCATGCTGTTACATCAAAAAAGGTTTTACATTTTAAAACTTGGATTTTTTTAATTTTTCCTATTTATGAAACTCCAATTTAGATTATCTAATAAAATGTTTGACATGAACTCACACTGTAATATACAATTTTTTTAATCACCTAAATAATATGTTTACGGAAAAAAGTCACAAAAAGACAAAAAGTATGAAACCCGGGATGGAACGGCAAGGTGTTCCACGAGTCCGTTTCATTGCTGGGGGAATGCGCATTGCATGCTTTGCATGTCGAACAGTCATGGCCCTATGGAACGCGCTCTGAGCGTTGGACATGCTGTCAACATTATGGGTTTGACAGTGTAATGTAATATCATAACATGTTCTTTTCAACTTATAGTGAGACTTGTCATCAAAATTCAACATAGTTAACCATAATTTGGTATAATTTAGCATAATTCAATATAATTTAGTACAATTCAATATTTGTAAAAGTATTTAATTGATTAGATTGTGATTAAATTCAAATCACCTATTATTTATCAATAATTAGACTTATGTTGTTAATAATATAAATACGTTTATTACTGTTATCGTAAAATTCATTTTAAATGATCAAATTAGATTATGCAATGAAATAAAATGTTCTACACTTTTAAGTATAATATAAAAAATATTAATATTATTACATTGGTAAAATGCATATTTTTTATGAATTATGGTATTATAAAAATACATAAATTTGTCATAAATTATGTAAAAGTTACAAGTTTATTTTAAGAATGTAATTAAAATTGAAACACAATTTTTTACAAAAAAATTGCTAATAACAAATTAATAATTTTAGTCCTAATTTCATCAAATAGATTCTTATATCTAATTTTTACCTTATCTCTTGATTTAAAAAACATTACCTTATGTCATTCTCATCCTAATGGCTCACTAGTAAATGAAAGCTATTTCATTGTGTAGACAAAACAACCCCCACCATTTAATATACTATCTATAGGTAATGTCGACTTCTAATTTGCTAATAACTACCCAAAAATGTGTGTTTTAATATTTTTGATAATAATAATTTTAAAAATTAAATTAATTTGGAATCCATTGCCAATGATACATGAAATTATTGTGTTAATAATAGTAACCGCAAACTGAACATATATTTGTAAATTATTTGTATATTATACATATCATTCAAAAAAAGTCATTTAAAATTTAATTTACAACTACCATAGCATATAAAATACAAATCATTGGAAGATGATTATATTCTACCATAACATAAATAAATACTTATTTAAGGCATGTTCTTTTCAATGTATAATCAGTACTTATAATTAGCAATTCACACATTTTAGCATGTTTTAGCACAACTTAGCACTTTTAAAATGTGCTTGTTGAGTAGATTGTGATTAAACCCAAATCTCTTAATTGTTTATCAATATTTGGACTGATTTTGCTAATAGTATAAATAGGTTTATTGTGGTAATTGTAAAATGAATATTATTTTGAAGAAATAATTTATTAGTTAGCTACATAAATTTGTCATTAATTTTCCAAAAGCACATAATTATTTTAAGAACCTAATTAATTAACACAATTTTTTTGAAAAATATTTTTAATCAAAAATTAATTATTTTACTAACACTTTCCTACTTCAATTCATAATGATTAATGAGGTGATTGCACCGAATGCTAAATCTTAAATTTGTAATAGCGACTTGTTATGTTCTAACAACTGTCTGAATGGAAATTATTGGCAGTTCTAATTATTAATTTCAAAAATGAACAATGTGATCCATTATATCTAACAATATATGAAAATTTTATAGTAATACTGATGATTTCAAATAGTAGATATTCTTTTTTTTTAAGGGGTCTTTGAGTATCTATTTTATTAGAGTCGAGCTGCTGTTGGCCCATAAAGGGGTAGAGACTTTCCATTATATATTTTGTCCATTCGCAAGATTTAAATTCGAGACCTTACTTAAGGGAAATAAGTGTCAAACCACATAGGCTAACCTATATTGGTTCAAATAGTAGATATATTAGTAAATGATTTGTGTATTGTACATATCAATTAAAAAACCCATTCACAAATAAATATAACTAGGGTGAATCCCCTGCTTCGTACGAGTTTTTATTAATTCTATTTAATAATAGTGAAACTTTTTTTAATCATTGCTGACATCTAAGATATACTAATATACAAAATAATTATAGATACAAATAAAATTTTAAAAATAAACATAAGTAAAGTTATAATAGTTAATGAAATTACAATAATTTATTATTTTTCACATCATATTTTTAATATTATTGATTCAGGATTTTAACATCAGATTTTGCACAAATTCTAGAAAAATAGTTACCTAAAAATGATCCTATAATCTATACATAGTTGTCTTAAATACGGAAGTGAATTTATGACTTTCATTTTAATTACGTGACTCATATATGTGTGCGACCTAAAAATAACTGTAACAATTTATCAATACTTTTATTGTTTTACACCATTTTGTAGTAGACATTTTCGACGTCTCAAAACTATTTATTATAACTATTTTTAACTTTTAAGTTTTAGTATTAAAAGAGCGCATTAAATCCTTTTTATTGCGACACTTGAGATTAATTTTTTTTCTTAAAAAAAAGAAGATAGCCAATGATAATGTGACATTTGTCAATCTACCATAAACCCATTCATACTGGTCACTTTTATATTATACTAGGGTCATACCCTTGCGATGCAAGGATATAAGTGAACCTTTTTTTTTAAATATATTAATAACACAATAGATCGCTTCTTTTCAAATATTAAAAATAAATTGATGTGTTAGATTATTTAATTATCAAAAGTTGAGCGCTTTGCTAGATTTTTTTTTTTTTTTATTGTAGCAACATTTTCTTCATTCTTAATTTGAAGTCACTTTTTTATTTCATTTGTCCAGTATTTTATTGTTAAACGATGTATATTTTTTGAGAAGAAATTTTATTACTAAATAGTAATGACTATATGACATTAGGTGACTTTAATATATAGAATTGATATTGCATTACAGAGTAATTATTTTTTGAGTTACCATTGTTTCTTTTGCTTTTTTCATTAAATTATTTTAAATTCATTTTATATATGTAGCATAATTATTTATTTACTAATGTTTAAGAATTGTCTAATATATGAGACGTCTTTTCTTTTGTGGGCAAGTTTTAGTAGGTAAATGGATCAGCTTTTTTTATTTATCTTAATTTAATAAAAAATATAATATCTTCTTATTAATGACTACATAAGATATTTGAAAAGTGCATGTAAGAATTTTGGCCAATTATTGTTTTAAGTTCAATTAAATATAAATAAGTAATAAAAATGTATCAATTTTAAAATTAATAATAATTTCAGAACAACGTAATTATTGTTTTTTTGGGTTATTATTATTTATTTTATTTTTTGCCTTTTAAATCACTTAAAACTCCTTTTGTTTTCATAATATAATTATTTATTTACTATTTTCTTATCAAAATTCTCTAATATCTGTAACATCTACTTTTATGGACAAACTTTATGGGCCACCTCTTTAATTTATTAATACAATGAATATTTTATTATAGTATATTAATAAATATATAAGATATACAAAAAGTTATTTTTTAAAATAAATATAGCATTATATTAGTTAAACCATAAATGGACATTTATGTAGCTAATTAATTTTAGTGGCATTACACGTGGCATCCTAAGTGGCATGATACATGGCACTCATGCGTTGATTCCATCCAACTTTTAATATATATATATATATATATATATATATATATGATGATAGTTTACAAAAGCTAATATAGGATGTATACACATTTATAACCTCACAAATGCATTTATCGGCTTAATTACATATTAGATATAAACTCATTCATCATGATTCAGCATGGTTCAGTATATTTTACTCTGATTCAATATGATTTAATATGTATGAGTAATAAGTACCAATAAATACTTATCATAAGTGGAAGAGAAATGAACATGCCCTCACAAGTGCTTATTTTAGTGTGCAGCAGCTACCTAGCTATATGAATATATTTTCATGCTTAGTTGCAATTAGATGCTAATTATGTAAACTCATTCAGCACCATTCAGCATGTTTCAATGTGTTTAGTATGATGTATATTTTAGCATGCTTTAGCAATAAGTACTATTGGAGTCAATTTCAGGGCCTTCAACTATCAGCGTAATCCTTTGATTGAGATGGTTCTTGAACATTGAATCAAAGCTTTTATGCCTGGAAGGTCTTGAGTTCGAATCTCTGCATTCTCCATATTTATTGCGCAATGTATGAGCTGGCCTTTGTAGCGACACTTCTAGCCCGAAGAGCATTTATGTGAGGGAGTGTGTTACTGTATAAATAAATTCCTTGGTCTTCAACCATTAGCTTAACCATCAGTTTAAACTTTTAGTTGAGATAATTCTTGAACAAATACTGATAAATATTTATCATAAGTCAAAAAGAACATGCCCATACATACGCCCAAATGTCTGTTGTAGACTTGTAGGTGTGATAGTTATAATAGTTAAATGAATCAAGAAGCGAACTCATGAACATTTTACTGAATATAATGCAGTTCCCCTCCCCAACTTCTCAACAGAACTAAATTTGTCATTGAAGAGAATTTTTGCCATTATTTCCATGGATTCGTCCCTTTTTCAGGTACGCTGGGGTATGGTTGTTAACACGTTGTGGAGCACTGGATAAAAAAGGATATAGCGTCCGTGATTGGGCACTTTGCCTGTATGTACTAATTGGTTTTGGTGTAGTAAGTCGAATTGTAGCATTCAATTTTATGG
This sequence comes from Carnegiea gigantea, assembly GCA_029747015.1. NCBI lineage: Eukaryota > Viridiplantae > Streptophyta > Magnoliopsida > Caryophyllales > Cactaceae > Carnegiea > Carnegiea gigantea. Next base: position 74,694 of record JAKOGI010001649.1, read on the forward strand.
TAATCTTTCAAAAAAAATAATGTAAAGATTCTGTTCTTGTATAATGTAGTCTATTTCTTTGATCGATGGGAAGAGTTTTTGCTTTTGCTCCTAGATAGTTTAATTTTCTGCTTAGTTAGTGGGTGATTGAAAAAGTTACTTTTTGTAACTTTTTCATTTGAATTTTAGTGGTTTCTAAGTAAAACATCTCATCACACTACAAATAACTTTTACATATAAGTTTAAATGTAATCTCCAGAATTTGGGGAGTAAAACTTCTATGTTTGCCAGTTTCTCCAACCCCTAACATCCTAAGGTCATGTTTGTTTTAGTTGCAAGCAAAAGTTGGTCATGGCAAGGAGGAAAGAGAACGAAGAAGTTGTAAAGAGTTAGAAGAAATTGAAATGAACTAGAATTATAAAATTGTTAAATAGAACGAGATTGAAGAGTGAATTGTAATGAGGTATAAAAGTTTAAGATGGAGCGGAATGTTGGAAATAAAGTGAAGAAATCAATGGCAGAGAGAGAGTTAACACTGTGCCGTGAAACACTACTGTCTTGAAAGCAATTTCCGCTCGACTTTGGTGCAGATCACTTCAGACGATTCCTCCCCAAGGTTAACACAGTGAGTCTTTGAATACGTGCACTCGTGGCCAGAGACTTGGAATACGCAGACTTACAGGTGCCCAGGAAAAATAGAGAGAAGACAATAGTAGAAGATAAGAGAGGAGTGTAGTTCAGTGTCTTCTTCCTTGATGGAGGTCTGGTGGTCATCCCTCACTTCCAGAATGTTTAGGCTATCCCCAAGCTTTGGAAACAAGCCTAGACAATTAAACGCACCTTGCTGCCTAGGACGTATGCAACTGACCCGTGAAATCTAGTTATGGTCACCTAATTTTGGGGTGACTTAAGTCCTTAATTTTGGTGTTCTCATAAACCCTAGGATGTTACGTTTCTAATAAAACAAGTTTCAGCCTCATTGGTGTTCATTTGCTCATCCAAAACCTATGTTTAAGTCAAACTGCCCTGAAGACAGTTTACATCCAGATTTTACCCGGTTTTGGTGATTACATTTCTTAATCTTCCATGAGGTCCAAGTGTCCAATTTTTGCATCCCTGAAAAGCTTAAGATTTTAGCTTTTATGTCCAATTGGAATTACCAGATTTGGAGTTCAATTGGTCAGTGAACGAAGCTCATTTTCAGTCCTATGCTGTTTTGGACCAGATTCTGCACGGTTCGAATATTCAGGCTATTTTAAGGGGCAAATGACATCCAAATGCCTTGATTCAAAAAGGAGGGCATTCTAGACATCTTAAGGTTTCCTTCCATGTAAGGCAATCTTAGATTACTCAGCATTTGAGGTGTCAACCAGAAAGAACAAAACCGGGCAGAAACAGGCACCTAGACACCCGGTTGCTTAGCTAGGTGGTTTTCCCTCCTAGATGGGTTTGCTAGAGGTGTGTGCTTGCCTACTTGGTCATTTTGAGCTGCTTGGTAAGCTGGCACCCAGTCACATCGGAGTGAGACACGAGGAGCAAGAAGAAACTTCCATTTTGCAAGCTATCAACCGGCCACTCAAGCCACACATGGCAGCCATGCATTCATCCATCTTTTGATGTGGCAGCCGTGCATTACTTGCCCTTCTTGCTAGGAAAATGAGTGTCCTAAGTTACTTCAAGCTTAGAAAATGTGTTAGAGAGCTAAATCATGTATTTTAAAGCTGAAGCATTCGAATTAGTCTAGCTTAGTTCAAACCGTGTGATTGTTTAAGTTAAGCTAAATGAGTAGCTTTCCTAGCTAGCAAGGAAAGCTTGTTTTCATGTATGTTCAAGGCTATTTAAAGCCGTGCTGGTTCATTTTATAAGGCATATGCTTGAATTTCGAATTAAAAAAAGAGACTTTATGTCTTGAGTTTCTCTTAAACACTTAACTTGCTTATCCTTAATTAGGCCAATTAAGGTGGTGACCAAGTGAGTCTTAATCCTTGGTTAGGTGGTGTATCTTATCCTAATCCAAGATTAAGGACCCTAAGTTAAGTGATTAGTGGTGTATCTTATCTAATCACCTAGTTTAGAACTATCCAAATTCATTGAAGACACTTAACGTTCTTGAAGTAGCTTTCGATTCCTTAAACCGTGAGCTCTCTTTGCGTTCTAATCAGCGGTCTTCTTATCTTCTTTTCATTCCACACTTTCCCTAACCTTCTCACATCCCTTTCCATGCTTAATCAAGGCCAAGGCATCCTACTTTGACTCAGCTTCCACCTAAACACAAAGCCACTTCAAAACTGTGAACTTTCACAACTTCTAGCCGTGCTAGGCAGCAAAGTGGCACGGCCACCCCATGCCACCAAGCACGACCGTGCCCCCTCTTTAACCATGAGTTCTCACTTGTTTTGGTTGTGTTCTTGTTGTAAGTTGGTTTGGGTTGTTCCTTCCCTTGAGACTTACATCATTTTTGGTATCAGAGCAAGTTCATCCTTGCCTGGAACCTACCACACGCCTTTCCCAGTTATCTCTGAATCCTAAAGTCAAACACAAACCTGTTCATTCAAACTTCCAAAATGAGTTCTAGTATGACTATGGAAGAAAAACTTGAAGCTATGGCCAAGCAAATGCACGAGATGTCCATGACCAATCAAGAACTCAAGGCTCGGAATGAGTACTTGAGAAAACAACTTGGAAGCAATATGAAACAAAAACAAAAGCTTCAGGAGGATAGTGAACGAATTGGGGTAAATTATAGAAGTGAAGAGGAAGCTAGCAATACATTATCTTTCTCTGAAGATGATGTACCATTCGAAAGAACAAGAAGAAGAGCACGGCCTACTTTCAACTCAAATGATTTCAAAGTTGAAATTCCTGAGTTTGAGGGTAAGCTTGACCCAGATGAGTTCCTTGAATGGTTACAAACTATTGAACGAATCTTTGAGTACAAGGATATTCCAGAGGACCGGAAGGTGAAACTGGTTGCTCTTAGACTGAGGAAATATGCCTCCTTATGGTGGACAAACCTCAATGCTAAGAGGACTAGGGAAAGAAAGAGCAAAATCAATACGTGGGATAAAATGAAGTCAAAGATGAAAGCACGGTTCTTGTCGTCCACCTACGTCCAAGACAACTACATGCTCTTTCACCATCTTACTCAAGGCAAAATGAATGTGGAAGAATACACACGTGAGTTTGAGAAACCCATGATTAAGTGTGACATTCATGAGCCTGAAGAACAAACCATGGCTCGTTACCTAGGAGGGCTTGATCCTAGGATAGCCAACGTGGTTGAATTGCAAGCCTTCAGCACTTTTGATGAGATTTGTGTCCTAGCTCACAAAGTGGAACAACAAAGAAGGTCACGATTTCATACCCGTGAAGAAGTTCCCACATCCCTTCCTCAAGAACAACCATTTAACAAGGGGAGCCCAAACCTTATCCCTAAACCCTTGGCCCCCCCACTTCCTACTCCACAAAGGAACCAAACACCACTACAAAGCCTACCCCCGCAACTTAAACCCAAACATGGCACTTCCCGATGTTTTAAGTGCCAAGGATTTGGACACATAGCCGCCGATTGTGTCAATCGAAGAAGCATTACTTTGGCTGAGTGGGAGGCAATTGGAAAGGAAGAAAAGGAGGAAGAAACTCAAGAAGAAGACCTTGAAGAAATTGAGATCACTACTGATGAAGGCGAAATGCTACTCTTGGAGAAGATGTCTCCAAATTTTCATAAAGAAGAGCATGAACAACATACGAATATTCATGTTTGTATGTTATTCATTCCAAAGGAGCAAGACCATATCCCATTCTTTCCCCACAAAATCATTCCATTCACATCTATCCAGGATCTCACATGCTCAGGTCCTAAACGTGCTCAATTTGCTCCCCCAAAGCAAAATCCAAACCCAGCCCCCATCCATTCATTCCAACACCCACTTAAGTTTCACATGGCTGATGTGAGGAATACGGAAGCAAAGTTTAAACCAAGCTTATTTGAAGAGTTGATCCTTTTTCAGCCTAGTTCACCTTTGTTTGCTTTTGGGCAGTACGTCCTTGGTGAATTTGAGGACAAATTCTTCTCAACAAGGGGAGAATGATGGAGGTCTGGTGGTCATCCCTCACTTCCAGAATGTTTAGGCTATCCCCAAGCTTTGGAAACAAGCCTAGACAATTAAACGCACCTTGCTGCCTAGGACGTATGCAACTGACCCGTGAAATCTGGTTATGGTCACCTAATTTTGGGGTGACTTAAGTCCTTAATTTTGGTGTTCTCATAAACCCTAGGATGTTAGGTTTCTAATAAAACAAGTTTCAGCCTCATTGGAGTTCATTTGCTCATCCAAAACCTATGTTTAAGTCAAACTGCCCTGAAGACAGTTTACATCCAGATTTTACCCGGTTTTGGTGATTACATTTCGTAATCTTCCATGAGGTTTAAGTGTCCAATTTTTGCATCCCTGAAAAGCTTAAGATCTTAGCTTTCATGTCCAATTAGAATTACCAGATTTGGAGTTCAATTGGTCAGTGAACGAAGCTCATTTTCAGTCCTATGCTGTTTTGGGCCAGATTCTGCACGGTTCGAATATTCAGCTTATTTCAAGGGGCAAATGACGTCCAAATGCCTTGATTCAAAAAGGAGGGTATTCTAGACATCTTACGATTTCCTTCCATGTAAGGCAATCTTAGATTACTCAGCATTTGAGGTGTCAACCAGAAAGAACAAAACCAGGTAGAAACGGGCACCTAGACACCCGGTTGCTTAGCTAGGTGGTTTTCCCTCCTAGAAGGGTTTGCTAGAGGTGTGTGCTTGCCTACTTGGTCATTTTGAGCGGCTTGGTAAGCTGCCACCCAGCCACATAGGAGTGAGACACGTGGAGCAAGAAGAAACCTCCATTTTGCAAGCTATCAACCGGCCACTCAAGCCACACATGGTAGCCATGCATTCATCCATCTTTTGATGTGGCAGCCGTGCATTACTTGTCCTTCTTCCTAAGCTTAGGAAAAGTGTTAGAGAGCTAAATCATGTATTTTAAAGTTTAAGCATTCGAATTAGTCTAGCTTAGTTCAAACCGTGTGATTGTTTAAGTTAAGCTAAATGAGTAGCTTTCCTAGCTAGCAAGGAAAGCTTGTTTTTATGTATGTTCAAGGCTATTTAAAGTCGTGCTGGTTCATTTTGTAAGGCATATGCTTGAATTTCGAATTAAAGAAGAGAGACTTTGTGTCTTGAGTTTCCCTTAAATACTTAACTTGCTTATCCTTAATTAGGCCGATTAAGGTGGTGACCAAGTGAGTCTTACTCCTTGGTTAGGTGGTGTATCTTATCCTAATCTAAGATTAAGGGCCCTAAGCTAAGTGATTAATGGTGTATCTTATCTAATCACCTAGTTTAGAACTATCCAAATTCATTGAAGACACTTAAAATTCTTGAAGTAGCTTTCGGATTCTTTAAACCGTGAGCTCTCTTTGCGTTCTAATCAGTGGTCTTCTTATCTTCTTTTCATTCCACACTTTCCCTAACCTTCTCACATCCCTTTCCGTGCTTAATCAAGGCCAAGGCATCCTACTTTGACTCAGCTTCCACCTAAACACAAAGCTACTTCAAACCCGTGAACTTTCACAACTTCTAGCCGTGCTAGGCAGCAAAGTGGTGCGGCCACCCCATGCCACCGAGCATGACCGTGCCCCCTCTTTAACTGTGAGTTCTCACTTGTTTTGGTTGTGTTCTTGTTGTAAGTTGGTTTGGGTTGTTCCTTCCCTTGAGACTTACATCATTCCTGATGAGATGAAGGCTGTATTTATAGGGGAGAGCAGATTGAAGTGGTATAGAGAAACCAGCTAAAATCCAGGAGAGCTTGTGGACAGGAATAATTAGCTGTTGTGGACTGCTAACTTTAGTAAATTGGCCTCTAAAAATAGTTGTGGCTTGGAGTAAGCTGTGGAGAAATATCAGTGCAGAATCGTTGACCAGGAAGGGCAACGGACAAAAATCAAACAATATTTCTCCAAAAAAATTTGGAGGTCCAACCCAACCCTAAGCCCATGATCACTCTACTAGGAAAACTAGGCCCAAATTTTCCAACATGGACATCTAAGGAGGGAAGATATAAACCCCACACCAAGTGCTAAAACTTCCTATGTGGGATAATTATGGAGGGGGAAAAGGAGTTATCTTAATTCGATTACTACCAACACGGAATTGTAGGGAAACCTTCAAGATGAAAACGCATGACCCTAAATTGTGACTCCAATTATTCTAAATCCATTGCCCCAGAATACGAGAGTCATATTTGTATTTTGCAATCTTCATCCTACTTATCAGTTTGGAGCTCTTTTTCCTTTTTTTGTGTGGTAAAAAGGTGATATTTATGGTGAATTAGGATCGAATTTTAATGGTTGTTGGTATAAGACAACTAACATAGTTGAAAAATCTAGACCATATATGTGTCAAGCATAGATCTTAATCTTTGAATTTGTCTTGCTTATATGCAAATTAAAAAAAATTATATTTTAAATTTAGAAAAATTTTTATGAGCAGAGAAAATCTATCAAGGCTAGTTTGGCAGCTACCCATAAAAGACTAAAAATTGTTATTTTTTAAAAAAAAAAAAGAAAAACATTGCAGCTGCCATTCCTTCCCAATATCTTCATTCCCGCTTACTAGACTTGGGAAAATTTACCCCAAAATCCAAAACTAACACAGCTATACTCGACACTCCCCGAAATAAGCTCACTTGACATTGGACTTGAAACTCATTGATCTGAACCAAAATCAAAATTTACCACAAAGCTGCTTGTTTTTGCAAGAGAATCCTATTCAACATTTCAACGAAACATCATTTGACCAAATTAAAATTGGCTAGAACTCGAATATCATTGACCTGAAAGATGTCCATATTTGAACTCAACCCAACCTATACTCAAATCAAATGACCTATTTACTTGGTCTACCTAAAATTGCCACCTCCCCGCGCCCCCAAAAATGTTTTGGGCCAATCTTCTTGGTGATCAACAAATTCTGGCAGTAATTAATTTTTCTAGTGAGAAATCACCCTGCTACATCTTCTGTATCCCAGTATTCGCCCTCTCGTTGTGTGGAACTCCTCATATTTTCTGATTATTTATTTTAGTAGATTAGACCTAGAATTTCTAGGTAACACATATATACGCAGGGATGTTGCAGCCGTACTTCACTAAGGAAAACACAAGTCAGAGGACACAAAGATAACTGACAAAGTAAAATAAAGTAAAAAAACTCAGTATTCTAAGGCCAAAGTTAATCATCTTTTCAAATAAAATCATAAAACTAATGTTTGAAACACGAAATCAATATGTAAGCTAATTCTTGCCGCCACATATGACACCTGTATTAGCCCTAGAAACTCTACTTGAAAACAAAACAATTAAAAGTGTTAGTGACACTTAGCACCGTAAACTAATAAAATTTGAAAACTTAGTTTGAAAACCAGTTGAAAATATTTTCGGAGAGGGGAGTTAATTTACAAACTAAAGTTTTTCAAATAAAAAACCTTTCTAAACTTACAGTTTTCCAAGGCAAAAACAAGGTGACTTTATCAAATACGTTCCTTAACTTATAATCAAAAACAAGAGAAGAAATATCAATTCAGAAATCAAGTTTTCAGTTCAAACAATTTTATGGCATATACAAGAGACAAGAGACCAGACCATTGCCCAACAATAGGAATCAAGTCATCTTTGCAACGTTGACTGCAGTGATGTTGTCTACAATAACTAGCTGCACACAAGAGAGATCGTGTGACTATACAGGAATCTTAGCATAACTCAATCCAGGTTGAAAGGCATATTTACCTTATGGGATAACATGATGCCATCTAATCCAAAAACAATAATTAAAATTCATTCAGGAGAGATCCACAATATAAAATCTTTCATACACAATAAGATTTACCATAAAAATTTCTATACAACACAAGAAATATTGAACTTATTACCAAGCATGGCACTTTCAGGGAAAACAATTGGCTGAAAATTCTTATAAACTTAAAATATGCTTAGGGATTGCAAAAGATAATAGGAAAAGATAAAGTGAATCACTTACAAAAGGTCACCAATTAGTAAGCATTATCATAAAGGTTTTATAATTTACGCTATCTTCTTTACTGGACCGCCTAACATAAGCTCAACTAATAGCAAACGTTAAACAAGAATTAGTGTAAGGAAGTTCCACGTTCCACATGTATGGCCTAACCATTTAAAAACACTCATCATCACCTAGTTTCAAACTTATTGATTGTTATCCATGGCCGGATTTTAAAGTCAACTTTAAAAATCTATATAAATTCACTTGATGATTTGATTGAGGTTCAAGATATCATTCTGGAAACCTTACGAAGAGTACCATGAGTTTCATGTCTAAAGCTCTTGCTCAGCCAAAATAGTTGTTTGAATGGTTGATACTGGTTTAGGTAGCTCATCATGGTTTAAATAGAATATATCTATTCTAATTTACTTGTTAGCATTTAGTGATTTAAAATGCTTAATAGCTTATCATAGACAACCGTGTCTGATAAAACTAGCAACTAATGAGCGCATCAAGTTAAAATGGCATAAAAGGGTACTACTACCACCACCACCACCATTGCTGCTTGTAACACCTCAAATGTAACATGTTTCAGTGTTTGCATTCTCCTTAATAAAACCCTAAATTGGGACTAATAAATCTGATGATAGAGATGATAAGCCCAATGATCGGGGCGTCGCCGCCGTCCCAAAATGGAGAAGGCTTAAAGCAAATGCCCTAGAGAGAATATAGTTGAGCATAAATCAAACTCATAGACATTTAACATCATAACTAACATGAAGTTTATACATCACAACTAAGCAATTACCATGAAGTTTACATCTCCATCAACTGAAGTTCTCAAGCTGCAAACTATACATGTACAGCATCACTGCTGATCCATCCAAATCCCTTGCTTAACTTATTTCTCTAGCTGGTGTGCTATTATGAAGGCATTTGACTGGTCATTTACCTAAAACAAAATATGAAAAATATTTCGAACTGTGAGCCGAAACTCAATACATGCACTCTTGTATGGTTAAATGATCATTGCATAAATTGGTTCGGCCTGCTTTGCAGTTTGTTTTAAGTTAAAATAGTGGCTGAGATAAGTGTAAAACTGCATTGCTAATTATTATCTGGTAGTGAGTCCTTTATAACTGTTACGATCTATGGATAGGTGTACAGCTACCAAGCCGATCGAGGACCTGGCCCGAAACCGCGCAGGTAACTAAAGGGTGAATGCCCTATAGATGATAACTGGCGAGGTGACTAATCAAATGATAAATCACTGTATAAACTGATTCATTGATGTACTTACCAAAACATGATAACTTTAATAAATGCACTCTGATTTCTAAAGATACAGGCAATCAATGTACTTGGAGTGTTTGAAAATACAATCTCACTTGATAATACTTATGCACAGTGGGAAACGATAAATTAAGCCCGATTCTGTTTAAGAAATGTAATTATAGGTATATGTACTTAGTAAACAATGCTGACTTTCATAATTGTAACTGTAATAGAAATTTAGTAAAAGGCATACATAACTCAAATAATTCCACAGAAAATAAGTTACATCAAAATGATTTGAAAGCTAAATGAATTAGGATAATTGATCCCAAAGTGAATAATGTGGAATAAAATTGATCAAGGTAGAATAATTGGGATCATAAAAGAAAGACCTTGATAGTTATAATTGAACGTGAATTTTTGTTTTGACATTCTGAGATGGATAATCAAGGTTTAAGGAAAATTGGAGTGGTATTAGGTCCAAAATAACTTTAAACATACTAATTTGGACCAATAAACACTAATATTGAGTTATCAATCTTCCCACTTCTCCAATTTCTTTGCACATGCCATACAACTAGTTTACCAAATCAAATAAGCTTCTAAGTAAAATCAAAGTTGTTATCGATTCAAGGTCCACCTTAGAAAATTCATAACTTTCACCATCGACCTCAAATGGAGACCTAAAGTCCCAATATGAAAAGCTTAAGAAGTCCTCAAAACTTTCATTCATAGTACAAAATACAATTCCCTTAATACAGTTCCTAAAGTTGGGCTAGAACACAACTGTGCACAGCTTCAGTCTATCCTGCGCAATCTTAGTAAAACAGCCATAACTTTTCCCAGACACCTCAAATTAAGGTGATTCAAGAGGCATTTGAAAGTTAACGCACTCTATCTACCCACCAAACATCATAATTCTTGGCTAGGCCGATCATGACCAGTTTATTGGCAAATTGACCCCTATTTTCTGCCAGTTCACAGCCACATTGCTTTTGCTTTCTCATTTCTTTTCACACAAATCCCTATCTAAAATCATTCCTTAAAATCATGTAATAAAACTTGGGTCCTTCCCATCACTGTACAAAGCCATAATACTCAATTCCACTTCAAAATCATCTTCATCAAATTTTTAATTCTTCGCTTTCTCAAATCACTCAAAACACATCCATAGTCTTACTTATTTGCATAAGTAAGCAAAATGACCTCATTTTATCAATTGGGGAAAATCCCATAATTCACCTCTTTATGAAAAATCACACTAAGTCATTTCCCAAGTTAAATGACACATTCAATATTCATTTTCCATCCAAGCATACACAAATAGCATGCTTGTTACCAAGAACAAATTAAACTATGCATAGTCATCAAAACCCTATCTCATGACCAACTTAAATCCACCTTTAATTCATCCAAAACCACACTAATACCATCATAATCATTTATAAAGCTAAAGATTATCAAATCAAATGCAAAACAATCCATGACCATAATTTTAACCTAAGCTTGCATGAACATGATCAACCTCAATTTTACTTGCTTTCCAACTTAACCAACCATCAAAACACCAAAATAACTCTTGTTTCTGTCAAAATAATATGATCAACCATCAAGACAACAAAAAGAAGAATCCAAAACCAAATCACAAATCAAAGTCAACAAGATTGAGTTAAGGTTTTACTCAACTTGGTGCTTGAGAAAGGAGATATAAGTGAGGTTAGATGTTGTAGGAGTGTGGGTGGTGGCTAAGGGAGTTGTTGGTGGCTGAGGTGGTGGGAATGGTGGCCGACTGGTGGCTAGGCTATAGCACAACAGAGCAGTAGCCGTGGGGGAGGGGAAAATAAGTGAAAGAGACTAGAGAGGACTAGTCTTTTCTTGGTGAAAGAAAGAAAAAAAAAATGACTTAGATGCTTGTCTTGTCCCAATACATGGCTGGTGTTCAAGCAATAAAAAAGAACTTTATGCTAATTAAAATTAGATACACATAATTACAATTAGACAAGTCAAATGAATAAGCTTTTGAGCTTCAATTTGGGCCAAAATAAATTGGGCTCGATAATAAAATGCTCCGCAACGATAATTATTTTTGCATAAATCAAATTAAATTTTTTGTGATGTTACGGAAAAATAATTTAATCACTTAGGTCATAATTATCAAGGCCCACTATCAATTTCTCAAAATTTTTTGTTAATAAAAACTCGAATTTTTTTTTTCCAATCGAAATGATTAAAAGCGATAGTTAAATGCAATGAAATTGATAACATTACTTAATTAATTAAATAGACATGATTTAAGGTTGGGCTATTACAGCCTTCCCTCCTAAAAGAGTTTCGTCTTCGAAACTTATGGACCTTATCGAAATATGCAAAATTACCTCAAATAAATGTGGGTACTTTTCATTTCATCCTCGGTTTCCCCAAGTGGCTTCTGAGGAGGTATGATTTGCCAAGTGTACTTTGATTAAAGGTATCTGCTTGATGCGTAGCTATTAAATCCTGCGATCTAGTATCTAGACTGGGTGCTCTTCAAACACTAGACCCTCATCGACCGCAATGGGTTTGGTTAAGAGAGCGTGGTCAGGATCTGAAATGTACTGCCTGTGTTGTGAGGTAAGGAGCACGTTATGCGCATATTTGAGTTGTATAAGCAAATCTAGTCGACAAGTCATGGAACTCAATCTTTCAATAAATTTGTATGGTCCAATTGATCTTGACCTCAATTTAGCTCGCAGTTCAACCTTCTTATACTCTTAGTTGGCGAAGCTTTCTTAATGTTGAAATTCCAAGAATCTCCTTCTTTTATCAGTATTGCTTTTCTGTCTGTTCTAGTAGTTAGTTTTCAAGAGTCTTTTGATGTATGTCATCTCATTGAATGTTAAAGAAGATCTTTATGAACCAAAAGATGATTTTGTTGTCAATGTCTGCATTATTTTACCTTGATGTTTCATGTAAATTTGTCTGCTAGTATTTTCACAACATCGACCATTAGGACTTCCATACTTTCTTCAAATGCAAATGTTAGTCCTATGTCACGAAGTACTATAGGCTTAAACTTAAAAGAGTTAGATCCATTGATATTTTGGGATGCTTGACCATGTGACACTAGTTGATCACCCGAGTTCTCAAGCCCTCATAAGAGGTTCAACTGAGTAATCACTACAGTGTTCAGGGTATGTTGTGCCTTCCTTCTCAAGTCATCTGCCACAACATTTGCCTTTCCTGGATGATACTAGATCTGTATGTTGTAATCATTAAGCAATTCTAGTCAATGCCTTTACCTCAGATTGAGCTTCTTTTGAGTGAAAATGTACTTTAAGCTTTGATGATCAGTATAGATTTCACAAGGTACTCTGTATAAGTAATGTTTTCAAATTTTTAGTACAAAAACCACAAGCGCTAGTCCTGGGTCGTGGGTAGGGTGATTCTCTCATAAAGCTTGAAATGTCGGGAGGCATAGCCTATCACTTATCTTCTTGCTAACTTTATAGCTTCCTTCAACACATTGATCAGGGAAGATGATCTTTGGCAAATCCTTCCCAAAACTCGATAATACCCAACTAAACGCAAAAAGTTTCTAGTCTCAGTAACATTAGTGAGCCTTGGCACTTTGTAACTACTTTCACCTTCTATAAATGAACCTTAATCCCTTCCTTTGAAACCAAATGTCCCCAAACCAGAACTTATGCTTCTTGCATTTGCTATGTAATTGATGTTCCCTCAAAGTCTACAACAACATTCTCAAATGGGTAATATGTTCGTCTCTATCTTTGGAGTCAATGAGGATATTTATCTATGAATACCACCACAAACTTATGCAAATAGGGTGTAAAAACTCTATTCATAAGATTCATAAAGGCCGTGGGAGCATTGGTCAAGCCAAAAGGCATCACAGTGAATTCATAGTGACCAAATCTGGTCCTGAGTATGGTTTTGAGAATGTCCCTAAGTATAATCCTAAGTCAATGGACTCCTAATGTCAAATAAATCTTGGAAAATACTCCTTCTCTTTACAGTCGATGAAATGAACCATCTATTCAGAGCAATGGATATTTGTTCTTGATGGTACTCATGTTCAACTCTCTGGAATCAACACACAACCTCGAGGTTCCATGCTTCTTTTTTATAAATAGAACTGGGGCACCCCATGGTGACACACTTAGTCTGATAAATCCCTTATGTAATAGCTTATTTAATTGAATCTTCTATTTTCTAAGCTTTGTTGGGGTTATACGATATGGGGCTTTAGAGATAGGTGGGGCACCAGGGATTAATTCAATCTCAAAATCAAATTTTCTTTATGGGATAGTCCCAGTAACTCTTTAGGAAAAAAAATCTAAATTCACAAACTATAGGGATATCTTCTGCTTCTTCTTCCTGTGGTTGAGTGTTAATAGCATAATATCATTACTCAATATATCCTTGACATAAGAGCTCACTTGCTTTCATGATAGAATTTAAAGGACAAGGTATTTTCTTTCTTTGCCTATAAAACATATTTCTCTCTCTCGTTCATCCCTTGAAATAGCCTTCAGGCATTCACAATTTATCTTGACCACATAAGTACACAACCAGCTCATTTCCAGAATGATATCAAAGTCTGATGAGTCAAATTGAATTAAAACTCCAGGGAATACTATCCCACTAATAGTAACTAGAATACGTTCATAAGAGATAGGATATTAAACTCTAGAGTCATTGGGTAACTTGATTCTATAATTGGTTTCTGTCTCCTTATATTCAAGGTTTAGTTGCATGGCATATCAAGTGGATATAAATGAATGAGTGGCAACTGAATAACCAATATACAAAATGGCTTTGAAATTGAAAAGAGAGTTCTAGTAACTACTGTACCAAAGGTAGAAGTTTCTTTCTTGCTCAACGCATAAGCTTTTCCTATAGCTGCGGGCCTTAAAGGTGGGAACCCATGTCTACAATCTTCAATCTTCAGGGATAGGTAGCAATGAGGTGCTCTAGCTACCGCACCACAGGCATTTGTTGGTTCCCACTCGACACTCAGGAGTGGTGTGGTTGGTTCTTCCACATTTCCTACAAGGCTCTATTAAAGCCTACAGGACAACTCTTGGGAAAAGCGGGAGCAGATTTCTTCTAGTTTACACTCTCGCTTGGAGTTCCCTGTTCAGCCCCCTACCACTTCTGATTAATCGGGTTCAATGCCCTCAACCCAGTATTCACTCGTTCCACTTCAGCTGCTCGCTCATATAACTCTTGACAGGTAAGGATTAGTTGACCAGTTAGCAGGTTGCAAATATAGAAAGCTAATCCCCCTTTAAATCTCCTCATCTTCAGTCTTTTAGATGACACAAACTCATAAACAAACTTGGATTTTTCTTTAAATATATTAGCATACTGCATCACAGTCATACTACTACTCATCTTTAGTTCCATAAATTCTTTCTCTTTCTACTGTTGAACCATAACCAGGTGGAATTTGGCTGTCAGTTCTTTTAGAAATCTATCCCAAGTGAGGTCAGGCCCTAAGAGCCTATCCTTAACAGTGTTCCATCAAATATCGGCTTCGGCAGTTAAGTAAAACATCCCAATGTTCATTTTATTTTTTAATCCTCTAGAACCTCCACCATTGTGAAAATCTTTTCTATCCCACTAGTCCATGCTTTTAGCTCCACTGGGTCATACTTTTCATCATATTCTTTAAGGTTGCATCGTCTATCTTATCTACGAATTTATTGACTTTATAAGGGATTTCGGAAGGCGCTGGGGCTATTCATTTCATATGCTCAGACGTCAAGGTCTGTTAATAGTTAGAGTTTCCATTTTGCTAACTAACTCAGGAGGAGGGCATTCCACTAAGGGTTATTAGCATATTATATAAACATTGGTCACTTGACCATTAACCATGATTTAAATTTTCTTCTCTGTGGGTTTTTGCATTGTTTTACACATATTTTGATATTCTAACTATCCAGTCAGCTGAGTAATTCAGTGAGCCAACTACAACCAACATATAAGATACACTTACACAATAGATGCAACTAGCATAGCCCAAGTATTATTAAAATATAACATAAAATTTCATTATATCATTGCCATAATTGCTGGCGTACATACATATCCAACTGACCATCCAAGGTCAACCTTTACACCTACCTCCTAACTAAACACTACTTCTCCCCAATAGACTAAGTTCACCACATGTCCAGTAGGCAGAACTAGTCAACACAATCGGAACGACCTATCTAACTATATGCAATGTCATAACCTGCACAAAATTCATCTATCCAACTAGCTATACTATATACATGTGGGCTTATAAAATAATCTATCCGAGATGTCAACAAATAATGTAAATCAATCTAATGATCCCTAGATGGATCATAATCTATGTTAGACTCATCTTTAGGCTCTCCACCTAAGTCAAAACTGTTGTCTGAAGCACCAATCTGTACATTCTCATCCTCATGGTCAAGCTGATGCTCTTTCCATTTATGGGTCCTTCTCTGAGTCTTCCATGAGATTATCATCAGAGCTAAACTATGATGTATCTGGGAGATCTATAACAATGTGGACTTCATTTGATCTATTAGATACAGGAATTCCCTCTATAGGTCCCGATGGCTTTAGGTTATTAGGTGGCTGAGGAGTGCTCGGTGCAGGTGGTGATGATGGGGAAGATGTAAAGTGTAATGAAAATATATACTGCAGAATGTCCATGTTATTCCCTCTTGGCTCAAACTCTTCTCTTAATAACAGCTCGGTGATAATGTTAGCCTAAGCCTCGAGAAATTAAAATCTAAGTTTGTCCTATCCCAAGGCTCAAGTCATCATAAAGTCATGATATCGGGTCCTAAACTCAACCCAAGGGCCAACTATAAATAAGGTCTACAATAGCATACGTGTATGGGCCATGACACCATGAAACTCAGAAATGGGGCCTTCATGTAGGCTACCACACTAGCATATAGTAAAGAGATGTGAATGACCATAGAAGTACCTGACATCATATTCACTGCATATGGATCCCTCTAATAAGAAGGAACATAAGTGAAGAACATGGGAGAGATAAATAAGCATTTCTACTGTAATAAATCTCTAATGTCATAAATCGCCAATGATATATTAATAACCTTCACTAACCAACTTTCTCACTCTCCAATCTCTACTCTTAATACCCCACATCCCATTAAGGAAGATCAAACCTAACTCTGATACCAAAAACTTTAACATCCCGAATGCAACATGTTTCACTATTTGCATTCTCCTTAATAAAATCCTAAATGACTAATAAATCTAATGATAGAGGTGATAAACCCAATGATCGGGGCGTTATCGCCGTTCCAAAAAGGATAAGGTTTAAAGCAAATACCCTAGAGAGGATATAGTTGAGCATAAATCAAACTCATATACATATAACATCATAACTAACATGATGTTTATACATCACAACTAAGCAATTACCATAAAGTTTACATCTCCATCAACTGAAGTTCTCAAGCTCCAAACTACACATGTACGAAATTGCTGTTGATCCATCCAGATTCCTTGCTCAACTTATTTCTCCAGCTGGTTTGCTATCATGAAGGCGTTTCACTAGACATTTGCCTAAAACAAAACATGAAAAACATTTCAAGCTGTGAGCCGAATCTCAGTACATGCACTCCTATATGGTGAAATGATCATTGCATAAATTGGTTGGGTCCGCTTTACAATTCATTTTAAGTTAAAATTATGGCTGAGATAAATGTAAAACTGTATTGCTAATTATTATCTGGTAATGAGCCCTTTGTAACTGTTACAATCTATGGACAGGTGTACACTTGCCAAGCTAATCGAGGACCTTGACTGAAGCTGTGCGGGTAACTAGAGGGCGAATTCCCTATAGATGATAATTGGTGGGGTCACTAATTAAATGATAAATCACTCTATAAACTAATTCATTGATGTACTTACTAAAATGTGATAACTTTAATAAATACACTCTGATTTCTAAAGATACAGGCAATGAACGTACCTGGAATCTTTAAAAATATAATCTCACTTGATAATACTTATGCACAATGGGAAACGACAGATTAGGCCCTGATTCTGTTTAAGAAATGTAGTTATAGGTATATGTAATTAGTAAATAATGCTGACTTTCGTAATTATAACTGTAATAGAAATTCATTAAAAGACATCCATAACTCAAATAATTCCATAGAAAATAAGTTACACCAAAATAATTTGAAAGCTAAATGAATTAGGCTAATTTAACTCAAAGTGAATAATGTGGAATAAAATTGATCAAGGTAGAATAATTGGGATCATAAAAGAAAGACTTTGATGGTTATAATTAAACGTGAATTTTTGTTTTGACATTCTGAGATGGACAATCAAGGTTTAGGGAAATTGGAGTGTTAGTAGGTTCAAAATAACTTTAAACATACCGATTTTGACCAATAAACACTAATCTTGAGTTATCAATCTCCCCACTTCGCCAATTTCTTTGCGCATGCCATATAACTTAGTTTTCCAAATCAAACAAGCTTCTAAGTAAATTCAAAGTTGTTACCGATTCAAGGTCCACCTTAGAAAATTCATAACTTTCACCCTTGACCTCAACTGAACACCTAAAAGCCCAGTATGAAAAGCTTAAGTCTCTCAAAACTTTAATTCATAGTACAAAATATAGTTCCCTCAATACCATTCCTAAAATTGGGCTAGAACACAACTGTGTATAGCTTCAGTCTATCCTAGCCAGTCTTAGCAAAATGGCCATAACCTTTTCTACACACATCGGATTAAGGTGATTAAAAAAGCATTTGAAAGGTAACTCACGGATCTATCTACCCATAAAAAATCATAATTTATAGCTAGCCTGATCATTACCAGTTTATTAGCAAAGTGACCCCTATTTTCTACCAGTTCAGAGCCACACTGCTTTTGCTTTCTCATTTCTTTTCACATAAATCCCCATCTAAAATCATTCTTTAAAATCATATAATAAACCTTAGGCCCTTCCCATCACCGTACAAAGCCATTATACTCAATTCCACTCCAAAATCATCTTCATCAAAATTTTAATTCTTCTCTTTCTCAAGTCACTCAAAACACATCCATAATTTTACTTATTTGCATAAGTAAGCAAAATGACCTCATTTAATCAATTGGGAAAAATCCCATAAATCACGCCTTTGTGAAAATGTACACCAAGTCATTTCCCAAGTTAAACGACACATTTAATATTCATTTTCCATCCAAGTATATATAAATACCCAACTTGTTGCCAAGAATAAATTAAACTATACATAATCATCAAACCCTATCTCGTGACCAACTTAAATCCACCTTTAATTCATCCAAAACCAAACTAACACCATCATAATCATTTATAAAGCTGAAGATTATCAAATCAAATACAAAACAATCTATAACCATAATTTTAACTTAAGCTTGTATGAACATAATCAATCTCAAATTTTACTTGCTTTCCAACTTAACCAACCATCAAAACACCAAAATAACTCTTGTTTCTATCAAAATAACATGATCAACCATCAAAACAACAAAAAATAAGAATCCAAGACCAAAATACAAATGAAAGTCAGCAAGATTGATTTAAGATTTTACTCACCTTGACGCTTGAGAAAGGAGATATAAGTGAGGTTGGACGTTGTAGGAGTGTGGGTGGCGGCTAGGGGGGTTATTGGTGGCTAAGGTGGGGGGGTTGGTGGCTGACTGGTGGCTGGGCTATAGCACAACATAGCAACAGCTATGAGAGAGGGGGAAATAAGTGGAGGAGAGTAGAGAGGACTAGTCTTTTCTTGGTGAAAGAAAGGGGAAAAAAATGATTTGGACGCTTATATTATCCTAATACATGGCTGGTATTTAAGCAATAATAAGGGGCTTTATGCTAATTAAAATTAGATACACATAATAAAAATTAGACAAGTCAAATGCATAAGCTTTTGGGCTTCAATTTGGGCCAAAATATATTAGGCTCGATAATAAAATGCTCCCCAACAATAATTATTTTTGCGTAAATCAAATTAAAATTTTTGTGACGTTATGAAAAAATAATTTAATCACTTAGATCATAATTATCAAGACCTACTATCAATTTTCCCAAAATTTTTCTTTAATAAAAACCCGAATTACAATATAAGGGCTCAAATGGAATTTTTTTCCCCAATCGAAATAATTAAAAGCGATAGTTAAATACAATGAAGCTAATAACATTACTTAATTAATTAAATAGATATGATTTAAGATCAGGCTATCACACTGCTGCTGCTACTGCTACTGCTACTTCTACTGCTGCTGCTACTGCTACTACTGCTACTACTACTACTACACCTACTACTACTAATATTGGGGATTCTAGATGCCATGAATCCCACATTTGAGGTGTATAGATGGCAGTAATCCAAGCCTTTAAAATTATCACTCAAGAAGCCGATCTTTGGATGTTCTTATTTTTAATATACTAATTTTAAGTTAACAATATTTTGACTAGCCAATTTGATTGTATGATAGCTTATTTATCACATGAAAATTATCATATTAGAAACTCTTATCAAACTACACTATTCATGCATAATAAATAACTTAGTACCTCTCACATTGGTGAATGAAAGTGTCTATGACTTAAGGTACGACAAATAAAACAAATACCCTCGAATTCTAGAAAATAGTGAAGTAGTAGCTTATGGTTGATCGATGGTGTTGGAAAAGGTGAAGCAATATACATCCTGAACACATAATACATAAGCTAATACATAGTCAAATTGGCAAGCCAAAAAGCCACAGATTTAGAAGTGGTATATTAAAAATAAATATTGTGGATGTCAGTTGGTTGAAGTAGCAAATTCTCTAAGAGTGTACAAGGGACTTGGTTCAAATCCCACCCTTTGTATCACATTTACACCATAAAATATAAAAAATAACTAGCCACAAAGGTTGGAACATTGGGTACCAAATTTGAAGATTTGATTGCTCTCATTCCAAATGCTTAGAAAATAGGGTTACTAGCATCCAAAATCCCTTATTAGATGATGCGATGAGTGTGACTACTACTATTACTACTACCACCACTACTATCACCACCACTACTACTACTAGTAGTAGTAATAGTAGTAGTAGTAGTAGATTAGGTAATACAGCTCGCCAGGGTCTCGTAGTTCATGGGTAATATCCTATGGGTTTTGATCCATGTTGAATTTCAATTGACTAAATGAAGGTGAGAAATCTTGGAAGATGAGCCAAAAGGATGTTGAAGATCAATCTTCCCAAGAATGAACCAAGAGACAAAGAGGAAAAAATCCCCAAATAGAAGAAATCCACTAATGGAGATGAATCAATACTTGAAATAGGTAACCAAGAGATAAATCAACCCATTCTCTAGCCCTCTAAAGTCTTAGCATCAAGGATTATATTAAAGGGATGAACGCAAATCACCACCCTCCTTAGAGAGATAAAGAATTTGAGATTTTGAGAAAAAAACCAAGCTTCAAGCTCTTATATCATTGAACCAGTTTGAATTTGCATGGAGGTAATTGGGCTTATAAATATCCAATTAGAGAGGGATTAGTTGTTACATTAGTGAGGCAAGTAGGCCAATCGGGGACTTAAAAAATATCCTAGAATAATAAATCAAGATGCTTAAGATAATTATAATCAAGGTGAGCCGTATTTTTTAGGATTCGTCCTCCATTTTCTAAAGAACTTTGAGAAGGCTCTACTCCACCAAAGGAGGTGACGCCGCTTGAAAAATATTCCTTTTTGTTATACTATCACCCCTTGCTGAATAATCTCTAATATTACTGTTGTATCCTACTCAATTAAGCCAATAATTAAAATCGTGCATTTTCTAACCATAGACCAACCCTTGCTCTATTATCAGTCCTTAACTTTCTCAATACTAGAAGTTTGAATGTGATTCAAGGCTTGTTGGAAAATATACTTCTGCAGATTTCCTTCCGTATACAATTTACAAAAATTGGAGCCCATTTGTTTGGTCAAAACTGAGCTAGAAGTGAGGTGAAGTGTTCTGCATAGAAAACTGAAAATGAGCCAAAGAGGTGGTTTTGGGAGGATAGAGTGGCTAATCTCCTTATTTAGGGCTACTAATTGTCCAACCATCTTTCCTAAGCTTACTTGGACCTCTTCAAGGGCTCGCAGTCAACGTTGACCTAGGAGGACTTAGCCCTTGACCTAGAGTCAATATTGAGCCTACTTAGTTTAAGACCCTTGGTTATGAAAGTAGATCCAAGCTTGAGGTGTGCTCCACATGAACCCCTCCCCTTGAAGAGGATTTGCCCTCAAATCTTTATTTATCACTCATCATCTTCAAGGTATGCAGTGCGATGTCCAAAACTAAAGGTGGCGGACATTTATATGTCTCCCAGAAGCTCTATTTTGTAAGCATTCTCCCCCATCTTTTGCACCACCTTATACGGGCCATCTTCTCTTGCCATAAGCTTGTTCTTCCTCCTTGAACCTTTCTTTTCTCAAGTGTAACCATATAAGATCACCCAGCTTGAACTCAAGATACAGGGTGTTCTTGTTGGATTTATGGTTTTATTACTCATGTACTTTGTCAATTTGCACCCTCACTTGCTCATGTAGCCTCTTCATTTCCTTAGCTTGTGCTTCAGCCTCAAAACTCATATTTGATTCTTGAGGAATAGGAATAAGATCTATGGGAGTAAGAGGGTTAAGGCCAAAGCACACTTCAAAGGGGGAATGTGAGGCAGCATAGGAAGGAGTCCTATTGTAGATGAATTTGGCATAAGCAAGCTTGAGATCCCAATCCCTCAAACTCTTACTCACCATAACCCTTAGTAAGGTTACAAGAGTTTTATTTGTTAACTCCATTTTTCCATCGGTTTAAGGGTGGCAAGTAGTGCTAAAAAGCAACTTGGTCTCCATGAATCTTCATAAGGATCTCCAGAAGTGACATAAAAATTTGGTGCAGCTATCCGAAATGATGGTTCTAGGAATACCATGGAGTCTCATAATTTGTTGGAAGAAGAGGTCCATAATATAGGTAGCATCATCACTATTGTGACATGTAATGAAGTGAGCCATCCTGGAGAATCGATCCATTGGTAACATGATAGCTTCTTTTCTTCATGGTGTTTTTGGGAAGGCTATAATGAAGTCCATGCTAATTTCATTCCAAGGCCTTGTAGGAACCAGAAGAGGAGTGTAGAAGCCTTAATGAAAGTGACTCTTAGCCATGTGACAAATGCTGTACCTTTTGATCACCCTATGAACACCCCCCAATCTTGGGCAAATAAAAATGCTCCTTGAGTATCTTAGGCATCTTGTTAATTCCAAAATGATTAGGCTAAGGCTCCTCTATAAGCCTACTTGACAATTAAGTCCTTTACAGGACATCTAGGGATGCAAAGCTTGTTTCCCTTGAAGAAGAAATCATCTTGTAGAGTGAAAGAGCCAAAGGTAGAAGGATTCTCCACCACTTCCTTGAAGTCTTCATCCTTATTGTATAGAGCTTTGATGAAATGAAATCCAAGAACTTTGGGCTTAAGGACCGAAAGGAGTGCATTTCTTCTTGATAAGACATCAACCAGAACATTCTCTTTGCAACACTTATGCTTACAAGAAAAGGTGAAAGATTGAAGGAACTCAACCCACTTGGCACGTCTTGTGTTCAACTTGTGTTGACCATTGATGTAGGATAAAGCCTTGTAATCCAAATGGAATATAAAGGGCTTAGGTTTGAGGTAATGACTCTAATGTTCTAAGGCTCTAACAATGGCATAGAATTCCTCGTCATAAGTGAAGTAGTTGAGCCTTGAACCATTCAAATTCTCACTAAAGAAAGCTAGAGGGCGCTTGGCTTGAGTGAGAATCACACCAATTCCAATGCCACTAGCATCACACTCAACTTCAAATAGGAGATCGAAGTAGGGAAGTGCTAAGATAGGAGCCGAACAAAGCCTATCCTTGATGGTTTCAAAGGCCTTTGGGCAGCCTTTGTCCACTCAAAGCATTCTTTCTTCATGCTTCACTCAAGGGAGCCCTAATGGAGCCAAAGTCTTTGACGAACTAACGGTAGAAAGAGGTCAACCCGTGGAAGCTTCGTACTTCCGTGATGGAAGTGGGAGTATGCCAACTCTTGATAGCCTCAACTTAGATTTATCAACATGGATTCCCTCACTGGACATAACATAGCTAAGAAAGACAGCTTGAGGAGTGAATAGTTCACACCTTTTGAGCTTGGTGTTGCCTCAACACTTAGAACACTTGAGATAGATGTTCCACATAAGATGCATCATCACAACTATACACCAAAATATTATTAAAATACACCATAACAAACTTCCTAATGAATGGTGATAAGTGCTTAAAGCGCACACTATTTTGAGGTCATTTTCTTGCATTTTTAGGGTGAATTGTGTGCTTTATGTTATAATTTATATTCCTATTGTCGTTTTATACTTGGGTATGATTCTTTGGTGACTTTTGTAGGATTTTAGACCATTTGACCTAGCAATTGACTTTTATTTGAGTGCATATTGGCTTCCACAGAGGTACCCCAAGTCCTATAGCCATGGAGCAAAAGAACAGCAGAAGATTTCAGATCCAGCAAGTACCACGGTCTACTCGTAGTGGGTGCCACGGTCCGTGATGGAGGCATAACTGCTAGCCTATTCGTTTTCTCTCATCGTGTGGCTGAGATTGATTGTGTTTCTCTATAAATAAGGCTATTTCCACAGTAGAAAGCATAAACCATCATCCCATTCCATTCAATTCCACCATCTAGTTAGGAGTAGACTCCATTTTTAGAGTGAGGGAGAGCAAGTAGAATAGGGAGATTCCCGAGGAAGCGGGATCGTGTTTCTAAATTGATAGATTCAAGCACCTGTTCATGCTGAGCAATTCTTTCCCTTCTCTTCTCTTTTCTCCATTAGATTTGTTGCTGTCTAGATTGATAGATTAGATCATGTAATTCATGTTAATTTGTAGTTTTAATTCTTGGGATTGATGTTGAACTTGCGTTTGCCTGTGTTCTTAAATTGATTATTTGGTGTGCTTTTGAGCTGTTGGGGTTGATTTCATCAAGTCTGAAGTTTGAATTACTTGTAAGAAGTTTGATCGCCTTCTTGCTTGTATTAGATATTGGGTGAAGTCCTAAAAGGTGAAATATGATGTCGGAATCACCAGATTCGACTTGCTTATGTGATGTCTTGAGAACGAATTATCAATCGAGAGACCTAGAGTGATAATTGTGTGCTTATAAACCTAGACTAATCGAGAATCCATGACAATTTATGATTGATTTGATTTGGGTATTTTGCTCCACTTTGAAAAAGGGTTGTGATATCTCAATTATTGGTCTTGAAATTTCCTAATTAGAGAGAAAGTGCTTTGTCTATTCTTGAACCGAGTAATTCATTAGTTGACTTAATTCCCTAAATCTTTATCCATTAGACTAGATAATAGATGAATTTAGTTTCAATCTCAAATTTTGGATTTGTTTAGCCTATCTTAAGGGAATATAACCCGACAGATCAACCTAGTCTCTGTGGGATCGACCTTGATTTGCTACAATGCTGTCATGCGCTTACGGCCCCATTAAGTTTTTGGTGTCGTTGTTGGGGACTAGTGTCGGATATTGGGTTTTTCTTGATAGGTTTCACTAAGCATTTTGTTTTTTTTCTCTTTGGAAAAACCAAAAACAAAAAGGAAATTTTAAAAAATTAAAAAAATTAAAAAATTTTGGAAGAAAACCATGGCGATTTTCCATTTTCCTAATTCGAACATGAATTATTTTGGAGGTATTTTAAGCATTAAAATGCTTTTCTTGTTCAATGTGGTTATGGTGTTGGTAAATGGAAAATTTTAGACATTCTTGATGAGGTTGTGAATACTGAAACTCAAGCTCCTTTAGAGTATTGGGGTTTTCATGCTAAAAATGTTGATGATGCATGTTATTTGCTTGAGTGGATTGCTTGGGATTCATTCAAGTTTGAGATGGCTAGTTGTGTTTTTAGATATTCATTTCTTGATCCTTGTCATTTTATTCTCAATCTTATTGTGCTTCTTTTTGGTGTGACTTATGTAATTCTTCTGACCATGATATTAATTCGTGTCCTTATTATGCATGCTATGCTCAACTCGACTTTGGATCACCTGCGGACAATACTAATGTTGTGTAACAGCCCATGACCACCCGCCATCGAGGTATTGTCTGCTTTGGGGCTACATAGCTCACACCAGGGCATGCTCACCCTGAGTCCAGTGCACCCCTCACGGTTTTGTCCTCAAAAGGCGCCTCGATGGGTTGAGGTTTTCTCACGCGTATAAGGCGTGGTTCGTTCCCCTCAACTCCCGATGTGGGATACCTTCATCCACCCCCTCTCCGGGGCCCAGCGTCCTCGCTGGCACATCGTGTCGGGCCCATGGCTCTGATACCACTGTACCAGCCCACGACCACCCGCCATCGAGGTATTGTCCGCTTTGGGGCTACACAGCTCACACCAGGGCACGCTCACCCTGAGTCCAGTGCACCCCAAAGCGGACAATACCTCAATGGCGGGTGGTCGTGGGCTGTTACAATGGTATTAGAGCCACGGACCCGACCCGGTGTGCCAGTGAGGACGCTGGGCCCCTGAGAGGGGGGTGGATGAAGGTATCCCACATCGGGAGTTGAGGAGAACGAACAGCACCTTATAAGTGTGGGGAAATCTTAACCCATCGAGGCGCCTTTTGAGGACAAAACCGTGAGGGGTGCACTGGACTCAGGGTGAGCGTGCCCTGGTATGAGCTGTGTAGCCCCAAAGCGGATAATACCTCGATGGCGGGTGGTCGTGCGCTGTTACAATGGTATCAGAGCCATGAACCTGACCCGGTGTGCCAACGAGAACACTGGGCCCCTGAGAGGGGGGTGGATGAAGGTATCCCACATTGGGAGTTGAGGAGAACGAACCACGCCTTATAAGCGAGGGGAAACCTCAACCTATCGAGGCACCTTTTGAGGATATTGTTCGCTTTGGGGTGCATTGGACTCAGGGTGAGCGTGCCCTGGTGTGAGCTGTGGGGCCCTGAAGCGGACAATACCTCGATGGTGGGTGCTCGTGGGCTGTTATAGTTAAAATCAATAATAACAATAATAATCCCTTTTTAATAAAATTATAGCTCCCGAAAGCACATCAATAATCATTTAACTCATATAGTTACTAAAAATACGATTTTATAATGTAAAAAGGTGATACAGTTAGCTTAACGGAAAACAAAGAATGCGGATCTTACACTATCAGAGTTGCGCAGCGGAAGTGGATGAAGGTATCCCACTTATAAAATCGTATTTTTAGTAACTGTATGAGTTAAATGATTATTGATGTGCTTTCGGGAGCTATAATTTTATTAAAAAGGGATTATTATTGTTATTATTGATTTTAAAGTTAATTCGTGCTGTTTTTTCCCTTAAATTATATCGATAGTTTAATTTAGTCGTTATTCGATTTATTTAGTCGTTTCCCGCATACGATTAGGATTTCAACCTGAAAATTAGTTTCGAGGTTTATGAAAATCGAATCTTGACATATTTGGGAACGAATAGTCGATAGAAAGTCGTATTAGTGATTCGGGTTTAGAGTTTGGGACACGAGCTAGACTAACGATGCCAATTACTGATCAGCTTAAGTCAAAAAAAGGGGGAAAAAGGGAAAGAGTAGTGGGATGAGCAACCACACGCTCAGTGAGTGTCCCCCAACCCCCTTCAAACCAAAACTGTTGTAGGCAATAATATCTTTAATAGTCGCATATCATGTATTCATACTTTACTATCATATTAGGCATTCTCGGAGTTCTTATGAAATACTACTAATCATAAACTTCATTTTAGCCGTTGAAACTCATGTTTAGGCCTCTGAATTTTTTTAACTAACAAGCACTTAGCACATAAGCAAGCATCGAGGGCTAAGCATAGAAACTTTCTTTTATAGCTTAAGCATAGGGATCTTTCTTTTTCATAAATATAACTTCTTAGCATTCCATCTAAACTATGCATAAAACTTCATCCATATGATGTGCACATAAGGTTATCTTTTTATTTCATAATCATACTTGTCTTAGCATTTCATTCATTTGATATGCATAAGGCACACACACATTTTAAGTCTCATTCATAGGGTATGCGTGAACATGCTCATAAGGCTTTCTTTTTCATGATCGTATTTTATTTAGCATCTCATTCATAAGTTATACTTGGAATGTTCACATAACGCTTTACTTTCATTAGCATGCTTTACTTAGATTTCATTCATATGATATGCACATGCATCTTTCTTTCTTTTCGTAAAAATACTTCACTTAACCTTACTTGAAATCTCATTCACATTTCATTCTTAAGAGAAGCACATAACATGCACAGAAAACTTTTCTTCTTTTCTTGAAAGCACTTTGCTTAGCCTCTTGAGGCTCTTGTTCTTTCAAAAGACATTTCATTTCGCATTGGTCATGCAAAGACCCTTATAAGCTTTTCATATCTCATTTCATATGGCCTCTTAGGGCCCGTAAAAACCTTCTTTCCTTTCGAAACATATAAAATGGCAAAGTGCCATTTGCTTTTCTTTGCTTTTTAGGAAAATACATCTGGCATAAGATCATTATAGGGTGCTGATTGGGTGAGATCTATTCTCAACCCTATAGTGAGACCTAATGCTCACACTTGAGCTCTTACTCCCAGGGTAGCTACATATAACATATCGGACCATTACATTACCCTCGTCAGGGTCTTCTAGGGTCTCCTAGTACCAGCACTTATCCCCTAGACTAACATCATTCATATCATATCATATTGTCTGAAGCACATTATCTTAGCCAATTTAAAGCGTATCGGCCATAACGGCTAATAATTTTGCTGCCTCTCGTAGCGAAATACTTTTCATACAACTCACGCATTTATAAAACTCTTTAGGGATTCCCCCGTTCGAGCGAGTTCACTCCCAAAACTGTATTCATTTAGTTAAAATAGGCCATCATACACTAATAATTATGGCTACTATCATTTCAAAACATGAAATCATTCTTTGAAAAACTCACTCTTATGCACATAATGCAACTTGAGAACATCAAAGGGAAGGGGGTGCACATGTATCACATTCAAGCACTTCATAATCAATTCAGCACAATGAGCCACACATAGCCTTGCAATCCACATGATTGTGGTTAATTCACAACCCAGACTTCCTCCTCACAAGCACCGTACCACAAGAACCTCAAACCACTCATAGTTCTACCTCAAACCATCCAACTACCATCTCGATTTTCAATTCGATAATCATAACATATTATCAAAAAGGTCTTATGAAATAGCTACGTATGACTTACCGAGCAAGCAGCAACCGTCCCATAGCTCGTTACCACATACAGAAGCATAAATATATAGGTATATTTTGCATTAACTTGAAATAAGAACTTAATTAACTGAAATAAACTCATAACGCATGAAATTTAGTCTACATTCATGACTTGCGAATAAAAGATAAGCATACTAAATTCATGCCACTTTCACACATAACTAATCAACTAATATTCAAAGTATAACCATCTAACTCTTAAAATGTTCTCAGGTCCTTTCAAAGGGGACTCTTAAGCATGAATTAGCTAGTTCAATGTGCATCAATTTAAAGAATGCTTGTCATTCAAGGGTTATTTATAAACATGAACTAGTCAAATTAGCCTACTTCGATCTTAGGTGATCTTGGTTCGTTTCAAACATTCATACATTGAAGTTAAGGGGGTAAACATGCTCACTTTGTCATTCAAATGTTATTTTCAAAGAGGATGAAGGTATCCCACATCGGGAGTTAAGGAGAACGAACCACGCCTTATAAGCGTGGGGAAGCCTGAACCCATCGAGGTGCCTTTTGAATAGAAACCCAGCAAATGCGCCCATTGTTCTATGTATGGTCATATGGAGGAGATTTGCAAAAAGAAGGCTGGGCAGATAATGGAATGAAGACTGGTACAATCAAAATAGCAGCCTCATGCCATTAATGAGCCTGTGAGAGGGCAACCTAGCAAGGATAGGAACCCTGAGGAAGTTCATAATGACAATTATTTCACCCCAGTTTCAAGGAAATCAGCAGACCCAACTCCCCTTCATCATACTGCATCTAATCATATACACTAGAATTCTTTCCAAGTTCTGAGAGAGGGGCATATGCAGGATTGAACTTTGGCTATTTTGGATCTAGATCCGGATCCAAATGGACAACATCGTTAGCTGGAACATCTGAGGCCTGAATGGGCCTGATAAGCAAGAAGACGTGAGAATCTTCTTGCACACTAATAAGATTGGATTAGCCGGTTTGCTTGAAACGAAGGTAAAATTGGAAAACATGGATGCAGTTGCTAGTCGTATTTTCCCAGGATGGACTTGGATACATAATTCCAATACACACACTCGAGGAAGAATCTTACTAGCCTGGAAACTAAACATATATCATATTACTCCAGTGTACAGCTTAGAACAACTGATTCACTGTTCAGTAGTTCAGTTGACCACCAACAAGCACTTTTATATCACATATGTTTATGGCAAGAATCAAGAGCTTCAAAGGCAACAGTTATGGCTAGATTTGCATGATATTGCTCAGAACATGTCCTCAGCATGGTGCTTAATAGGGGATTTCAATACAATGCTCTCAGAGGAGGGCAAAATAGGAGGTCTTGAGGTATAAGATCAGGATGTCAGGGAACTCACATCTTTGTTAGAGGATTGTGAACTACATGAATTAAGATCAACTAGAGTTTACTTTTCTTGGACAAATAAAACCATCTACAGCCGAATAGATTAGGTTTTTCTCAATGATCTTCGCTATGATATCTTTGATTATACACATTCAAAAAGCTTTTGACTCAGTCCATTGGGAATTTTTAGAAGATATACTCAAAGCTTTAAAGTTCCCTTACATCTTCATTAAATGGATAATGGAATGCATCTCGACAGTCACTTTCTTAGTTCATATTAATGGGCTGAATGCTGGTACTTTTCAGGGCAGACGTGGTTTGAAACAGGGGGATCCCCTATCTCCATTACTTTTCGTCATGTCTATGGAGTATCTTTCTCGTTTGTTGTAGCACACTAGCTAACTTCCTGCATTTAAATTTCATCCACATTGCAAGATCCTGGGACTCACCCATTTGATATTTGCAGATGACCTGATTTTATTTTCCAAAGTGGACGCACGGTCACTTGAGCTCCTTATGACATGCCTTCAAAATTTCTATGAATGTGCAGGTATGAGGGCCAATATGGAGAAATCCCAGGTAGTGCTTGGAGGATGTAATCCTGCTCTCCAGGATAAATGTTTGTCGATCACTGGGTTTAAAGAAAGCACTTTCCCGCTTAAGTATCTTGGAGTTCCCATCACTGCAAGCAGACTTACAAAAATTGAGTGTGATGCATTGGTGCAGAAAATATTAGCTAAGATACACATTTGGAGCACTAGAAATTTTTCCTTTGCAGGTCGAGCTATGCTTATCAACACCGCACTATTGGGGATGTTTAATTATTGGGCCTCGATTTTCATCCTCCCTAAAGAGGTGACGGATAGGATCACTCGGGTATGCCGAAATTTCCTATGGGGGCAATCAAATGAATTCAGAAAGCTACCATATATAGCTTGGGGGACTGTGCATTAGGACAAGACTTATGGTGGCCTGGGCATCAAAGACCTGGAAGCTTGGAACAAAGCACTAATAGCTAAACTAGCTTGGGCTATTGAAAAGAAGAAAGATGTGCTTTAGGTTAAATGGGTCCACGAGAGGTATTTGAAAGGCAAGCAATGGTGGGATTACCATGGCCCTTATGATTGTTGCTGGTATTGGAAAAAAATTTGCTTCGTAAAGGAGTTCTTTAAAGATGGCTGCACAAACAGATGGGAATGACAAGACAGACAAGAATATTCAGTCAGATTGGACTATAAATGGCAAATGGGAGGGACTCACAAAGCCCCTTGGACAAATATTGTATGGACCAGAGCTATAATCCCAAGACATTCTTTTATTACTTGGCTTCTAGTCCATCAAAAGCTGCCTACCAAAATGAGATTGCAAAAATATATGCAGATAGACACAAGCTGCAGCTTATGTGGAGCAGCAGATGAAGATGCTAATCACCTATTTTATGGATGTACCTTTGCTCTTGAGGCCTGGCGAGGACTGTCTTCATGGTGGCCAAGACTCACAATTTTCGTAGGCCAACAGCCGTTGAAAACACTTCTCAAAATCAAAGGATTGAAACCAGCATCCCAGATTGCATTTACAATATTTGCTACAGGCATATACTAGATATGGAGAGCAAGGAACAATGCGATTTTCTAGAAGCAGATTATACCATTAAGGCAAATAATTCAAGGGGTCAAGGAAGATGTCAAACAGAGGATCCTCTTACTTAATATTATCTCCAATAGATACAACATGTATATAGACACTTTGATGCTCTAAAAAGTAGGGATAGATTAGATAGATATTCTGCACAGTTGGGCTCTAACTCAGATAGGGATGTAAATTTTGGATGTCTGCTAATGATAATACACATTTTGCAAAAAAAAAAATAAAAAAATGTATGTATGTATGTATGTATGTGTGTGTGTATGTATGTATGTATACCTATATATATATATATATATATATATATGTATGTGTGTGTGTGTGTATGTATATGTATGTAACAGCCCCAATTCCTAGTGCCCGATTATTCTTACTAATGGTTTGTAGCGAAAGTCTTTTGATTGAAGACATTACTGCTGTTCCGTGACGGAACAAGGCTATGTTAAACAAATGGTTTGTAGCGAAAGTCTTTTGATTGGAGATATTACCGCTGTTCCGTGACGGAACAAGGCTACATGAAACTACCTGTGGCATTATGTTAGCCACATTATCACCCGATTCACCAAATACTGGACGTAAACATACATTCGATAACTTATTTAACCCATAGTATACTTGATAACTTAGCGTGCCAGTACCAGATACCAACCATCTCAATGTCCCGAAGCATATACATTCTGCGCCTTCAGGTGCTAGCTTATAAATCACTGTGGGCGCTTGGCTAGCTAACGTTTAGCAAAACTGCAACTCTTGCTCATTTCTTGCTAGCTTCTGGCTTGCCAGGAGGGGCGCTGTTCACTGATCCCTTACCTAAAACTGAAAACATCAAAAAAAACATTTGGGTAATGAGCTGAAGCTCAGCACGTACATCCTGGTAGAATAAAATATGCTTTGGATTTAATTAGTTGGGCGCCCGCATTTCAAAACGCTTTTGTTCTGCAAATAGGAGAGAGAGAATATGTAAGTAAAGTTAATTTGCCAATTATTATTTGGAAGTGAGCCCCTGTTGGCGTCTGCAGTGATCTTGAGATAGGTACACACCTCCCAGGTCGATCGAGAAGCCTGAGTTATAGCCGTACGGGTAAATTGAATGGCACGAGCCTTGCTGTTTGATACTTAATGGGGCCACTTGCTTAGGTGACAAAACATTGCATAAGATGATTCATTATATGAATATTGTATTGATTTTGTATAGTTTGAGAAGCATGTGAGGTTTTAAAGAGTACAGGCAATGTATGTACTTGGTCTTTAAAAGTCTCCCTCCTTTTTGGTGAAAACTGTTGTTGGCAGCTTGAAGCGACAGAAGTGGCCATGCTTCTGTTTCAAATATGAAATTTAAGGTTAGTGTAAATTTAGATAACTTTATTAAATTCCTGGTTTAATAAGTAATTTAAAATTCTTTCGCTCTTCTTTTTGATCATCAACGCATTTCCATTAAATACTCAACTTGATTCTATTTCTCGCTGTTTATGTCCCTTCTTTAGATAATGCTAATACTCGTTTTATAAACATTATAATATCATCATGGCGTAACTTGCTTCGCTTTTATTAATATCGATGTGAGGTTTACACCATTACCGCTACAGTTGCTAACATAAGCTTGTTAATATCATTTATTTTGTCTCAACCGCTCGTGTTAACACCATCCTTATTATTATTATTATTATTATTATTATTATTATTATTATTATTATTATTATTATTATTATTGTTAGTGTGGTTATTATTAAAAGTTACTATATTAACACTTTTTTGCCCTTGTGGGTGTAACGATATCGTTAATAATGTTATTACTAGAATTATGGTTATTTTCTTATCGTGGCCGTTATTATTATTTTAGTTAGTATTACCCTTTAAAAAAATATCATTATTAGCCACAAAATCACACTTCGGATAGGCCAATCGTGGGTTGAGTTAGGGACTACATGGGCTTGGTTTCGAGTTCAAGTTGAGTCCCAAATCATACAAATATTTGTTAGTGAAATGTAGAATCACTTAGGCATATTTTGTTGATAACTTCAACTCGCAAAACTACTTATTCTTTCCTCCTTCCCTTCTCATTCTTATTTCTAATTGTCCATAATATTGGTTAGAACACCCTTAACACTTTAATCTTGTAATCTAACTACACCGCTTATTTAGCTCACTAACCATTATTAGGCTTACTGACTAATTCAGTAACGTAACTTAAACCTTACCAATACTTAAATCACATTACAATTATCCCCAAGGTTGTATACTTAACTCATCGAAGTTCCCAATTTCAGTTTCCAAGTCTTCTTAAGTGTTATTCGTCAAGTTAATTCTCAAGTTTACGTTAAAAAATATCGTCGAATTAGTCCCAAATAATATGCTTTTTCCTCTGTTCTCTTCTTTACTCTTCTCACTTGCAAATCAAGCTCATGACATACATGGACACAATAATATCATACACATATTTATATCATTATTTTCATTCAATATTCACTAGAATTCATCTAAAAAAATCATTAACTCAACACAACTAAGTTTAGGTTCCCATTCAAGCATCCAAACTCCAAACCACCAAATTCATGGCAATAACACACACTTATCCATACTCATGTATCCCATTAATCTCCTTCAAATATTCATTAGAATTACTCTAAATATCGTTAAATCAACATAATAAGCTTAATTTTCATCCAACTCACCAACCCTAATAACCAACTCATGACCATAACACACACATTCAATATATATAAATTTAACACAAAATTGTCATTAATTTCATTCAAGTATTCATTATAATTCACTTAAAATCACTAAATCAACCATACAAGCCTGCACCTTTATTCAAATCACAAACCTTAAAACTGCCATATCCATGGCAATGTTACCAATACATCCAAACAAGGTTATCTTACTAATTTTCATCCAAACACTTATTAAAATCAACTTAACAACCATTGAATCAATATAATTCATTAATATTCATCTTCAACCTCCAACCCACATACCATGTTCCTCCAATCGCAAGCACACCAACACAATCAAACATCAAATACAACCAAAGAATTACAAATTAATACTCCCAAAAACTAAATACATCATCATCTACAAAAATTCCATCACAATACAATCAAAACGAAATTAGGAGGGGTTAGGATTTTCACCTTCTCACACCAAATTAGAGCATGAACAAGGAGAGAGAGATGGTTGTGTTGTTGGGTAGAGGTGGGTGACAGTCCGGCAAGTCGATGGCCGATCAGAGGGGCGACATTCGAAGGCCGGTCAGCATGCAGAAAGGCAGTCAGGAGAGGGGGGCCTGCTCTATTTTGGGCAGCGGGGAGAGTTGTGGCTGGGAAATTAGGGGAGGGGGTATGTTAGGGTTTTTTTTTGGTTTTAATTTAATTAGTTTTGCATTTTCATTTCCCTTTTTTTCTCTACCCGTCTTATCTTGACACTTAATTTTATCTAGATTTTTCTTGCCTTAATCCTAATCTTCTTCTTTTATTTTATTTTGTTTTATTTTCTTTTCCATTCATATATATATTTGGGTTTATATCTTTGGGCTAAAATTAATAAATTCAATTGCTCATAATTTTGAATTATTACTCCTTACACTCTTTCTTTTCTTTCTTTTCCCACTTACATATATAACTTAACTTGTTAGTATTGTATTGTTGCTTTGTTTATTTATATACATTTTATTATTATATATGTTTATATGTTTATATTTTTCCTAAAATTATTTATTTAATAATTAGGCTAATTTTTATTTAGTTATCACTCAAATCTTTATTAACATTCGAATGGATTATTTGGAAGTGTAATGAAATTTATTTTTGAGGCCACTCTACCATTTCAACCTGCAATTGCACAATAGACATACATATATAAAATACTAAATTGAAATGCGGTGCCCAACTTGATTAATTTGTTATTAGGATAATTCAATGTAATTAGCATGATTCTAGGTTCGGGTCGTTGTAGCTTTCCCCCTTAAAATAAGTTTCCTCCTCGAAACTTACAAATTTAAACGAAACCTCGGCTGTACTTCAAATAGGTGTGGGCGTTTGCTTCTCATGTTCTCATCGGTCTCCCATGTAGCCTCAGATGAATCATGGTTGGCCCACGAAACCTTTACCAGATGAATCCTTTTGTTTTAGAATTATTTAACTCTATAATATAATACTTGTACAGGAAGCTCTTCGTACACCAGCTTTCCAATTACCTCTACAGGTTCTGCTATGATGAAAGGATTTAGGTCCGGAATATACTTCCTGAGCTGTGAATTGTGAAAGACATTATGCACATGCTCAAGTTCTACTGGCAAGTTCAACCCATAGACCATAGGGTTTAACTTCTCGATAATTTCATAAGGTCCTACATATCAAGGGCTCAGTTTGCCCCTGATATTAAATCTTCTTACTCCTTTAACTGGGGATACCTCTAAAAACACTTTATCTCCTACTTGAAACTCTAATGGTCTTATCCTTTTATCCGCATAGCTTTTGGTCAGCTCGGGGGCCACTTTTGATATGTTCTTGAATCTCCCTTATCATTCCGTGGTCTCTTGAATCAACTCAGGCCCTATGGGTAATGCTTGATCGAACTCACTCCAAGTAGTGTTCTGCACTTCCCCTCATACAATGCTTCAAAAGGGGTTATCTTAATGGTGGATTGATATCTGTTATTATAGGAGAATTTCGCCTATGATAAATAATCTTCCCACTTCCCCTGAAAGTCAAACACATATGCCGTAAGCATATCCTCTTGGTTTTGATTCACTCTCTCAGTTCACCCATCGGTCTCAGGTGATATGAACTACTATAATTTAACTTGGTCCCAAAAACTTTTTACAGAACTCGCCAAAATCGAGCTCGAATCCTTTGGTCTTTATCAAACACTATGTTCTTTTGTATGCCGTGTAGTCAAACTATTCCTTAACATACAATTGTACTAGTCTCTCGACACCCCAAGTGTCATAAATTGGTATAAAATAGGAAAATTTGGTGAGTTTGTCCACAATGACTCAAATGACATTCTTCTTTGAAGCAGAAAGGGACAATCTCACAATAAAATCCATTGAAATTGAATCCCACTTTCAAGTAGGAATCTCTAAAGGCCTCAATTCGCCCACGAGGCACTGATGTTCAACTTTCACCTTTTGATGGATCAGACATTTATCTACATACTCTACAAACTCTCTATTCATGTTATCCCACCAAAAGGATTGCTTCAAATCTTTGTACATTTTTGTTCCTCCTGGGTGCACTAAGTATTGGGTATTATGGGCTTCTTCCAAGATCTTTCTGTTTAACTCCTCCTTGTTGGGTACACACAATCTATTTTGAAACTTTAAAGTTCCATTTTCATGTATTACGAAACCAGGGGTTTTCCCTTGGGCGACATTTTGCCTGAGCCTCTCCAACTTAGCATCATCTTTCTGGCTTGCCTTGATTTCTTACACTATAGAAGGTTACATCTCTAATGCTAACGGCAGCCCATCTATGCACCCTAATAACACAAGTTCGATACCCATATTTTCAAGGTCCCTTAGAATGTCAGGTTGGGTAATTATCATTGTGATTAAACCATGTTAGGTCTTCCTACTTAGTGCATCTCCTACTACATTCACTTCTTCAGGATAGTATTGAATTTGCAAATCATAACCCTTAAGTAATTCTAATCATTATCGTTGCCTTAAATTGATCTCCTTTTAAGTAAAGATGTATTTCAAGGTCTGGTGGTCATTACAAATCTTGCACTACAGCCTATACAGGTAGTGTCGCTAGAATTTTAAAGCAAAACTACCGCAGCTAACTCCAAGTCATAGATTGGGTAATTCTTTTTGCAAAGCTTGAGTTATCTAGAGGCATAGGTTATGACCTTATCATCTTGCATCAATACACAACCTAACCTCTTTCTTAAAAGCATCACTGTAAATAGTGTACTCTCTTCTTTCTACAGGCAGGGTGAGGATAGGTGTTGTTGTTAATTATTTCTTTAGTTCTTGAAACGCCTCCTCGCAATTGTTTGACCACTCGAATTTAGTGGTTTTCTTTGATAGATTGGTCAGTGGGAATGCTATTTTTGAAAAATCTTTCACGAATCTCCTGTAGTATCCCGCTAAACCCAAGAAACCCCTTGTTTTTGTCACATTGGTGGGCGTGGGCCATTCAGTAACCATTTTTATCTTCTGACGGTCAACTTTGATTCCTTTCTTGGAAACCACATGTCCTAAAAAAATGTCGCTTAAGTTGAACCAAACTCATACTTTTTAAGCTTAGCATATAACTGATATTTCCTTAAGGTTTGTAACATAATCATCAAATGATCGGCATGCTCCACCTTGTCCTTGGAGTATATTAGAATGTCATATATGAAAACCACTACAAATTTGTCCAAATAAGGTCGGAAAACTCTATTCATCAGATTCATAAATGTAGCAAGGGTATTTGTAAGTGCAAAAGGGTGCTACTATAAACTTATAATAACCATTTCTAGTTTTGAAGGCTATTTTGGAAATGTCTCCTGGCTTAATCCTAAGTTGATGATAAACAGACCTCAAATCAATCATCGAGAATACCCCAACTCCTCGTAATCGATGAAACAGATCATCTATTCGAGGCAAGAGTACTCATGGTTATTTTGTCTAACTCTCCATAATCTACGCACAACCTTAACGTGCCATCTTTTTTTTTTCTTTTTTTTTTCACAAACAAAATTGGGGCTCCTCAAGGTGAAACACTTGGTCTGATAACCCTCTTTTTGTAGTAATTCATCCAGCTGGGTTTTCAATTCTTTGAGCTCTGTTGGGGTCATCTTATATGGGGCTTTTGAAATAGGTTGTGCATAAGAAATTACCTTAATCTCAAAATCAATCTCTCTTTGAGGAGCTAAACCTGAAAACTCCTCGAGGGAAACATTAGGAAATTCATAAACCGATGGGATATCTTCTATTCTCATCTCCTCATCCTTAACTTCAGTAGCATAACACAAATAGCCCATGCACCCTTGCCTTAACAATTTAGTTACCTTCACAATTGAAATTATAGAATATTCTTTCCTAAGTCTTTTACCGTAGAAACACACTTCTCGTCCCTCTTGATTCTTTAGAGTAACCGTAAGATCCCTACAATCTATGATTGCCCCATGTATAGTCAATCAATCCATTCCCAGTATTATATCAAATTCTAACATATCAAACTGAATCAAGTCCCTAGGGAACTCATGCTCAGTAATCACAGTGGGAACATGCTTATAAAGAATAGGGCATTCTAGCACTTGGCCATTTGGCAAACTAATTCTATAGTTCGCCCACTCTTTATCTTTTTCTAAATTCAATTGCAATACAACTTGGTTGGATAATAATGAATGAATAGGACCCAAATCGGGCAAAACACAAAACGGTTTAGAATTTAAAAAGACGGTTCTAGTGAAAACCATACCAGAAATTGTAACTACCTTCTTGCTTATTACATAAGCTCGTCCTGCCGTTGGGGATTTAGAGGGTAGGGTTCCCTAATGTGGTGGTGCTACAGGGCTTGCAACTCCATTTTCTACAGCCTTTTGTCTTCTAGGATAAGTGAAAATTAAATGATCGGGGCTTTCACACCACATACATTTGTTATACGCGGCACTCGACTGTAGTATAGTTTGTCCGGCCACACTTGGTGCAAGCTTCTGTTGAAGGCACTAGATGACACTTGATGTGCCACAATCGTTGCACTTACTCTTCTGATTTCCTGGGTTCAAGCCCTTAACACACCCTTCGCCCATTCCACCTCAGTGGCTCTTTCGTAAAACTCCTGATAAGTTTAAATTTGTTAACCTACCAATTGGTTTCGAATATAAAAAGTTAGACCTCCCTCAAACTTTTTCATTTTCAGTCTTTCGAATGTCACAAAGTCTAGAGCAAATCTCGACAACTCAATGGACTTGCTAGCATATTGCATCACCGTCATATCACCACTTATCTTTAACTCCATGGATTCCTTCTCTTTCTGTAGTTGAACTAGATTGGATAAAACTTGCCCCTAAACTCCTCCAGAAATTTAGACCAAGTGAGCTCAGTTCCTTATAACTTATCTTTCATAATGCTCCGCCAGATATTTGCTTCACTAGTTAAATAAAAAGTTCATATGTTCACCTTTTTCTCTTTGGGTACTTTAACTACTGCAAATATTTTCTCCATTTCCCTAGTCCAGTTCTTAAGTTCTGTGGGATTAGGGTTTATGTCGTAAACCTTAAGGTTGCGCCGGGCTACTCTATCAGCTAGTTTATCGAATTTTGGAGTTTTTTTATTTTTGGAGGTACAGGGGGCACAGGGGGAATCTTGTTCATCCACTCTGTCCCCTTTTCATCAACTCAGCTACCAACCCTAATAACCAACTCATGACCATAACACACACATTCAATATACATAAATTTAACATAAAATTGTCATTAATTTCATTCAAGTATTCATTATAATTCACTTAAAATCACTAAATCAACCACAATCAAGCTTGTACCTTTATTCAAATCACAAACCTTAAAACTGCCATATCTATGGCAATGTTACCAATACATCCAAACAAGGTTATCTTACTAATTTTCTTTTAAACACTTATTAAAATCAACTTAACCACCATTGAATCAATATAATTCCTTAATATTCACCTTCAACCTCCAACCCACACACCATGTTCCGTCAACCACAAGCACT
>JAKOGI010001649.1:127500-197500 GCA_029747015.1 Carnegiea gigantea
AAGTATTAGTAGTTTTGAAATTATTTTAACTTTTAAGTTGCGATGCATGTTAAGTTTAATTAGTTTATGAAAATGACTTCAAATCGTTAAATGTTAGTTTAGTCGATTAATACTCGGAAGTGGTTTTGAATCGATATATGTTAGTTTAGTTAGTTCATGCTTGAAAAATAGCTTCGAAATGAAATATGGTGTTGAATTAGAGAGTACACAACCACAAGAGGGGGGATGAATTGTGGTGTCCGATTTTCGCAAGTTGCTGACAAATAGTCTTAGACCCTGTTCGCACAGGTTGTTTCTGAGATAAGCAGAAGCGAAAATCCAACAAAATTAAATGCGGAAATAATGGACACAGGATTTTTACGTGGAAAACACCTCTAGCCCAACTGAGGTTAAAAACCACGACCTACCTCGTGTAGGATTTAAACACTTCACTAAACGGGCTAATCACGTTACAATAGTAACACACCTTGTTACAACTTGTAACACACGTAACCTGTCTTCCCTAAGACAAGTTACCCCACGTCCAAAATCCCCTTGATTTGGACACACACTCTACTCACTCTTGTGAAAGAAGAATGTAAAGAAAAAAACACCCTATTACAATGCTTCTCAACTAAGCTAATATAGGGTACAATGAAGTCCTAGTATGCCAACTTTGAAAGCTCAATTAATTCACTCACAAGGCTCGGTTTTCTTTTCAAACGTTTTAGCTCATGAACTCAGATTTTTTCTCTCTGAAAACCGATGTGTCCAAGATTGTAAGAAGCCGCCTTTTATAGTGCTTATAACACAATTCATCAAATTTTTGGAAACTAAAAAATCTGAAGAATATAAAATCTTTTACCTGCAAGGGGTGGAAAAACTATTTTTGAAATTTTTGGAAACTAAAATCCTAGAGAAAATAGAATCCTTTAGCTACAAGGGGTACGGTGACATGAGCTGAAAACACTTCCTGAACCGCGTGTATAAGGTGGTGTTCTTCAGCAGCTAGCCCACGTTTTTCTCAACTACCTTATCCACTTGCCAAAAATTGGATATTCTTTTTATTCAAAAAGATTTTGCAAATCCCTTAAGATTTTTGATAACCGTTTTTAGGGTAAAGAATAAGATACTCCATAGAAAAATCTTTCTTGCAAATCTTTGAAGAAGCTGCTCAAAATCCAAAAGATAAAAATCGTGCAAAGCAGTTTTTCGCAGCTTATTCTGAAAACACCCTGATCGCCCTGTTTCCAGGGTTGTTCTGAAGGGTGATCCGAAATATTTTCCGAAAAGCAAAACCGTTTCCAGTGAGTGGTAAATTAAAACTTTCTAATTGGCATATTAACAAGAGTCTAAAAATATAAAACCAAATCAAATCAAGACATCTTGTTGTAACCACTAGTCATCTTGTAGAACGACTTTGCTGCAAACACTTCACAGAATATGCTTCAAACACCGCACGGAACCTGTTTGTCACAGCTGCACATATCTTATGTTTCAAACACTTCTCAGGATATGCTTCAAAACACCTCACAGAACCTGTTCCTCACAGGTGTTCTTACATTGCTGACTTGAGTACCTGTTCTTGATAAACCATTAGTCAAGCAGTTTTAATACATTGAGAACAGCAGTAAGGTCCTGTTTGGAAAGCCTGTTTGGAGCAACAACAACAACACTTGGACTTGTTATCATCAAAACTTTATACATTCTAACAAATTTTTCCTTTTTGATGATGACAAACTAAGTGACCATATTGACTTTCAAGGGCAATTTAAGTGATTTGTACCAATTATTCAAATTAACATGAAACAGTTAGTATCGAAAAGATTGTAAGAAAATTAACTCGTCCATGGCAGAACTAAAACAATATTGGTCAACCTATTTTCCCCCTTTTGGCATCATTAAAAAGTAGGGGCGAACAGTCAAACAGAGGGTGTTTGCTATCACCACCACTTGGGTAATGGAGGAAAGTCAACAGGCGATACACTCAAGTGTTTTGGTACGGTAATGAGATTGGCCATCCTAGTCACACACAAGCAATTCACAACAAAAAGCAAGCAAGGCAAAGCCAATCAAAAAACAAGATATTCTGTCATTCATCAAAAGAGTGCAACAGAGTACAAACTGATTCACCAAGAGAAGTGAGAACAGGCTATGAGAACAACAGATGGAAACAGCTCATGAGGGGTGTTCAAGGAGCAGAAGGAGAAAATTTTGCTGAAAGTGAAGAGAGAAGGGCGAGGAGTCTGCATGGCGTTTTGCATTTAGAGCTTTTTTCTCGTCCAGGGCAGCCTTTACAGCGTTAAGCTCAGTACTGAGGCGAGAGTTTTCTTCCAAAGCAGCCTCAAGCTTGGTTGAGGAACTGCCAGGAATAGGAGGACGGAGTGTTCTGGTCCCCTGTTCTGAGGCAGACCCTTCTATCAAAGCATACCCACACCCTATAAGGGTGTTACTCCCGATCTCATCAATGAACTGAGCTCCCACCTTCTTCTACAGTGTCACCTCAAAGTGCTCAAACATACTAGTCAGAAAGAAGCCGTATCCCAGATCATGTTTCCTAGTGGTGTTTGCAATTCTTGCAATATGTCGAATCATGATGGCAGGAAGGTTAATTTGCACTTTCGTGTCCATCAGATCCATCAAACACTGATCCATGGCATCAGCAAGATTGCGACCCTGGCCTCTGGGGATGACATTCTTGATGATAAACCAAAATAGCAATTGATGGAGCGATGTCATGTCCCCTTTCTTCACAGACTTGGGTGTTTGCAGGCTTGGTTGCTGGCTAAATTTCTGGGCGAGTTCCAGCAGCCTGGCTGTCCCTAGAATAGTCTTGTCTTCCCTCACATATATATCAAAGCCTATGGAGGGAATCCCCAGAATGTCCCCTAATATCTTTGCGTCAAAGCGAAGCTGCTTCCCATTAACAATACTTGTCACCACTCCTTCGGTGACAGTATAGTTGGCATAGAACTCTGCCAACTCATGTACAGAACACCCCAGCTGGGTGTTTGTAAACAACTCATACCACCCCTGCGCACGCAGCTTGTGCAGAAACACCCCCAGACCCTGTTTCTCAAAATGCTTGACCTTTATAATTTTGCCCCTGACAACCCGTCTCTGAATCAATTGGGTCAGTTTGGCTGAGATTGCAGACGGGGTAGATTTCTTGGCTCGTTTAGGTTGGGGCTCAGTAGGAGGGTCTTGGGTGGAGGCATGTTTGAGGGAGGCTTTTCTCTTGGGAGTTTTGAGGGGTGATGGTTTTGGTATAGGAAGAGGCTTATCCTCTGAGGACTCTGAGAACACGGGCGTGCCCTGTTTGAAGGCAGTGTTCTCAGTGTCGCTATCTGATG
This sequence comes from Carnegiea gigantea, assembly GCA_029747015.1. NCBI lineage: Eukaryota > Viridiplantae > Streptophyta > Magnoliopsida > Caryophyllales > Cactaceae > Carnegiea > Carnegiea gigantea. The sequence continues at coordinate 130,833 of JAKOGI010001649.1, forward strand.
AAGGCTCAGAGGAGGAATCAATCTCCTCAACAACAGGGGCTGACTGTTTGGCAGGACGAGGAGTGGAGTGAAAAGCTATTCGGGCTGATTTTCTTGTGGGTCTATTTGTGGGTTTGGCCGAAGAGGGGATTTGTGGTTTTGGTTTGACAGGGGGTTCACTTTTTGAGGGCGCTTCAGTCTGGCCGCTTTTAGGCCTTGATGGTGGTCGTGTTCTTGGTACTCTAGCACGCCTAGCCACAATTTTGTACCTTTTGCGTTTCTCACCGGTTTGTGTTACCGGTGTGGCTTGTGCAGGCTTACCAGGGGACTCCTCCATTTGACCACTACTTCCCCCTTTGTTTTTTTTTGATAAATCCTCCCCTAGGTCATCCTTAAAAACTTCAGGCCCTGTTTCTGACCCTGTTTTCTGCTCAGGAAACAGCCCAAACGAATTGATGTCATCTAACCCATGGTCCAACAGAAAGAGTTCATCTAAAACCCCAATTTCTCTTTTAGAAATTGTGTAGGTGCAAACAGGGCTGTGGCTGTTTACAAGGCTGTGCCCTGTGTCTGGTTGCCCTGGGTCAAGGTCGAGGAGCTCTCGAAGCTAATGGGGAACGCCATTTTTCAGAGGAAGGAGAGAGATTAGGGTTTCTTGAACAGAGTTTCAAAGCAAGAGAGTTTCGGTGGAGGTGAGAGATTGAGCAAGAGCTTTAAAGGGAGAGAGAGACGTGCGAAATCTTTAAAAGATTTTGCCCGTTTTTGCAACGGACTTTAGCATTTATTGCGCACGCCTCGGGAAGAGATTAGCAGTTTTCAATTTGTTGCACACATTTGACAAACAAGAGGCGTACCTGTTCCTAATGCTTGTTCTTGAGGTTACTTGCTCGGTAACATTGGACAATAAGGGCAATCTCATTAGACCTCAGCGAGTGTCAGCAAGTTGCAAACCTCACATATGTAAACATAGCACACAAGTTGATTGCAAACAAAAATTTAACATGTTGTACCCGTCACTTTTAAATTTTGCAAACAGGGAGAGAGAACAGGTTGGTCAGGTTGTTCTAATTAAGCCTAGTTCGAGTCTATTCCTTTCAAATTGTTCTCTACTCAATGCCTTTGTGAATATATCAGCAATTTGATTTTCAGTGGCACAAAAATTCATTGAGATCACTCCCTTTTCAACATTGTCTCTCAAGAAATGATGACGAATGTCAATATGTTTTGTTCTTTTGTGTTGACATGGATTTTTGGCAATGTTAATTGCACTTGTATTGTCACAATAAATAGGAATGCATCCTATGTCAACACAAAAGTCCTTGAGTTGTTGTCTTATCCATAATAACTGAGCACAACAAGATGCAGCTGCCACATACTCAGCTTCTGCTGTGGACAAGGCAACAGAGAGTTGTTTCTTGGTTGCCCAAGATACCAAACAAGGTCCAAGAAAGTGAGCCATACCTGAGGTGCTTTTCCTATCAACCAAGAAACCTGCGTAATCAGCATCAGCATACCCAACAAGATCAAAGTTGCAACCTTTAGGATACTATAAGGCTAGATCAGGTGTATGTCTTAAGTACCTAAAAATCCTTTTAACAGCCTTTAGATGAGTTTCTTTAGGGTTTGACTGAAAACGTGCACATAGACCAACACTAAAAACAATGTCAAGTCTACTAGCAGTTAGATATAAGAGTGACCCTATCATGCCCCTATAGGATTTCTCCTCAACTGAGGGACTACCATCATCCATTACCAACCTAGTTGAAGGAGAGATGGGAGTATCAATGGGCTTGGCTGACTCCATCCCAAAACGCTTAAGTAATTCCTTAATATACTTTTGTTGATGGATCATGGTGCCGTTTGAAGTTTGCTTGATTTGCAAGCCTAAAAAGAAATTAAGCTCACCCATCATGCTCATTTCAAACTCACTCCTCATCATTTTTGAAAATTCATTGCACAATTCATGATGAGTTGCACCAAATATGATGTCATCGACATATACTTGGACAATCAACAAATGTTCCCCCTTAGATTTTAGAAACAAGGTATTGTCTACCTTGCCTCTTGTAAAATTATTTTCCAATAAAAAGCTTGACAACCGCTCATACCAAGCTCTAGGAGCTTGTTTTAAACCATAAAGTGCCTTGTCAAGTTTGAAAACATGGTTAGAAAATTCATCACTTTCAAAACCGGGGGGTTGTTTGACATACACTTTCTCTTTAAGGTACCCATTTAGAAACGCACTTTTAACATCCATTTGATATAACTTGATCTCCATGTGGGCTGCAAAAGCTATCAAGATTCGAATGGCTTCCATCCTTGCAACAGGTGCAAAAGTCTCTTCATAATCAATTCCCTCTTCTTGGTTGTAGCCTTGAACCACCAGCCGGGCCTTGTTCCTAGTGACTGTTCCGCACTCATCTAGCTTGTTACGGAACACCCACTTGGTTCCAATGATTGTTCTATCCTCTGGCCGTGGCACAAGGTGCCATACCTTGTTTCTTTCGAACTGATGGAGTTCTTCTTGCATGGCTGTGACCCAATCTGAATCTGCAAGAGCTTCATTAATATTCTTAGGCTCAATTTTTGAGAGAAAAGCATAGAAAGCACAGAAATTTTTAAGCCTAGATCTAGTTTGAACTCCTGCATTAATATCAGACAAAATTTGATCAAGAGGATGTGAACTTTGGTATTTCCATGATCGTGGTGAAAGTGGGTTCACAGATATGCTCTCCATCCTAGCTGGAATACTTGGCGAAACAAGTTCAGGTCCTGTTCCCAAGCCTGTTTGGGAGCCTGTTCCTGAAATTATCTCAGAAGGGTTCGGCTGATGTTGTCCCGAACAGGGTTCCACCCTGTTTCCCCCTGTTTGGTTCACACCCTGCCTACCTTCCTGAAGAACAGCTTCAGGCCTTGATCTCTCAGGTTGATCCTTACCTGGTTCATCTTGAAGCAGCATGTCTTTTTTAACAAGACCTAGTTCGAGGTCTTCCTCCTGTGCATCATTCTCACTTAGAGAGTTAGTTTCATCAAAAAGCACATGCACACTTTCTTCAACACATAAGGTTCTCTTATTAAACACTTTGTATGCCTTACTATGTGAGGAGTAACCGAGGAATATTGCCTCGTCACTCCTTGGATCAAATTCCCTAAGGCATCCTTTCCATTATTATGCACAAAACATTTACACCCAAAAACTCTCAAATGCAAAATATTTGGTTTTCTTTCTTTGAGGATCTCATAAGGAGTTTTGTTAAGAACAGGTCTAATCATGCATCTATTTATAATGTAACATGATGTGTTTAAAGCTTCAGCCCAAAAATTTCTAGGAAGACCACTAGCAACAAGCATTGTTCTAGTCATGTCCTCTAGAGTACGATTTTTGCGCTCTACCACCCCGTTCTGTTGGGGTGTTCTTGGAGCTGAAAAATTGTGATCAACACCATGCTCATTACAATAGTCAATAAAGCTCGAATTTTTAAATTCTGTACCATGGTCAGACCTTATGCATACCAAAGAGTGTCCTACCCTCTTTTCAGTCTTTTTAATGAAAGCAAGAAATTTTTCAAAAGTTTCATCTTTAGAAGCCAAAAACAAAGTCCAAGTGAAACGAGAGTAGTCATCCACTATCACAAGCACATGCCTCTTGCCACCTCGGCTCATGATCCTCATTGGACCACATAAATCCATATGTATTAATTCAAGGGGTCGAGTAGTGCTTATACACTTTTTAGACTTAAATGAATTTTTGACTTGTTTGCCTTTGGCACATGCATCACATACCTTGTCATCATTGAATTTGATGGAAGGTAAGCCAACTACTAAATCTTTGGTTACAAGTTTGTTCAAAAGAGAGTGGCTTGCATGACCTAGTCTTTTGTGCCAAAGCATAACATCATCTTTTAAGGCACTCAAACAAGTCAAATTATTTTGGAGAAGAGTAGAAATACACACTTTATAAACATTTTTGTGTCGCTTCCCCCTCAACACAACATCTCCTGTGTTCATGTTTACAACCAAGCAACGTGTTGGAGAGAACACTACTAGGTTGTCTTTGTCACACAGTTGGGACACACTTAGCAAGTTGTGTTTTAAACCATCCACAAAATAAACATTGTCAATTGAATGGGAGAGTGACTCACCTATCTTACCTATACCGACAATTGTCCCAGATTTGCCGTTTCCAAATGCTACACTCCCTCCTTCTGATGCTATAAGTGAGAGAAAATTGGATTTTTCACCAGTCATATGCCTCGAACACCCACTGTCAACATACCACAGCTGCCTGTTCCCTAGACTGTTTCCTGCACTGTTTGCTGGGTTGTTTGCTGGGTTGTTCTCTCTCACTTCAGCCTGCAAAACAAATCAAGGGTTAGTTTTGGGAACCCAGATCCACTTGGGTCCCATTCCTTTAGACGTGTAAATCTCATCTTTCCTAACCCACATTTGTTTTACATGCACTGAGTTCTTTTTAATGGCATACTTTCTTATAGGATAAGCATATCAATAATGCCCCGTTTTACCACAATGAAAACAAACAATATTTTCAGGTAATCCCACATATTTGTTATTCACTGGGTAGGTCATCTTAGGCACAAAACCTAGTCCTCTTCTATTTTGACTATGATGAGTGTTTAACCATTCCAACGCCCTTGAGGACCTGTTCCAGAGCTTGTTTGCGGCAAGGTCCGATTCTAAGTGTTTTATTTTTTCAAGCAAGTTTCTGTTTTCTTCCAGCAAAGACTCGACCTTACCTTTTAAGTCAAGAGATTCTTTTTCTAGCTCAGTCAGTTTAGTGGAACAAGTCTCTTCTTTCATGAGTAGAGTTTCTTTAAGCACATTGATGTTTTCATGCAAGGCAAGAGTCTCTTTGTCAACTTCAAGCTTTTCTAATTTAAGGGTTTCATTTTCAAGTTCTAAATCTCGAACATCCCCTTTTAATTCAGCACATATATCCATTATATTATACACTAATTTCTCAAGAGTTGATTTATTTAAACCACGTAACTTGTTCTTGAGTTGAGTCAGACTATCCATTGACCCATCATCTGAATCAGTGCCACTCCTTGCCATGAGTGCTACATCAGCTTCCCCAGCTTCAAACCCTTCCTCATCGTCACTTGAATCTCCCCAGGCCGCGAGAATAGCTTTTGAGAACCTTTTTGCTGAGCTGCTTACACCCTATTTCCTCCCCTGTTTTCTGGGGTGTTCGGGTTCTTGTTCTTCCTTGTGCAGTGGGCAGTTTCTCACAATGTGGTCCAGCTTACCACACTTGAAACACCCAGTGAACTGTTCCCGAGGGGTGTTCCTGGCTTTGCCGAAGTCCTTCCTTTTGATGTTTTCTTTGACGTTCTTGAAGAACTTCTTAAATTTTTGAGTCATCATGGCAATCTCCTCCTCCTCAGAATCAGAATCATCTTCTAAGGCCTTTAGTGCAAGACCTCGTTCTCTCTTTGTCTCATCTTTCTGTTGAGAATATTTCCTAAGTTCATATGTTTGGAGGTTTCCAATCAGCTCATCTAGGGTGATCTTGTTCATGTCCTTAGCTTCTTGGATGGCCGTTACTTTTGCTTCCCAAGAATGAGGTAAAATTCTTAGGATCTTCCTTACCAATTCTTCGGTGGTGAAGGATTTTCCCAAGGATTTCAACTCATTCGTTATGTGAGTGAAGCGAGTGTACATGTCCATCACACTTTCCCGATCACCCATCTCGAACAGCTCATACTTTCTCATAAGCAATTCAATCCGGGATTGCTTTACTTGATTGGTCCCTTCGTGAGCTACTTGCAAAGCATCCCAGATTTCTTTGGCCGACTCACATTCAGATATGCGAGTATATTCATCAGGACCTAGGCCAAAATATAGGAGTTTCTTGGCCTTGGCATTCTTCTCCATCATCTTGTAATCTTCAGCATTGAACTCCTTAGGCTCCTTGGGGATTGACTTTCCATCTTCAGTTGTTTTCTTAGGGATGAGTGGTCCATGCTTGATGAGCATCCACAACTCATAGTCCTCGGCTTGGATGTAGTTTTCCATCCTATTCTTCCACCAACTATAGTGTTGGCCATTAAAGTATGGTGGACGAGTTATGGATTGACTTTCAAGCATGCCTTGTGGAGTACTCATCTTCAAGGATCTCTCAAAGGTGTTAGCTTTTCAAAGGAGAACCTTCTCTGATACCACTTGTTGAATTAGAGAGTACACAACCATAAGATGGGGGCAAATTGTGGTGTCCGATTTTCGCAAGTTGCTGACAAACAGTCTTAGACCCTGTTCGCACAGGTTGTTTCTGAGATAAACAGAAGCGAAAATCCAACAAAATTGAATGCGGAAATAATGGACACAGGATTTTTACGTGGAAAACACCTCTAGCCCAACTGAGGTTAAAAACCACGACCTACCTCGTGTAGGATTTAAACACTTCACTAAACGGGCTAATCACGTTACAATAGTAACACACCTTGTTACAACTTGTAACACACGTAACCTGTCTTCCCTAAAACAAGTTACCCCACGTCCAAAATCCCCTTGATTTGGACACACACTCTACTCACTCTTGTGAAAGAAGAATGTAAAGAAAAAAACACCCTATTACAATGCTTCTCAACTAAGCTAATATAGGGTACAATGAAGTCCTAGTATGCCAACTTTGAAAGCTCAATTAATTCACTCACAAGGCTCGGTTTTCTTTTCAAACGTTTTAGCTCATGAACTCAGATTTTTTCTCTTTGAAAACCGATGTGTCCAAGATTGTAAGAAGCCGCCTTTTATAGTGCTTGGAACACAATTCATCAAATTTTTGGAAACTAAAAAATCTGAAGAATATAGAATCCTTTACCCACAAGGGATGGAAAAACTATTTTTGAAATTTTTGGAAACTAAAATCCTAGAGAAAATAGAATCCTTTAGCTACAAGGGGTAAGGTGACATGAGCTGAAAACACTTCCTGAACCGCGTGCATAAGGCGGTGTTCTTCAGCAGCTAGCCCATGTTTTTCTCAACTATCTTATCCACTTGCCAAAAATTGGATATTCTTTTTATTCAAAAAGATTTTGCAAATCCCTTAAGATTTTTGATAACCGTTTTTTAGGGTAAAGAATAAGATACTCCATAGAAAAATCTTTCTTGCAAATCTTTGAAGAAGCTGCTCAAAATCCAAAAGATAAAAATCGTGCAAAGCAGTTTTTCGCAGCTTATTCTGGAAACACCCTGATCGCCCTGTTTCCAGGGTTGTTCTGAAGGGTGATCCGAAATATTTTCCGAAAAGCAAAACCGTTTCCAGTGAGTGGTAAATTAAAACTTTCTAATTGGCATATTAACAAGAGTCTAAAAATATAAAACCAAATCAAATCAAGACATCTTGTTGTAACCACTAGTCATCTTGTAGAACGACTTTGCTGCAAACACTTCACAGAATATGCTTCAAACACCGCACGGAACCTGTTTGTCACAGCTGCACATATCTTATGTTTCAAACACTTCTCAGGATATGCTTCAAAACACCTCACAGAACCTGTTCCTCACAGGTGTTCTTACATTGCTGACTTGAGTACCTGTTCTTGATAAACCATTAGTCAAGCAGTTTTAATACATTGAGAACAGCAGTAAGGTCCTGTTTGGAAAGCCTGTTTGGAGCAACAACAACAACACTTGGATTTATTATCATCAAAACTTTATACATTCTAACATATGGGCACTTAGAATCGATACTTGTATGATTAGTTAATTTATGAGAATCGATGCTTGAATAATTAGTTAATTTATGCCTGATTAGTAGCTTCAAACTAACCCAATGGTGCTTCGAATCGAAATAGGTTAGTTTAATGAACTCATGCTTATAAGTAGCTTCGAAACAACCTATGTGTGCTTGTAATTGATGCTTGTTAAGTTTGTGAAAGCTATCCTAAAAATGACATGTCACTTACGTTGTGAAATACGAATGCTTTAAGATTCATGTTCGATTAGTTAAGTTCGTTCGTAAGCGTTATTTCAAGTTAAGGCAATAGATGTATATGTATACATGGTTGTATATATGCTTTTGGTAACGCACTGCTGGATGGTGCTGCTTGCTAAGGTAAGTGCATAAGCCCTATTACACATTTGTTTATAAGCTTTCATGATAATATGCTATGGTTATAGAATTAAAAACCGAGATGATAGTGGGATAGTTTTAGGTAGAACTATGAGTGGTTCGAGGTTTCTGTGCTCGGTTGCTATGTGAGGAGGGAGTCTGGGTTGTGATTAACTGCAATCGTGTGGATTGCGAGGCCATGTGTGGCTCATGTTGCTAAGTTGAACTATGAATTGTTTGAATGTGTACATGTCCACCCCTACCCTTTCTATTTTATTAAGTTTGATTATTCACACTAGGGTGAGTTTTGAAAAAGAAGGATTTCATGTTTTGAAATGATAGTAGCCATAATTATTAGTGCATGATGGCCTATTTTAACTAAATGAATATAGTTTTAGGAGTGAACAAGCTTGAACGGGGGAATTCCTAAAGAGTTTTATAAAGGCGTGAGTTGTATGATAAAGGATTTCGCTGTGAGAAGCAGTAAAATTATTTGCCATAATGGCCCATATGCTTTAAATTGGCTAAGATAATGTACTTTGGACAATATGATATGAATGATGTTAGCCTAGGTAATAAGTCCTGGTACTAGAAAACCCTAGAAGACCCTGACGAGGGTAATGGTCCAATATGTTAAATGTAGCCATCCTGGGAGTAAGTGCTTACCGTGAGCGTTAGGTCTCACTATGGGATTAAGAATAGATCTCACCCAATTAGTACCCTGTAATGATTTTATGTCAGATGTATTTTCCTATTAAGCGAAGAAAAGTGATCGGCATTATGCCATTTCAAGAATTTCAGAAAGAAAGTTTTTATGGGCCATTAAGAGGCCAGATGAATGAAAAGTGAAAATTTTATAATGAAAGAGATCTCTTTTAAAGAATATGAGCCTCAAGAGCCTAAGAGAAGAATTTTTATGAGCCTTAAGAGGCTAAATGAAGTGCTTTCAGCAAAAAGAAAGAAAGCTTCCTCTGCATGACTTGTTCATATCATATGAATGAGATCTAAGTAAAGTATGCTAATGAAAATAAAGCGTTATGTGCATATTCCACATATAACTTATGAATGAGATGCTAAGTAGGATATGATTATGAAAAAGAAAGCCTTATGAGCATATTTCATACATGCCCTATGAATGAGATTTGAATGAGACTTGAAATTTGTGTGCGCCTTATATATATCGTATGAATGAAATGCAAAGAAAAGTATGATTATGAAAAGAGATAATCTTATGTGCACATCATATGAATCAGGTTTCATGCATATTTTAAATGGAATGCTAAGAAGTTATGTTATGAAAAAGAAAGATCCCTATGCTTAGCCCTCGATACTTGCTTACGTGCTTAGCTGCTTGTTAGTAAAGGAACTTAGTCATTTAGGGACCTAGAAATATGTTTGAGTGGTTAAAATGAAGTTCACGGTTAGTGATCCTTCCCTAAGGGTTTTATGAATGTCTAATATGATAGTAAAGTATGAATACGTGATATATGACTATTAAAGATATCATTGCCTGCAACGGTTTTGGTTTTAAGGGGGTCGGAGGACACTCACTGAGCGTGTAGTTGCTCATCCCACTACTCTTTCCCCCTTTTCCCCAGGTTTTCTTTATGACAGGAAGAAGTTGAGTTAGCTATATCGAAATGGAAGTTACCCTTGCTTAAAGGGAGTTAAGTGTGCCCATAGTGAAGTAGTCTCACTGCTTGATGATGTTATAGAATGTATTCTTATTTTGTAAACGTATGTAAACTAAGTATTCTAGTTTATGTAATGTATATGGTATAAAGGTCGTTCTGTATGGCCGTCTGAGCCAACCATCTAATTAGTTAGATGTCTTCTTGGTTAAAGTTAGTTATGTTTTGGGATATAAACCCTAATACTCCGATTGTATGAACCGTTGAGTCGTATCTTTCACGTTTCCTGTATAAATGAACTATATTGTTTGAGTACTTCGAGCGAGTTGCTCATTGAGTTATGAACTTCGGCGTGTAGCTGTTGAGCTTATTTTATAATGTTGTATGCTTTCGTTGATTGCAGGGGTTTATTGTAAGGCTTTTAGCCTGAAAACGGAAAGATTAATGATATTTATACGATGTTATTGGAAGAACTCCTTGTCTTCTTCGGGTGTCAGTTTTTAGGGGAAATTCTGTCCGTTTCGCCACAAAAATTAGGTAGGAAGTAAGAAAACGTAACGCTCCTGGCTGTAGGGGGTGAGGGTGTTACATTGATGATATCAGAGCGAAGGTCCTGCGACCATAGGCCACAATCTAAGTCTTGCATTTCATATATAAGCCTAGGAACACTTCGTGGTTATATGACATATGCCTGCTTTGTGTGCAAGTGTGCCTTATAGTGTGGCCATTTGCAACTTGTGTGAGGCTCGAGTAGGTCGATTTAGTGAAAGTGGTGAGTTGGGCATTAGTATAGGAGTCAAATAGCTCCCCTCCTTAAGGTGAAGTTGTGGGTGCTCATTGATATAATATGCTCCTAATGTGCTAATTGACTTCATTGATTGACTTTTATGCGATCCGGTTAAGCTGATCGAATAAAATGTGAGTCATGTATTAGGATGTGAGTCCAATTCACTTGTATTGTGTCAGCTGAGTGACGGTTTGAATAGTAAATTTTTTTTCGTGCACTTTGATAAGACAATTGATAATTAAAGCACGTTGATTTAGACTCGAGCAATTGAAAATCTTTTTCTAAGCTTGTCTTTGTCCCTAAAGTGCAATTTGCTCCTCGGGCCCCGTAATGGAGTGAGCAGACGTACTCAAAGTTGGTAGAGAAGGAGCTCAAAACAGATAAGCTATTTTTCGCTTTTGAAATTCAAGGTTTTGAAATATTAATGTCCTTTTCACTGTCGAGATCCGTTTTTACTTTACACCAAAGGACTTGCGTCCCTTTTGCAATGATGAATGAGTTTAGGCTCACAAGTACATGCCCTTGTGCCATACGTGTCGAGATTGGCGGTTATGATTGATAATCCTAATAAATAATACCTTGCTGTTGTGAATTTTGAATTGCCTGAGTAGAATTAGGAGATATTTTCATATGTAAATGCTAGCGGTAGGACCTTGTTGAACATTGCATAAGTATGGCTGTTGTTCCCTTCTTTGCCATTGTTGCCTAAACCATGCATTACTTGCTTTTTCCCAAAACAGGCTGTGCTTCGTATGTGCGGTGGTAATGTTTTGGTTGGATGATATACCTAGAAAGCACAAGGGGGAAAGAACCTAGTAGACTTTGGAATTCTACGTAGTAAACAATCCCTACTTAGGTAAGCAACCTGCACAGCAAGACCCCTAGGATCACTTAGGGACAAGTGCGTGTCTCGTATGACCATTGATGTCGACCATACTCAACAATCATAGTCGTTGGTCGCCGACCTCTCCTAAACTTGGATGAGTTTTATGGCGAACCGTTGACCACAGGGTGCAAATGGGGATTACACATATATATACATATCTAGGTGTTCTTTCTATGTGAGTCCCCACGAGTCTGCATGCCTTAAAAGAATTATTACGGCGTCATGTGCTGTGTGAGACCATAGGAGTATCCATAGATAGAATTGTTGAATGTGGGTGAACTGTTGAGTACACGAGCATTCTTGATGCCTGGTTTGAGCCTGTATAGGATGCAGTTGAGTTAGGCGCCTAGTCTAGCATGTGTGACTTACTACATGATATGATTTTGGCATGTTGCTTGCATTACATGACTCCTATTGCTTCCTATTATAGTTTAAATGACAGCATGCATTAGCATAGTGACACGCCCTTTATACACTGAAATATGGATTAACTCTGTGGGTTATGCCTGATTTCAAGTGTGACATTGTTGCGAACCTGTGTATAGCTCATGTGTGTTGTAATTTATAAATGTTATGTGATGCTACAGGATGCCTATATGATTCCCTTGCTGCTTTAATGTGTTATAAGAGCCTCCGAGTTAACCGTTTGTGATCCTAAAAGTGTCTTAAATTCATGTTTTAGAATGGGACTACTAGTGTATGACCTTAAGATGTCATTGTCCGAAGTGTCATGCCTTTAGATGCCCACTTATAGATACATATGCATAGAGTGGTTGCTTACCATGCGAACTGAGTCTAGATTATCAAAAATCTATGTTTCATTTTCAAAGCAAACTCAATATGGTTGTCCATGCCAACTCATTTGCCCCTCTTCAATGCAATTTGCCTTCGGTGCCTAAATACAGTGAATAGACGCTTGAAGAGGATTTGCGAGGAGGAGACTGGATACCATAAGCCGTTTTCTTTCGATTCAAAAGAAGCAGTGATTGCAAAATGAAACCTTTTGGAAACCTACTATGTAGATCATTGTTTGTGTGCGTACATTCTGGGTATGACTGAACTTAGTTTTAGAATTTCGAGGATGAAATTCTTTTAAGGGGGAAGAGTGTAAGACCCGCCTTCCTTATTTTAAGTTAACCTGGCTATCTTGCCTTCTACATTCTAAAATCGTATTTTTACTAACTATACGAGTTAAATTATTATCGATGTGCTTGTATGAACGATAATTTTATTAAAAAGAATTACCATTGTTATTATTGATTTTGAGATTAATTCGCGCTAAATTGTACCGATAGTTTAATTTAGTCATTTCTGAATTCGATTAGGTTCTTTACCTTAGAATTAGTTTCGAGGTTTATTAAATCGAACCTTGATGTATTTGGGATCAAATAATCGACGAAGGGTCGTATCATCAATTTGGGTTAGGATATGAGGTACGAGATTAGAAATTAGACTAGCGATGTTAGTTGAATGGGCAAGCAACAAACAAAAAAAAGGGGCCGCTGAAGCCCCTTACTTTCACAGCCAAAACCACGACAGGGGGGTTCCTTTGGAACCCAACCCCGTGAACCACCATAAAAAGAGACATAAAGAGGAAGAGAAGGGTAGAGGAGGGGCGGCCATAGAGGTGGCGGCGCCACCCCGGTGCGAACGCCAGCCCGACGCCTCCTCCACTAATCGTTCGTCACTGGTGAAGGCAGAGAGAGAGAGAGAGAAAGAAAGAACGAGAGGTCGAGGGGGAACAGGAGCCATAGCCACGGTGGCGGTAACGATGAGACGCCGGCAAGGGCAGACCGAAAGGGAGGCTGACGGCAGTCGTTCGTCACCAGCAGAGACAGAGAGAGATTGAGTGAGGCTGAGGGTTAGGGTTTGAAACCCTCATGCACCGCCACCACGACCGTGATCGACGGCGTTTGAGGGTGGTTTCAATGACCACCAGAATGACACAAATAGCCACAGAATCGGACTTGAAAGGGGTGTTAATTCAGGTCTATGTTGGGCGGCAAGTGAGAAGCAGATTTCCGGGTTCTTGAGTGTCCAAATCGTTGCGAAAAGCCCTTAGAATAGGTCCTTAGCTTGGAGTTCAGGTGGTTGTTTCTCGCCTCCAAAGTATTAGTAGTTTCGAAATTGCTTTAACCTTTATGTTACAGTGCAAGTTAAGTTTAGTTAGTTTATACCTGAAAATAACTTCGAATCGTTAAATGTTAGTTTAGTTGATGAATACTTGAAAGTGGCTTTGAATCGATATATGTTAGTTTAGTTGGTTTATGCTTGAAAAATAGCTTCGAAATGAAATATGGGCACTTAGAATTGATACTTGTATGATTAGTTAATTTATGAGAATTGATACTTGAATAATTAGTTAATTTATGCCTGATTAGTAGCTTCAAACTAACCTAATTGTGCTTCGAATCGAAATAGGTTAGTTTAATGAACTCATGCTTATAAGTAGTGTAATACCCATGTATCCTACTTTACGATAAGCAAGTGGTGACACTCTTTTTTTACGTTATAAAAACCGTATTTTATTAGCGATTTGGGCTAAAATTATTTTCTAAGTGCCTATGTGAACATTAATTTCATTAAGAAGGATGTTATTGTCACTGTTATTATTATTATTATTATTAATATTATTATTAGTTTTGAAAATCTTTTAATGATTTTTAATAAGCGTTATTAACGGTTATTAACGTGTACTAAATCGATTAGGAACCCGAATTCGATTAGGTTGTCAACCTTAGGAGTAGTTCAATGTTTATTAAATCGAACTTGACTGTATTTGGGAACAAGTAATCCATGAAATATTATATCATCGATTTGGGTTTAGATTTCGGGTTACGAATTAGACTAGCGGTATCAAATATGAACTAGTTTGGGACCCAAAAAAAAAAAAATAGACAGAGGGAGGGGCATTTTGGACATTTCACGCGCACACCCCCCGTTTTCCCTTAGCTGCCCGTGAACCCCCCCGATGACCTTTCTCCCTCTTCTCTTCTTCATCTTCTTCCTCCTCTTCTCCACTACGCGCGCCACCTAAGCTCCCAAACCCAGAGAATTTTGGCCACTTTTGCTACAAAAATCCCCCATTCAACCACCCCTACTAGCTGGCGTAAATTTGGAACGAATTTGGGTTGTAATTTGAAGCTCCCTGCTACGTTTATGGAGGGTTTTGGATGTCGAATTGGAGCTCAAACGCGTGCCCAAGTAAGGCCATGCAATTCCACTCTCAGTTGCTTCAATTTCCTATAAATTAGAGTAGAAATCGTTGCTTTCAAACCCCAATTCAACCTCAAAATCAGTAAGTGAGTTTGGGTCTGTTTTAGGGTTCGAATTTTGGGAATTTAGGCGTGATTTGGGTCCTGTTCGAGCATGAACAAGCAAGAGGCAAAGGATTGGAGTTGTTTAAGCCCCTAAAGTCGAGCTACGGCTGTGAATCGAACCTCTAGCTTGGATGGTTGAATGGACCGATTAAATTGAGGATTTAAAAGTAAATAGAATGTTGATAGTGGACTGTTGTAGCATCAGTTGCCGCATTTGAAGGACTATTTAATGCTTAGGGGTGTTAGTTGCATAGTTGATGTAATTGTGGTGTAAACTAAATTATGCCTAAAAGTTATGGCTAAATCAGTTTGAGCATGTTCATGGTTTATTATTGGTAATTACAAAGGAAATACTATGCCTATGTATATTAGTTTGCGAACAAGAAAGTAAATATTGCTTGAAGTTTCGATTTGCATTAGTTTAGCATGTTAAATTCTAAGTTGGCTATTAGGTATGAATATTATACCTATGTACGATCGTTTTGCATATTGTTGGTTTGTACATGTCAATATTGAACTGAGCTTGGTAGTTGGATGGTTTGAGGTGGAACTATTGAGTGGTTTGCGGTTCTTGTGGTCGGTGCTGTGTGAGGAGGGAGATAGGGTTGTGAATTGCCACAATCGTGTGGATTGCGAGGCCATGTGTGGCTTAATGAGTTGTGATATGAAGTGTATGAATGTGCTATGTGTGAACCCTTTTCCCCGATATGCTACGTGACGTTATGTGATTGACTCTTTAAACTTCAGACGTCTTTAAAAAGAAAAGGTCATTTAGAAAGTTTGTTTTACACGTTTGAAAATACTTTTATGTTTGTCCGTTGTTTCTTCGTATGTTAGAACGTCTAAGGTGTAAAAAGCTCTTGAACCGTCGAACTGCTCAGTTAGTGACTCGACTGAATAGTCGATGGGTTTAGGAAGTTTAAAAATAAACTAAAAGTGAGTTCGAAAAAATTTTTAAGGTATTAGTTTTGGTATGACCCCTCCTCGCATTTAAAAAAATTAAACGACACGAAAAAGAGCACCTTAAGGTGCTAATTATGAAGCTTAGCTTATTTGCATGTTATTTACTTACTTAAGTCTCTATTGAGTTTCGATTAAAGAGTTAGTAAGTCCATAATGACTTTAAGAAGTATTTGTGTTGAAAATATAGAAAGGAACCTTACATTGCCTTATAAACGAGCCAAGTACTTTAAGTTTTTGAATAGTAGCAAGTTTGCGAATATTTTAAGCCTTTAGTTTATTTATACACCCTTCTTGAGTTTTAAAAGAAATTGAGATGAGCCATAGAATGACAACTGAAATTTTAGTATGAATCTAATTTGACTTACATGCTAACTAAAGTATTTTGAGTTAAGTTTGGAATAATAATGATCTTGGAAGCGATCGAATGTCTTGATTTGCTTAAGCACCTCTCTTTAAGTTAAAAAGGAATTTTCAAACGAATCTAGCTTGCATTTATTGCTAACTGAGTATTTAAGTCTCAAATGGGTTTCGATTTCGAACTTAGTTTGAATAAAACGTTAACTAAGCACGTTATGTCTCAAACGAGTTTCGATCTATGATTTAGCAAACGTATTACATTTAAAAGAAGATTTTAAGCTAGAAAGTGAAGTCGTTTCATGAGTTAGCAATCGTTTTACATTTATCAGAAGCTTTCAAGTTGAAAACGAAGTCGTTTTACGATTTAGCAAACTTAATATGTTTATACGAAGTTTTTAAGTTGAAAACGAAGTCGTTTTACAATTTAGCAGACTTAATATGTTTATATGAAGTTTTTTAGTTGAAAACGAAGTGGTTTTACGATTTAGCAACCCTATTACGTTTATACGAAGCTTCTAAGTTGAAAACGAAGTCGTTTTACGATTTGGCAACCCTATTACGTTTATAGGAAGCTTTTGAGTTGAAAACGAAGATGTTTTATGATTTAACAACCCTATTACGTTTATGCGAAACTTTTAAGTTGAAAACGAAGACGTTTTATGATTTAGCAGCCCTATTACGTTTATATGAAACTTTTAAGTTCAAAACGAAGTCGTTTTACAATTTAGCAACACTATTACGTTCCTACGAAGCTTCTAAATTGAAAACGAAGTCGTTTTACGATTTAGCAACCCTATTACGTTTACACGAAGCTTCTAAGTTGAAAACGAAGTCGTTCTACGATTTAGCAACCATATTGCGTTTATACGAAACATTTAAGTTAGAAACTAAGTCGTTTAACAATTTAGTGAACATTTTACATTTGTAAGAAGCTTTTGAGTTATTTACGAAGTTGATTTACGTGTTAGCAAACTTATTACGATTGTGAGAAGCTTTTAAGTTATTTACGAAGTCGATTTAGGAATTAGCAAACTTATTCCGCTTGTAAGAAGTTTTTAAGCCAAAAACGAATGAACTATAAATATTTCGAAAGGTTATGGTTATGGTCGTTTTGTTTAAAGGTAAGTTTTCAGTATAGTAGGCAACTGAAGAAGAGAAATGAAATGCATTTTTAAAGGCTAAAACATGCTAGGCAATTGGCCAGCGTTAGGAACTGGACTCAAGATATAAATTATCTTAGTGTGAGTTGTTCCTGGAAACTAGACGCAAAGATGGTGTGAGCTGTTTCCCTCTAAAGAAATGTTAGGAACTGGACTCAAGATATGAATTATCTTGGTGCGAACTGTTCCCGGGAACTGGACTCAAGATATAAAATTACCTTGGTGTGAGTTGTTCCCTAGATAAGTCATGATGTATGAGGCGTAAGAAAACCTTGAGGGAGACTGGACTCAGGATATGATTATCCTGGTGCAAGCTGTTGCCCCACAGAGGACAGTATCGAGGTTAGAGTTGCTCTGCTAAGACGCATTTTGATCAAAAGTTAAGTACGTATACCCCGGGGATAACGTAGATTAAGAGTGACGATCTCACTTAAGGGCGGTGTTGACCTCTCTAGCCAGCACAACCAGATGTTTTTATAACAGTTCCTGATTAAAAAGAGATTTGGCTTTTTGCCATTCTAAGCTGTTTAGAAAAGAAAAGAGTTCTTTTAAAGGAATATGGGCCTCAAGAGGCAAGTAAAGCGTTTTTAAGAAAAGAAGAAAGCTTTCAAATTTACTAACCTGCACATATATTATGAACGTGTTCTGAGTATGGCTTAAATGAAATTTCAAATGGAGTATAGTTACATCCTAGTAATGCATCGTACATTTAAGCTTTTTAAGGTGCATATCTTATGAAAGAATATTCTTGCAAGTTTTTTTTTTTTAACCGACTTGGATGTTTCAAGAGCTTTTAGAAGAGTTATAAGCATTAAAGGAGTTAGCATGATTTATAAACTGTTCTTTGAATATAACGAGAGTCACTATGTTTTCTCAAGTGCGTTTAGAAGCATCATATTCATTGTTGTGCTACTTGATTAAGTATTTGAATGCTTGTTGGAAAGGAAGATTGGTCATTAAGGACGCAGGAACGAGTTGAGGGGTTAGAATGAAGTTTTAAGGGTGGTGATCTTTCCTTTGGGTTTTTGATTGCCTAATATGATATTAAAGTATGAATGCGTGATATGTGGCTATTATCAGTATTATTGCCTGCAACTATTTTGGGTTTTAAGGAGTAGGGGGATTCTTACTGAGCGTGTCGTTGCTCATCCCTTTATTATTCCCTTTTTTCCCTGGTTCAACTTGAGTAGGTGTAAGAGATCCTTTGAAGTTGTTTTGATGCCGCGCCCTCAGAAGTCCCTGCCAGCTTTGCAAAGTGTCTAATGCCTACCACGTTGTCAAATTTTAAGTTTATTGTTGTATGTGAAAGCATGTAGCCGGCTCCGTACCTGTATATGTAGCATTCTAACCGTTGTTTTAGTTGTTTGATCATTAGTAATCCGGGTGAGTGGCCTGAGGCAGTGAACCTAGGGTTATTTGAGCATATGTTACACCTATTGCCAATTTTCAGGTACCCTTAGCTAAGCTAAGACACAAAAATGTTGCTAAAACATGGGAAATTCTTGTAGTTTTGTTCCAGAAAGACTATCTAAGTGCTAATCCAAGCCCTCGATCTTCAAGAGCCTTAAGGACTTCCTTCTAGGAAGTCCTGGCGGGGTGACTCTCCCTAGGTTGGTGGCATTGCATTTGGTGGTATCAGAGCCGTAGGTTTGCATTAGGCATTTAGATAGCATAATAGGTGTATGCTATGTGAAGATACGTGACTTATATGGTTATGTGATCGTATCTTGCGTGGCATTACTTGTATTAATAAGTGTATAAATCATAATATGTACGTATATACTGGTTCTCCCCTTATTATTCTGTGGTAATGTAGGATGGTTTTTCACATCATGGATTTCGTTTATCTACCCTTTTGGTGGGCCGCTTGGAATGCGGTCATGTTTTGGCATGCCACGGATGTGCATAGTCGAAGACTGCATCATGAGATCAATCAAAGTGAATGGGCAGCAAGATTCATAAGAAAGATGCTTGTGGAAGGGAGATAGAAGGAAATAACCCTTATCTTACGACATTTGACCCAGTACTGAGAGGAATGTGCCCCATTCTCCTATCGGGGTTTAATAGAATTCTTACTACGGGAGGAGAGATACGTAGACCACTTGGGACTTACTACACTAGAGAAACACCATAGTCGTCCAAATTGTTCAGACACATCTCATCCAGCTTGCGATAAGCCAACGCCTCCCCACTGTTGTGGCTCAGAGGAGTTAGCTAGAAAATCACCAAATGAGACGCCTCTTCGCTGAAAGGCCTCAAGCAGAGTGCCATAAGCGAGTTGCTGTAATGTGGATATGCTGGATGGATGCTTTTGGAACATATTACCCCCCGAAAATGGCAAGCCACCATACTCAGAATGAGAAAGTTGGTAGATGAAACACCCCGCGCAGGATATACTCCCACTGTGGTATTGTATGAGCTACTAGCCCCTAATAATAATCAACCTGAGAACCCAAGTGAATCCATGGATGATAACTTTTCTGGAGATGACGCCTCAGATGAAGAATATAGTAAACTAGTGTGAACTAAGTTCACAAATGCTATGTTGTATGAGAATAAACCAGATGTACGCTTTTAAATTGTTTCCTTTAGATATGAAGCATTAGGATGGTGAAGAGCATTCAGCAACCTTATGTTCCACTACTGCAATTCAGATGAAATAAATACGAATAGATATCTTCCAAGTGTGATGCGCCCACTAGTTTGTGTAAACATACACGTGTATTTACTTTGAATAAAATGTGATATGCATGTACGACTATATGAAGGTTGAACTGAGCTAGGCTTGGGGCTATACCTAACAATCTTGCCATTTACGAATCGTTCCCTCAGCCAAGGAGGGAAATTGGCCCTGGAGAATCCAATTCCCAATGAAGCAGAAATTTCAGAAGGTTTAAATATGGGATAAAACAGGATAAGGGGAAAGAAGTCGTCTAATGGAAACCAACGATAGCGTGACCAGTGTGGACGTCAGCACCTTGGCCCATGTAGAAGTTTTATGGGCTCATGTCTTGAATGTGGTGATATGGGTCACAAAGCTGCTAATTTCCCAAGGGCCACGCAGAATAATCAGGGTAATATTCAAAGATCTGGAATGGGAATCAACCCAATGGCACAACAAGGTCGCCCTTCAATTGGTGATTCCCCAAGAAACAATAGAGACTGCAAGAAACCTCAAGCAGGAGGTCGAGCATTCTGATTAAAAGGAGACTCCACTAAGGCAGTACTAGGTACTCCTCCTGTTAACCATCTTTATGCTCGTAATTTAGTTGATTTCTAACGCTACTCAGTCATTTGTAAACCCGAAAATTGCAAAGAAGCCAGCCAGCAAGCCTGACGAGGTGGATGCCCAACTCCTTATATCTACCCTTTAAGAACTAACCATCATGTTGATCCACCTTTAGAGATTGTGTTGTTATGATTCAAGGGAAAAACCCATTAACTAGATGAGACTAGAAACCCAAGGAGGGAGTGTTTGAAGTGACTTTGGATTGCGAAAGGAACGCGGGAGAAATACACCCCGTTAATTCCATCAAGTAAGCAATTTCGAGGACGAAATTCTTTTAAGGGGGGAAGAGTGTAATACTCGTGTATCCTACTTTTCGATAAGCTAGTGGTGACGCTCTTTTTTCACGTTATAAAAACCGTATTTTATTAGCGATATGGGCTAAAATTATTTTCTAAGTGCCTATGTGAACGTTAATTTCATTAAAAAGGATGTTATTGTCACTGCTATTATTGTTATTAATATTATTATTAGTTTTGAACATCTTTCGATGATTTCTAATAACCGTTATTAATGGTTATTAACGAGTACTAAATCGATTAGGAACCCGAATTCGATTAAGTTGTTAATCTTAGAAGTAGTTCGATGTTTATTAAATCGAACTTGACTGTATTTGGGAACAAGCAATCCATGAAATATTATATCATCGATTTGGATTTAGATTTCGGGTTACGAATTGGACTAGCGGTATCGAATATGAACTAGTATGGGACCCCTAAAAAACAAAAATAGATAGAGGAAGGGGCATTTTGGACATTTTGTGCGCACACCCCCCCTTTTCCCTTGGCTGCCCGTGAACCCCCCCCGATGGCCTCTCTCCCTCCTCTCTGCTTCATCTTCTTCCTCCTCTTCTTCACCATGCATGCGCTACCCAAGCTCCCAAACCCAGAGAATGTTTGCCACTTTTGCTATGAAAATCGGCCATCGACCATCCCCATTAGCTGCGTAAGTTTGGAACGAATGTGGGTTGCAATTCAAAGCTCCTCGCCACGTTTATGGAGGGTTTTGGGTGCCGAATTGGAGCTCGAATGCGTGCCCAGCTAAGGCCATGTAATTCCACTTTTAATTGCTTCAATTTCTTATAAATTAGAGTAGAAATCGTTGCCTTTAAACCCCAATCCAACCTTAAATCAATAAGTGAGTTTGGGTCTGTTTTAGGGTTTGAGTTTTGGGAACTTGGGCGTGATTTGGGTCTTGTTCGAGAGTGGATAAGCAACAGGCGAATGATTGGAGTTGTTCAAGCCCCTAAAGTCGAGCCACAGCCATGAATCAAACCTTTAACTTGGATTCAAGGTGAGGGTTTCTTTCCTCCTAAATTACTACTATTTTCAATGAATTTAACTAAACTAGCTAGTGCATATCGATTCTGGGATTAGTAGTTAGTTTGGGCAAATTAGAATCGATATTGAGAAATTTTAAGTGCGGTACTGATTTTGGTTAATCGCATATTGAGTAAATGTATGGTTGAATGGACCGATTAAATTGAGGATTTGAAAGTAAATAGAATGTTGATAGTGGACTGTTGTAGCATAAGTTGTCGCATTTGAAGGACTATTTAACGCTTAGGGGTCTTAGTTGGGCAGTTGAAGTAATTGTGGAGTAAACTGAATTATGTCCAAAAGTTATGGCTAAATTAGTTTGAGCATGTTAATGGTTTATTCTTGGTAATTACAAAGGAAATACTATGCCTATGTATATTGGTTTGCGAACAAGAAAGTAAATATCGCTTGAAGTTTCGATTTGCATCAGTTTAGCATGTTAAATTCTGAGTTGGCTATTAAGTATGAATATTATACCTATGGACGATCATTTTGCGTATTATTGGTTTGTACATGTCAATATTGAACCGAGCTTGGTAGTTGGATGGTTTGAGGTGGAACTATTGAGTGGTTTGAGGTTCTTGTGGTTGGTGCTGTGTGAGGAGGGAGATAGGGTTGTGAATTGCCGCAATCGTGTGGATTGCGAGGCCATGTGTGGCTTAATGAGTTGTGATATGAAGTATATGAATGTGCTATGTGTGAACCATTTTCCCCGATATGCTACGTGACGTTATTTGATTGACTCTTCAAACTTTAGACGTCTTTAAAAAGAAAAGGTCATTTAGAAAGTTTGTTTTACACGTTTGAAAATACTTTTGTGTTTGTTCGTTGTTTATTCGCATGTTAGGACATTTAAAGTGTAAAAAGCTCCTAAACCATCGAACTGCTCAGTTAGTGACTCGACTGAATAATCGATGGCTTTAGGAAGTTTAAAAGTAAACTAAAAGTGAGTTCGAAAACGTTTTTAAGGTATTAGTTTGGGTATGACCCCTTCTCGTGTTTAAAAGAATTTAAACGACATGAAAAAGAGCACCTTAAGGTGGTAATTATGAAGCTTAGCTTATTTGCATGTTATTTGCTTACTTAATTCTCTATTGAGTTTCGATGAAAGGGCTAGTAAGTCCATAATGACTTTAAGAAGCATTTGTGTTGAAAATATAGAAAGAAACCTTAAATTGCCTTATAAACGAGCCAAGTACTTTAAGTTTTTGAATAGTAGCAAGTTTGGGAACGTTTTAAGCCTTTAGTTTATTTATACGCCCTCCTTGAGTTTTAAAAGGAATTGAGACGAGCTATAGAATGACAACTGAAGTTTTATTACGAATCTAATTTGAGTTACATGCTAACTAAAGTATTTTGAGTTAATTTTTGAATAATAATATGCTTGGAAGCGATCGAAGGTCTTAATTTGCTTAAGCACCTCTCTTTGAGTTAAAAAGAAATTTTCAAAAGAATCTAGCTTGCATTTATTGCTAACTAAGTATTTAAGTCTCAAATGCATTTCGATTTCGAATTTAGTTTGAATTAAACGTTAACTAAGCACGTTATGTCTCAAATGACCTTCGATCTAGGATTTAGCAAACGTATTACGTTTAAAAGAAGCTTTTAAAGTAAAAAGTGAAGTCGTTTAATGAGTTAGCAATCGTTTTACATTTATAAGAAGTTTTCAAGTTGAAGACGAAGTAATTTTATGATTTAGCAAACTTAATACGTTTATACAGAGTTTTTAAGTTGAAAACGAAGTCCTTTTACGATTTAGCAGACTTAATACGTTTATACGAAACTTTTAAGTCAAAAACGAAGTTGCTTTGCGATTTAGCAACTCTATTACGTTTATACGAAGCTTCTAAGTTGAAAACGAAGTCGTTTTACGGTTTAGCAACCCTATTACGTTTATACGAAGCTTTCACATTGAAAACAAAGTCGTTCTATGATTTAGCAACCCTATTACATTTATATGAAACTTTTAAATTGAAAACGAAGTCGTTTTATGATTTAGCGACCCTATTACATTTCTATGAAGCTTCTAAGTTGAAAACGAGCTCGTTTTACGATTTAGCAACCCTACTACGTTTATATGAATCCTCTAAGTTGAAAACGAAGTCGTTTTACGATTTAGCAACCCTATTACATTTATACGAAGCTTCCAAGTTGAAAACAAAGTCTTTTTATGATTTGGCAACCCTATTACGTTTAGACGAAGCTTCTAAGTTGAAAACGAAGTTGTTTTACGATTTAGCAACCCTATTACGTTTATACGAAGCATTTAAGTTAGAAACTAAGTCGTTTTACGATTTAGTGAATATTTTACGTTTATAAGAAGCTTTTAAGTTATTTACAAAGTTGATTTACATGTTAGCAAACTTATTACGGTTATGAGAAGCTTTTAAGTTATTTACGAAGTCGATTTACGAGTTAGCAAACTTATTCCGCTTGTAAGAAGTTTTTAAGTTAGAAACTAAGTCGTTTTACGATTTAGCGAACATTTTACGTTTATAAGAAGCTTTTAAGTTATTTACAAAGTTGATTTACGTGTTAGCAAACTTATTACGGTTATGAGAAGCTTTTATGTTATTTACGAAGTCGATTTACGAGTTAGCAAACTTATTCTGCTTGTAAGAAGTTTTTAAGCCAAAAACGAATGAATTATAAACATTTCGAAAGGTTATGGTCATTTTGTTTAAAGGTAAGTTTTCAGTACAGTAAGCAACTAAAGAAGAGAACTGAAATACGTTTTTAAAGGCTAAGAAAGTGCTAGGCAATTGGCCAGGGTTAGGAACTGGACTCAAGATATGAATTAACTTGGCGTGAGCTATTCCTAGAAATTAGATGCAAAGATGACGTAAGCTGTTTCCCCCTAAAGAAATGTTAAGAACTGTACTCAAGATATGGATTATCTTGGTGTGAGCTGTTCCCGGGAATTGGATTCAAGATATAAAATTATGTTGGTGTGAGCTATTCCCTAGATAAGTTATGATGTGTGACGCGTAAGAAAGCCTTGAGGGGGACTGGACTCAGGATATGATTATCCTGGTGTGAGCTGCTGCCCCACAGAGGACAATATCGAGGTTAGAATTGCTCTGCTAAGACGTGTTTTGGTCAAAAGTTAAGTACGTATGCCCCGGGGATGATGTAGATTAAGAGTGACGATCTCATTTTAGGGCGGTGTTGACCTCCCTAGCCAGTACAATAAGATATTTTTATGTTATACGCAAGCTCCTGATAAAAAGGACATTTGGCTTTTTGCCATTCTGCGCAGCTCAGAAAAAAAAAAGAAGTTCTTTTAAAGGAATACGAGCCTCAAGAGGCCAAGTAAAGCGTTTTTAAGAAAAGAAGAAAGCTTTCAAATGTACGTAACCTGCACATATTTTATGAACATGTTCTGAATATAGCTTAAATGAAATTTCAAATGAAGTATAGTTACATCCTAGTAATGCATCGTACATTTAAGCTTTTCAAGGTGCATATCTTATGAAAGAATGTTCTTGTAAGCTTTTGTTTTTTACCGACTTGGATGTTTCAAAAGCTTTTAGGAGAGTTATAAGCATTAAAGGAGTTAGCATGATGTATAAACTGTTCTTTGAATATAACGAGAGTCACTATGTTTTCTCAAGTGCATTTAGAAGCATCATATTCATTGTTGTGCTACTTGATTAAGTATTTGAACACTTGTTGGAGAGGAAAATTGGTCATTAAGGACGCATGAATGAGTTGAGGGGTTTGAATGAAGTTTTAAGGGTGCTGATCTTTCCTTGGGGTTTTTGATTACCTAATATGATATTAAAGTATGAATGCATGATATGTGGCTATTATTAGTATTATTGCCGGCAACAATTTTGGGTTTTAAGGAGTCGGGAGATTTTCACTAAGCGTGTGGTTGCTCATCCCTTTATTATTCCCATTTTTCCTAGGTTCAATTTGAGCAGGTATAAGAGATCCTTTGAAGTTGTTTTGATGCCGACCCCTCAGAAGTCTCTGTCAGCTTTGCAAAGTGTCTGATGCCTACCACGTTGTCAATTTTTAAGTTTATTGTTGTATGTGAAAGCATGTAGCCGGATCTGTACCTGTATATGTAGCATTCTAACCCTTGTTTTAGTTGTTTGATCATTAGTAACCCGGGCGAATGGCCCGAGGCAGTGAACTTGGGGTTATTTTAGCATATGTTACACCTATTACTAGTTTACAGGTACTTTTAGCTGAGCTAAGACACAAAAATGTTGCTAAAACAGGGGAAATTCTTGTAGTTTTGTTCCAGAAAGACTATCTAGGTGCTAATCCAAACCCTCGATCTTTAAGAGCCGTAAGGACTTCCTTCTAGGAAGTCCTGGTGGTGTGACTCTCCCTAGGTTGGGGGCATTACATTAGGTGGTATCAGAGCTATAGGTTTGCATTGTGCATTTAGGTAGCATAATAGGCATGTGCTATGTAAAGATACGTGACTTATGTGGTTATGTGGTCGTGTCTTGCGTGGTATTACTTGTATTAACAAGTGCATAAATCATAATATATACGTATATACTGGTTCTCCCCTTAATATTCTGTGGTAATGTAGGATGGTTTTCTACATCATGGATTTCGTTTATCTACCCTTTTGGTGGGCCGCTTGGAATGCTGTCATGTTTTGGCATGCCATAGAGGTGTATAGTCGAAGACTGCATCATGAGATCATTCAAAGTGAATGGGCCGAAAGATTCATAAGAAAGATGCCTACGGAAGGGAGATGGAAGGAAATAACCCTTATCTTACGGCATTTGACCCAATACTGAGAGGAATGTGCCCCATTCTCGTATCGGGGTTTAATAGAATTCTTACTACGGGAGGAGAGATATGTGGACCACTTGGGACTTACTTCACGCCAGAGAAACGCCATAGTCGTCCAAATTGTTCAGACACATCTCATCCAGCCTACGGTAAGCCAACGCCTCCCCACTGCTGTGGCTCAGAGGAGTCAGCTAGAAAATCGCCAAATGAGATGCCTCTTCGCCGAAAGGCCTCAAGCAGAGCGTTATAAGCAAGTTGCCGTAATGTGGATACGCTGGATGGATGCTTTTGGAACATATTACCCCCGAGGATGGCAAGCCACCATGCACAGAATGAGAGAGTTGGTAGATGAAACCCCCCACATAGAATATACTCCCACTGTGGTATTGTATGAGCTACTAGCCCCTAATAATGATCAACTTGAGAACCCAAGTGAATCCATGGATGGCAACTTTTCTGGAGATGACGCATCAGATGAAGAATAGAGTAAACTAGTGTGAACTAAGTTCACAAATGCTATGTTGTATGAGAATAAACCAGATGTAAGCTTTTAAATTATTTCCTTTAGATATGAAGCATTAGGGTGATGAAGAGTATTCAGCAATCTTATGTTCCACTACTACTATCCAGATGAAACAAATACGAATGGATATCTTCCAAGTGTTATGTACCCACTAGTTTATGTAAACATACACGTGTATTTACTTTGAATAAAATGTGATATACGTGTACGACTATATGAAGGTTGAACTGAGCTAGGCTTAAGGCTATACATAACAATCTCGCCATTTGTGAATCGTTCCATCAGCGAAGAAGGGAAATTGGCCCTGGAGAATCCAATTCCCAAGGAAGCAGAAACTTCAGAAGGTTTAAATCTGGGATAAAACAGGATAAGGGGAAAGAAGTCGTCTAATGGAAACCAACGATAGCGTGGCCAGTATGGACGTCAGCACCCTGCCCCATGTAGAAACTTTACGGGCTTATGTCTTGAATGTGGTGATATAGGCCACAAAGCTGCTAATTGCCCAAGGGCCACGTAGAATAATCAGGGTAATATTCAATGATCTAGAATGGGAATCAACCCAATGGCACAACAAGGTCGCCCTCCAGTTGGTGATTCCCGAGGAAACAATAGAGACCGTAAGAAACCTCAAGCGGGAGGTCGAGCATTCTGATTAAAAGGAGACTCCACTAAGGCAGTACTAGGTACTCCTCCTATTAACCATCTTTATGCTCGTAATTTAGTTGATTTCTAATGCTACTCAGTCATTTGTAAACCCGGGAATTGCAAAGAAGCCAGCCAGCAAGCCTGACGAGGTGGATGCGCAACTCCTTATATCTACCCTTTAAGAACTAATCATCATGTCGATTCATCTTCAGAGATTGTGTTGTTATGATTCAAGGGAAAAACCCATTAACTAGATGAGACTAGAAACCCAAGGAGGGAGTGTTTGAAGAGACTTTGGATTGTGAAAGGAACTCGGGAGAAATACACCCCGTTAATTCCATCAAGTAAGAAATTTCGAGGACGAAATTCTTTTAAGGGGGGAAGAGTGTAATACCTGTGTATCCTACTTTTCGATAAGCTAGTGGTGACACTCTTTTTTCACGTTATAAAAACCGTATTTTATTAGTGATATGGACTAAAATTATTTTCTAAGTGCCTATGTGAACGTTAATTTCATTAAAAAGGATGTTATTGTCAATGTTATTATTATTAATAACATTATTATTAGTTTTGAAGATCTTTCGATGATTTCTAATAATCGTTATTAACGGTTATTAACGAGTGCTAAATCGATTAGGAACCCGAATTCGATTAAGTTGTCAATCTTAGGAGTAGTTCGATGTTTATTAAATCGAACTTGACTGTATTTGGGAACGCATAATCCATGAAATTTTATATCATCGATTTGGGTTTAGATTTCGAGTTACGAATTGGACAAGCGGTATCAAATATGAACTAGTTTGGGACCCCAAAAAAAAAAAAAAATAGATAGAGGGAGGGGCATTTTGGACATTTTGCGCGCACACCCCCCCTTTTCCCTTGGCTGCCCGTGAACCCCCTCGGTGGCCTCTCTCCCGCCTCTCTGCTTCATCTTCTTCCTCCTCTTCTTCACCATGCGTGCGCCACCCAAGCTCGCAAACCCAGAGAATGTTTGCCACTTTTGCTACGAAAATCCCCCATTCGACCACCCCTACCAGCTAGTATGAGTTTAGAACGAATTTGGGTTGCAATTCAAAACTCTTTGCCACATTTATGGACTATTTTGGGCGCCGAATTGGAGCTCGAACGCGTGCCCAGGTAAGGCCATGCAATTCCACTCCTAGTTGCTTCAATTTTCTATAAATTAGAGTACAAATCGTTGCTTTCAAACCCCAATTCAACCTCAAATCAATAAGTGAGTTTGGGTCTGTTTTAGGGTTCGAATTTTGGGAATTTGGGAATGATTTGGGTAATGTTCGAGCGTGGATAAGCAAAAGGCGAAGGATTGGAGTTGTTCATGCCCCTATAGTCGAGCCATAGCCGTGAATCGAACCTCTAGCTTGGATTCAAGGTGAGGGTTCCTTTCCTCCTAAATTACTACTATTTCCAATGAATTTAACTAAACTAGCTAGTGCATATCGATTCTGAGATTAGTAGTTAGTTTGGGTAAATTAGAATCGATATTGAGAAATTTTAAGCATGGTACTGATTTTGGTTAATCGCATGTTGAGTAAATGCATGGTTGAATGGACCGATTAAATTGAGGATTTGAAAGTAAATAGAATGTTGATAGTGGACTATTGTAGCATCAGTTGTCGCACTTGAAGGACTATTTAACGCTTAGGGGTCTTAGTTGGGCAGTTGAAGTAATTGTGGTGTAAACTGAATTATGTCTAAAAGTTATGGCTAAATTAGTTTGAGCATGTTAATAGTTTATTCTTGGTAATTACAAAGGAAATACTATACCTATGTATATTGGTTTACGAAGAAGAAAGTAAATATCGCTTGAAGTTTCGATTTGCATCAGTTTAGAATGTTAAATTTTGAGTTGGCTATTAAGTATGAATATTATATATATGGACGATCATTTTGCGTATTGTTGGTTTGTACATGTCAATATTGAACCGAGCTTGGTAGTTGGATGGTTTGAAGTGGAACTATTGAGGGGTTTGAGGTTCTTATGGTCGGTGCTGTGTGAGGAGGGAGATCGGGTTGTGAATTGCCGCAATCGTGTGGATTGCGAGGCCATATGTGGTTTAATGAGTTGTGATATGAAGTGTATAAATGTGCTATGTGTGAACCCTTTTTCCTCGATATGCTACATGACGTTATGTGATTGACTCTTGAAACTTTAGACGTCTATAAAAAGAAAAGGTCATTTAGAAAGTTTGTTTTACACATTTGAAAATACTTTTATGTTTGTCCATTGTTTATTCGCGTGTTAGGACGTCTAAAGTGTAAAAACCTCCTAAACCGTTAAAATGCTCAGTTAGTGACTCGACTGAATTGTCGATGGGTTTAGGAAGTTCAAAAGCAAACTAAAAGTGAGTTCAAAAACGTTTTTAAGGCATTGGTTTGGGTATGACCCCTCCTCGTGTCTAAAAGAATTCAAACGACCCGAAAAAGAGCACCTTAAGGTGCTAATGATGAAGCTTAGCTTATTTGCATATTATTTGCTTACTTAAGTCTCTATTGAGTTTCGATTAAAGAGCTAGTAAGTCCATAATGACTTTAAGAAACATTTGTGTTGAAAATATAGAAAGAAACCTTAAATTACCTTATAAACGAGCCAAGTACTTTAAGTTTTTGAATAGTAGCAAGTTTGGGAACGTTTTAAGCCTTTAGTTTATTTATACACCCTTCTCGAGTTTTAAAAGGAATTGAGACGAGCTATAGAATGACAACTGAAGTTTTATTACGAATCTAATTTGAGT
This sequence comes from Carnegiea gigantea, assembly GCA_029747015.1. Lineage (NCBI taxonomy): Eukaryota > Viridiplantae > Streptophyta > Magnoliopsida > Caryophyllales > Cactaceae > Carnegiea > Carnegiea gigantea. The sequence continues at coordinate 161,274 of JAKOGI010001649.1, forward strand.
TACACGCTAGCTAAAGTATTTTGAGTTAAGTTTTGAATAATAATGAGCTTGGAAGCAATCGAAGGTCTTAATTTGCTTAAGCACCTCTCTTTGAGTTAAAAAGAAATTTTCAAACAAATCTAGCTTGCATTTATTGTTAACTAAGTATTTAAGTCTTAAATGGGTTTCGATTTCGAACTTAGTTTGAATTAAATGTTGACTAAGCACGTTTTGTCTCAAACGACCGTCGATCTACGATTTAGCTAGCTAAGTATTTAGCAAACATTTAAAAGAAGCTTTTAAGTTAAAAAGTGAAGCCGTTTCATGAGTTAGCAATCGTTTTACATTTATAAGGAGCTTTCAAGCTGAAAACGAAGTCGTTTTACGATTTAGCAAACTTAATATGTTTATACGAAGTTTTTAAGTTGAAAGCGAAGTCGTTTTACGATTTAGCAGACTTAATACGTTTATACGAAGCTTTTAAGTTAAAAACGAAGTGGTTTTACAATTTAGCAACCCTATTACGTTTATACGAGGCTTCTAAGTTGGAAACGAAGTCGTTTTACGATTTAGCAACCCTATTACGTTTATACGAAGCTTCTAAGTTGGAAACAAAGTCGTTTTACGATTTAACAATCCTATTACGTTTCTACGAAGCTTCTAAGTTGAAAACGAAGTCGTTTTACAGTTTAGCAATCCTATTACATTTATACGAAGCTTCCAAGCTGAAAACGAAGTTGTTTTACGATTTAGCAACCCTATTACTCTTGTACGAAGCTTCTAAGTTGAAAACGAAGTCGTTTTACGATTTGGCAACCTTATTACGTTTATACGAAGCATTTAAGTTAGAAACTGAGTCATTTTACGATTTAGTGAACATTTTACATTTATCAGAAGCTTTTAAGCTATTTACAAAGTTAATTTACGTGTTAGCAAACTTATTACGATTATGAAAAGCTTTTAAGTTATTTACGAAGTTGATTTACGAGTTGGCAAACTTATTCCGCCTGTAAGAAGTTTTTAAGCAAAAAATGAATGAACTATAAACATTTTAAAAGGTTATGGTTGTTTTGTTTAAAGGTAAGTTTTCAGTATAGTAAGCAACCGAAGAAGAGAAATGAAATACGTTTTTAAAGCCTAAGAAAGTGCTAGGAAATTGGCCAAGGTTAGGAACTGGACTCAAGATATGAATTATCTTAGTGTGAGCTATTCCTGGAAATTAGATGCAAAGACGGCGTGAGCTGTTTCCCCCTAAAGAAATGTTAGGAACTGGGCTCAAGATATGAATTATCTTAGTGTGAGCTGTTCCCGGGAACTAGATTCAAGATATAAAATTATCTTGGTGTGAGCTGTTCCATAGATAAGTTATGATGTGTGACGTGTAAGAAAACCTTGAGGGGGACTGGACTCAGGATATGATTATCCTGATGTGAGTTGTTGCCCCACAGAGGACAGTATCGAGGTTAGAGTTGCTCTGCTAAGACGCGTTTTGGCCAAAAGTTAAGTACGTATACCCCGGAGATAACGTAGATTAAGAGTGACGATCTCACTTAAGGGCGGTGTTAACCTCCCTAGCCAGCACAGTAAGATGTTTTTTATATTATAAGCAAGTTCCTGATAAAAAAGAGATTTGGTTTTTTGTCATTCTAAGCAGTTCAGAAAAGAAAAGAAGTCCTTTTAAAGGAATACGAGCCTCAAGAGGCCAAGTAAAGTGTTTTTAAGAAAACAAGAAAGCTTTCAAATGTATGTCACCTGCACATATTTTTTGAACGTGTTCTGAATATAGTTTAAATGAAATTTCAAATGAAGTATAGCTGCATCCTAGTAATGCATCGTACATTTAAGCTTTTCAAGGTGCCTATCTTATGAAGGAATGTTCTTGTAAGATTTTTTTTTTTAACCAACTTGGATGTTTCAAGAGCTTTTAGAAGAGTTATAAGCATTAAAGGAGTTAGCATGATTTATAAACTATTCTTTGAATATAACGAGAGTCACTATGTTTTCTCAAGTGTGTTTGGAAGTATCATATTCATCCTTGTGCTACTTGATTAAGTGTCTGAATGCTTGTTAGAAAGGAAGATTGGTTATTAAGGACCTAGGAGCGAGTTAAGGGGTTAGAATGAAGTTTTAAGGGTGGTGATCTTTCCTTGGGGTTTTTGATTGCCTAATATGACATTAAAGTATGAATGCGTGATATGTGGCAATTATTAGTATTATTACCTACAACTGTTATGGGTTTTAAGGAGTAGGGGGATTCTCACTGAGCGTGTGGTTGCTCATCCCTTTACTATTCCCCTTTTTCCCAGGTTCAATTTGAGCCGGTATAAGAGATCCTTTGAAGTTGTTTTGATACCGACCACTCAAAAGTCTCTGCCAGCTTTGCAAAGTATCTGATGCCTACCACGTTGTTAATTTTTAAGTCTATTGTTGTATGTGAAAGCATGTAGCGGCTCTGTACCTGTATATGTAGTATTCTAACCCTTATTTTAGTTGTTTGACCATTAGTAATCCGGGCGAGTGGCCTGAGGCAGTGAACCTGAGGTTATTTTAGCATATGTTACACCTATTACTAGTTTACAGGTACCCTTAGCTGAGCTAAGACGCAAAAATGTTACCAAAAAAGGGGAAATTTGTGCAATTTTGTTCCAGAAAGACTATCTAAGTGCTAATCCAAACCCTCGATCTTCAAGAGCGTTAAGGACTTCCTTATAGGAAGTCCTGGTGGTGTGACTCTCCCTAGGTTGGGGGCATTACAAGTGGCTTTGAAACAACCTATGTGTGCTTGTAATTGATGCTTGTTAAGTTCATGAAACCTACGCCTAAAAATGACATGTCACTTCTGTTATGAAATACGAATGCTTTAAGATTCATGTTTGATTAGTTAAGTTGGTTCGTAAGCATTATTTCAAGTTAAGGCAATAGATGTTGTTGAATTCCAAGAGTACACAACCACAAGAGGGGGGTGAATTGTGGTGGCCGATTTTCGCCAAATAACTGACAAACAGCCGTAGCACTTGCTTGCAGAGACTGTTCGTAAATCACAAACAACCTTAAGCCTTGTTTGTAGCGGTTGTTCCCAATTGGTTCAGTAGCGAAATTCAAAGTAATAAATGCGGAAATAAAGCACACACAATTTTTACGTGGAAAACACCTCTAGCCCAACTGAGGTGTGAAAAACCACGACCTACCTCGTGGAGGATTTAACTACTTCACTAACGGGCTGAACACGTTACAAAAATAACACTCCTTGTTACAACTTGTAACCCACGTAACCTTCTTTCCTAAGACAGGTTACACCACGTCCAATCACACTATATTGGACACGTCCAAAGTCCACTTGACTATGGACACACTCACTCACTTTCTGATCTGAGAACAAGAGTACAAAACACCTTACTGGGGTGCTTCTGACTTAAGCAGATGTAAGGTACACTGAAGTCCTAGTATGCCAATAGTTTTGAAAGCTCAATTTTTGCACAATCTTGTCACGGTTTTTTCTGTTGAAATGTAGCTTTAGAAAGCTCTCAATGCTCTGTGAAAAACCGATTTTTCCCTTGTGTCTCTCTATCGAAAGGAGTGAAAAGATGTTCTTATTTAAGCAAGCAAACCCAACGGCTAACTCCTTCAAAAAGGATAGAAAAATCTTCTGATTTTAGCAGCTTAGGAGATTTCTTCAGATTTCCAACGGCTAGGAATAAAGAAGATAAGATTCTCCTAAAATATAGGGATTTGATACTCACGGGATAAAAACTGATTAGCCACTTAATATAGCCGTGTAATTTAGCCCAAAAAGGATAAAAATCTTGGTTTCAAAATTTGAATCAATCATGGCCTAAAAATAAGGAATAAAGATTTTTCGGATTTTAAAAAAAAATCTCTAGCAAAAATAGTTTTGCAATCTGCTAAATAAATAATAAATAATAATCTAATCAGCCTAGGATTTCATAAAAAGATTCTTAGAGCAGCCAGCCAACCAAAAGAAATTTTCAGGTAAAACGGATGTGGCCGCTGCAGTTTCAGGAACACCCTAGGCACCCTGTTTGCAGGGTTGTTTGGAAATGGTGTTCTGAAGCAAATGTCGAAAACCATTTTAAGAAGTGTTAAATTGAGACTTTCAAGATTGGCATATTAACAAGAGTCTAAAAGATAAAAGCTAAACCAAACCAAGACTTTTTGTTGTAAGAATCAGTCATCTTGTCAAGAATGGATGTGCAACTCCAAACACTTTGGTCACCTTGATTACTCGGGTGATCTTGTATCGCTGAATGTAGGAACTTAGTCTTTAAGACTTAGTCAGCTGTTGTCGAGATTTGTTGTGTGCTGATCTTTGTGTCACTGAAGCTTGGAACCTGTTCTTAAAACTTGTTCTCAACATTTAGTAGACAGAACAGGTAAGTAGGATCAATACAAACAACTGTGTAGGACCTGTTTGGAGAGCTTGTTTGGAACAACATTACTCAAGCAAGTATGCTACACTTGGATTTGTTATCATCAAAACTTTATACAGTTAGTTCAACAATTTCCCCCTTTTTGATGATGACAAACCAAGTGACCATATTGACAAGAAAAAGATTTTATTTTCGTAAGTGCCTTTGTAAGTGACTGCGACTTGAGTGCTGATATATATCCACACAGGTGCTAGGTCAGTCAAGTCAAAAAACATATATAAGTATAAAGACTAATGACTCAACCGTTCAACTCAACCTAGGTCAATGGCCCACTTATCTTCCCCCTTTTGGCATCATTAAAAAGGCACAAACAACAGTCAGAACATAGTGTGTGCAAGGGAATCACATAAGACATAGCAAGAGATAAGCAAGATATAACAGAACCAGATATGTCATTGAAAGTCCGGAAGGAAACACAGAAAGAGACGGGGAAGAGAACTCTAGGAAACATCCGATGAGAACAGGTTACAAGGGGTGATTATGGCTACGGAGGAGGGAGTTTGGTAGCGAGGAAGGAGAGAAGGGCAAGGAGATCTTCATGACGCTTGGCAGATAGCGCCTTCTCTTCTTCCAGGGCAGCCTTGACGGCTGTGAGCTCATCCTTGAGGCAGGAGTTATCCTCTAAAACAGCCTCAACTTTGACTAATGACCTCCCAGAAACAGGAGGTCTGGGTGTTCGGTTCCCCTGTTTAGAGACCGAGCCCTCAGCCAGAGTATATCCACACCCCATGAGGGTGTCACTCCCTATCTCATCAATCACTTGAGCAGCCACCCTCCTTTTGAGCTCTATCCCAAAGTGCTCAAAAACCCTCGTCAGTAGAAAACCATACCCAAGATCATGTGCCCGGGTGGTGTTTGCAATACGCCCAATATGGCGGATCATAAGAACAGGAAGGTTGATGGGTTCCTCCCTATCCAAAAGATGCACCAGGCACTGATCAAGAGCATTAGCCTGGTTTCTACTTTGACCTCTTGGGATGATGTTCTTTATGACAAACATAAAGAGCAGTTGGTGCAGAGAGGTCATCTCACCCTTCTTCACGGATGTGGGTGTTTGCAGGCCCTGGTTTTGACTCAACCGCTGTGAAAGCTCCAGCAGCCTGGCTGTCCCTAGGACAGACTTATCCACCCTCACATGCACATCAAAGCCAAGTGAGGGAACACCCAAAATCGTACCCAGAGTTTGTGTATCAAATTGCACCTGTGTATCACCAATTTTACTTGTCACCACCCCTTCGGTGACGGCACAATTTGCATAGAACTCAGCCAATTCTGGTACAGAACACCCCAGCTGGGTGTTCGTGAAGAGGTCCAATCAGTTCTGGGCACGCAGCTTCTGTAGGAACACCCCAACCTCTGTTCCTCGAAAAATTGAACTCTCACTATCTTCCCCCTAACTACATTGCGCTTAAGCAGATGCGCAATCTTGATAGAAATAGGAGAGGCAGTAAACTTTTTGGCTCTTTTGGGGGGAGGAACAGAAGGAGCAGTCTCGGGTTTAGCTGATTTTGAGACCGGAGCAGTAGAGGTAGTTTTAGGTGTAGCTGATTTGGAGAGAGAAGAGGTGAAGGTCTTTCTCTTGGGGGCTGCTGTTGGAGGAGAAGACTTAATGGCAGGGAGAGTGGTTTTCTTAGGAGGAACTTGTTCTTCGGAGGACTCAGAGAACACCGGGGTCCCCTATTTAAAGGGGGTGTTCTCAGAATCAGAATCCGAGAATCCCGCAGAAGAAGAAGAGGAAGAAATTTCCTCAATGACTGGAGTGGAGGATTTTGTGGTTCTAGGAGAGGAGTAGAAGGCAATTCTTGCAGATTTGCGCGTGGGCTTAGCAGATTTTGGAGGAGAGGGGGCTGAGGCTTTTGAGGGTTGAGGCCTTGTTTGTAGCCTTGATCTAGCATTCTGCTACGCCTAGCCACCATCTTAACCCTTTTTCTTTTCTCTCCGGTTTGGAAGACCAGAGTCACTGATTCGGTTGCTGCAGGGGGGATGTCCATGCCACTACTTCTCCCTGCCTCAAGAGACTGCTCAGTCGAGTCTCCTTGACGACCAACTCCCAAATCGTCCTTAAACAGCTCCTCATAGGACTCAGAACCTGTTTCGGGTACTGTTTCTTTTTCAGGAAACAGCCCGAAAGAACAGGGCGCAGAGAAATTGATAGAGGCCCATCCCCTAACATGATCCAAGGCCATCAAGGAAGCTCAAAAGGTCCAAATCGCATGTCCAAGATACAAGAAATCAGCCTAGGAGAGCAAGGGAATTATTTTGTCAAAACTAGAATTTCAGCCGTGCACAAACCCGGTATTGTGCACGTTATTTCCTAATCTTCCCAAGGCTAAAATGGGGTTGCAGGAAGCCTAAGTTTAAGTTCAAGATGTGATCTTTCCAACAAGACCTCTTGCAAGTCATTTGGAGGTCATTTAATACCTCAAAACATCAAGCAAAGTCAACAGCTCCATCCTAGCACTGAACTGGACACGTCTGAAACAAGGAGCCGTTTGGTGGCCCATTTCTCCTCCATTTGGTTTAAAACTTTTATGGTTTGAAAGTAATTTAAAAATATTATCAAGTGGGCATAAAAAACCTCAGCCAAATTACACACATGAGGAGCTATTAACCACCAAAACAAGGCACAAAACACCCTTTTATCCAAAACCTGCCAGCTGGGTACAAGGGGAAGAAATTGAGGCGATTTTTGTTCTAATCTATGCTTAGCCACTTGCAAGAGCCATCATGAAGAGTACTTAGCTGCCAAAGAAGCTTCCCTTGGCCCCTAAGTTGACACCTCATCCTCAAGATTAGCATTGAAGAGTTGTCAAGAGGAGGATGCATCTATCCTTTTATGTTTTGATTTGATCTTTGTATTTTTGCCTAGTTTAGCTTGTGATGTAGCCTAGGGTCTATGTTTTGAAGCTTGAAAGCTTTGTATTAAAGCCACTAAGGCCCCTTTGGCCGGCCACATGCTGAATTTTAGTGAATGAAGTTGAGCTTTGCTCCTTTGAACTCCCAAACTCTCTTCTAGCTTATCTCTTCCTTTGGCCAGGTTGAGTGGTGATCTAGTAAGAGTCTTAACTTCCTACTTGGTGGTGATTCTGTATCCAAGGGGGTTGTTAAGGGCCCTAACATCATTCCTTGGTGGTGTTTCTGTATCCAAGGTGAGTGTTAATTCCGGTTTTACTATCCACAATCAAGGTGAGTTTGTGAATTCAAAGTTGCCTTGCTTTCTTTCCTTACATTCTTCTTCCACTTTTCCCATCCTCTTGGTTTCCCCCTTGAGGAAACACCATACTTGGTATCAGAGACAAGGCTTCGCTAGGCCTGAGCTTGCCGTCCAACACCCTTCCAAACACCCAAACACATTTCCCCCACAAAAACACCAAAACCGTGCCCACGGTTTTCACAGACCAGAACAGCAGCACGGCCACCCCGTGCTAAGGAGCACGACCGTGCCACACTCTTCTTTCCCAGCCACCTTCTAACTTCACCCACATCCAGTACTTAAGCACGGTCACCCCGTGCCATGTCACACGACCGTGCCACTGCTTTCCCAGCCACATCTCAACTTCACCCCCATACAGAACCTGGGCACGGTCACCCCGTGTCTAAGAGCACGCCCGTGCCACATCCAACCCGTGAAGTACCACCTTGTTTCAACATGAGTACTACTAGTATGACCTTGGAGGAGAAGTTTGAGGCCCTCATGAAGAACTATGAGGCCTTGAGGCTGCAAAATGAAGAGATCAAAGGTCAAAATAAGTACTTGAGGCGACAACTCGGAGATTCTTTGAAGCAAAAACGCAAGGAGATTAGGAGTTCCCGATCTTCTAACTCCTCTGACTCCGAGCCAGAAGCAAGAGAAGCCCCACACTTGAGCTCATCAAGTGAAGAAGAGGCTTATGGAAGAATGAGAAGAGGAAGGAAAACAACCTCACACCATGGAGACATCCGAGTGGAAATTCCAGAGTTTGAAGGGAAGCTAGACCCCGATGAGTTCTTAGAATGGTTGCAAACCGTTGAGAGGATCTTTGATTACAAGGAGATTTCGGAGGGAAATAAGGTAAAACTTGTTGCCCTTAGACTTCGTAAATATGCTTCTCTTTGGTGGTCCAACCTTTGTGCTAAGAGGGCTAGGCAAGGGAAGGGAAAGATTCGAACATGGGAGAAAATGAAAGCCAAACTTAAAGCCCGTTTCTTACCCCCATCTTACCTACAAGATAACTACTCCCAACTTCACAACCTTACCCAAGGTAACATGAGTGTTGAGGAGTATACTAGGAATTTGAGAAATTGTTGATCAAGTGTGATTTGAGGGAGCCCGAAGAACAGACCATAGTGAGATATTTGGGAGGGTTAGATCCTAGATATGCTCATGTGGTAGAATTGCAACAATACACTACTTTTGATGAGGTGTGTGTCTTAGCCCACAAAGTAGAACAACAAAGAAAATCCAAGCTCTACAAAAGAGAACCTCTCAAACCCTTTCCCAAGAGCCAACCTTTCAACAAGGGGAGCTCTTACCGACCTCCTAAACCTTCAGTTCCTACACCCTCACCTCCACAAAAGAAACAAGCTCCACAAAAAAACCCACCACCCCAAAACCGTCCCAATCCCAAGCCAAATGACCAAAGAAGGTGTTTCAAGTGTCAAGGTCTTGGGCACATCGCTTCTGAGTGTCCAAATAGGAGAATTATTACCTTGGCCGAATGGGATGAGAAAAGGGAAGAAGAGGGAGTAGAGGAGGAAGAAAGAGAAGGTGTGTACTACATGGAGGAACAAGAGGAAGTGATTGAAGAGGCGGATGAAGGAGAACTACTTGTATTAAGGAGAGCCTTGAGTACTTAGAGAGGAGAACTTGAAGAACAAAGAGAGAACATCTTTCATACAAGGTGTACCGTTCAAGGCAAAGTGTGTTCCCTCATCATTGATGGAGGGAGTTGTGCAAATGTAGCATCATTGACTATGGTGGAGAAGCTTGGTCTTCAAGCTTCGGCTCATCCTCACCCCTACAACATTCAATGGCTAAATCAAGGTAAGGGGTTGCAAGTTAATTCAAGATGCTTGATTTCACTTTCAATTGGCAAGCATTACCATGATGAATTGTGGTGTGATATCATCCCCATGGATGCATGTCACCTCTTGTTGGGAAGACCGTGGTTATTTGATCGGAAAGTCATGCATGATGGCTATTTGAACACCTACACCTTCCACAAGGATGGGAGGAAGATCACCCTTGCCCCATTAAGCCCTTCCCAACTCCACAAAAACAAGCCCCAACCAAGCCATGACCATTCGGACATGCTCCTAGCCGTGAGTGAGCCTCTGCTTAAGGCTTCTCACCATGAATTCAAGGCCTTTAAGGAGTGGATCCTAGCCACCCTTGAGGAGTCCAAAACCCCCACACCATCACACCCCCTAGCCCTTTCCCTCCTTGAACACTTTAGTCATGTCTTTCCCGAGGAGATACCCCCCGGCTTACCTCCACAAAGAACCATCCAACACCACATTGATCTCATACCCGGTTCCATCCTCCCAAACAAACCGGCTTACCGAACAAACCCCAAGGAAACCATGGAAATCTAAAGGCAAGTTGATGAGCTTATGGATAAGGGGTTGATTAGAGAGAGCTTGAGCCCTTGTGCGGTTCCGGCCCTCCTTGTGCCAAAGAAAGACGAGAGTATGCGCATGTGTGTTGATAGTCGGCAATCAAGAAGATAACCATCAAGTATAGATACCCAATTCCTCGCCTTGAAGACATACTTGATGAGTTATATGGTTCTAGTGTGTTCTCTAAGGTGGATTTGAGGAGTGGTTACTGCCAAATTTGCATTCGAGAAGGGGATGAGTGGAAAACGGCCTTCAAGACCAAAGGAGGCTTGTATGAGTGGCTAGTCATGCCATTCGGTTTGTCAAATGCTCCAAGTACCTTCATGCGGCTCATGAACCAAGTGTTCCGGCCCTTCATTGGAAAGTTTGTTGTGGTGTATTTTGATGACATCCTCATCTATAGCAAGAATGAAGAAGAGCACCTTCAACATCTCACTCAAGTCATGAAGGTTCTAGAGAAGGAAAAGCTCTATGGCAACCTCAAGAAGTGTACATTTTTCACTCATGAGGTAACCTTCCTTGGTTACATTGTCACAAGTGAAGGCATCAAGGTTGATGAGAGTAAAGTGGAAGCGATTCGGTCTTGGCTAATCCCAAAGAGCATCCATGATGTGCGAAGTTTCCATGGGCTTGCCTCATTCTATAGGCGGTTCATTAGGAACTTTAGCACAATTATGGCCCCTATGACCGAAGTTATCAAAGGCACAACATTCAAGTAGACTCCCAAGGCTCAAGAGGCCTTTGAAACCATCAAGTCCAAGCTCACCCAAGCACCGGTTCTTGCGTTGCCTTGCTTTGATAAAGTGTTTGAGGTAGAGTGTGATGCATCTGGAGTTGGCATTGGAGGAGTTCTCACTCAAGAGGGGCGGCCCTTAGCCTTCTTTAGTGAGAAGCTTTGTGACTCAAGAAGGAAATACTCAACCTATGATAAGGAGTTTTATGCCATAGTGAGGTGCCTTGAGCACTGGAATCATTACTTGGTGGCTAGTGAGTTTATCTTGCACTCGGACCATGAAGCCTTGAAATACATTCAAGGGCAACATAAGCTTAACTCACGGCATGCCAAGTGGGTGGAGTTCCTCCAATCTTTCAACTTCACCATCAAGCACAAGTCCGGAAAGCTCAATCAAGGAGCCGATGCCTTGTCAAGGAGGCACCTACTTCTATTCCAACTTGATGCTTGCATTCTTGGCTTTGACCACTTGAAGTCCCTCTATGAGAATGATGAAGATTTGGGAGAGCTCTACAAGGAGTGCCTTCGGCATCCCAAAGGTGACTTTCTTATCCAAGATGGCTTTTTGTTCAAAGGCTCAAGGTTGTGTGTGCCTAAGTGTGGCACAAGAGAGCTACTCATACGTGAGGTTCATGGTGGATCTCTGGCCGGTCACTTTGGAGAAAACAAGACCCTTATGATGCTAAGGGAACATTATTATTGGCCAAGCATGAGCAAGGATGTACAAGATGTATTGAAGAGATGTGCAACTTGCCAAGTTGCCAAAAGCCACCTCCTACCCCATGGCCTATACACGCCCTTACCCGTTCCCAATCATCCTTGGAAGATGTAAGCATGGATTTTGTTCTTGGTCTTCCAAGGACATAAAGGGGTAAGGATTCAATTTTCGTGGTTGCTGATCGTTTCTCTAAGATGGCCCATTTCATACCTTGCACCAAGACCGACGATGCCACCCACATTGCCGAGTTATACTTCAAAGAAGTGACGAGGCTACATGGCATTCCTAGATCCATTGTTTCGGATAGGGATACCAAGTTCCTTAGTCATTTTGGGTGACACTATGGAAGAAGATGGGAACCAAGCTCAAGTATAGCACTTCATGCCACCCTCAAATGGATGGGCAAACCGAGGTCACCAACCGGACTTTGGGAACTCTCTTGAGAGTGCTAGTGAAGTCCAACATCAAAGCTTGGGACTTAGCCTTGCCACACGCTGAGTTCGCCTTCAACAAGTCACCTAGCAAGGCCACGGGTTTATCTCCATTCAAGGTAGTTTATGGGTTGGATCCTTTGAGTCCCCTTGATCTTGTCCCAAGAGAAATGAATGAGAAGCCTCACATGGAGGCTAGCAAACGAGTGGAAGAGATTCAAAAGCTCCATGAAACCGTGAGGACCAAGATTGAAAAGGCAAATGCATCATACAAGGATCATGCCAACAAGCATAGAAAGAAGATGGTGTTCCACCTGGTGATTTAGTATGGATTCATTTGAGGAAGGAACGGTTTCCTTCTAGGAGGAAGAGCAAGTTGATGCCAAGAGCCGATGGCCCCTTTGAAGTGCTAGAGCGCATCAATGACAATGCTTACAAGATAAACTTGCCCGGTGAATGTGGAGTTTCGGCCACTTTCAATGTAGCCGACCTTAGCCCTTATGAGGAGGATGATCATCTTATCAATTTGAGGGCAAATTCTCTTCAACAAGGGGAGGATGATGGAGGCCCATCCCCTAACATGATCCAAGGCCATCAAGGAAGCTCAAAAGGTCCAAATCTCATGTCCAAGATACAAGAAATCAGCGTAGGAGAGCAAGGGAATTATTTTGTCAAAACTGGAATTTCAGCCTTGCACAAACCCAATTTTGTGCATGTTATTTCCTAATCTTCCCAATGCTAAAATGGGGTTGCAGGAAGCCTAAGTTTAAGTTCAAGATGTGCTCTTTCCAAAAAGACCTCTTGCAAGTCATTTGGAGGTCATTTGATACCTCAAAACATCAAGCAAAGTCAACAGCTCCATCCTTGTGCTGAACTGGACACGTCTGAAACAAGGAGCCGTTTGGTAGCCCATTTCTCCTCCATTTGGTTTGAAACTTTTATGCTTTGAAAGTAATTTAAAAATATTATCAAGTGGGCATAAAAAACCTCAGCCAAATTACACACATGAGGAGCTATTAACCACCAAAACAAGGCACAAAACACCCTTTTATCCAAAACCTGCCAGCCGGGTACAAGGGGAAGAAATTGAGGTGATTTTTGTTCTAATCTATGCTTAGCCACTTGCAAGAGCCATCATAAAGAGTACTTAGCTGCCAAAGAAGCTTCCCTTGGCCCCCAAGTCGACACCTCATCCTCAAGATTAGCATTGAAGAGTTGTCAAGAGGAGGATGCATCTATCCTTTTATGTTTTGATTTGATCTTTGTATTTTTGCCTAGTTTAGCTTGTAATGTAGCCTAGGGTCTATGTGTTGAAGCTTGAAAGCCTTGTATTAAAGCCACTAAGGCCCCTTTGGCCGGCCACAAGTTGAATTTTAGTGAATGAAGTTGAGCTTTGCTCCTTTGAACTCCCCAAACTCTCTTCTAGCTTATCTCTTCCTTTGGCCAGGTTGAGTGGTGATCTAGTAAGAGTCTTAACTTCCTACTTGGTGGTGATTCTGTATCCAAGGGGGTTGTTAAGGGCCCTAACATCATTCCTTGGTGGTGTTTCTGTATCCAAGGTGGGTGTTAGTTCCGGTTTTACTATCCACAATCAAGGTGAGTTTGTGAATTCAAAGTTGCCTTGCTTTCTTTCCTTGCATTCTTCTTCCACTTTTCCCATCCTCTTGGTTTCCCCCTTGAGGATACACCAGAAATCAAAGAAACCAACATGGGACTCAAAGGCTTCATCTTGGGACCCAAGATTGCCACCAATTTCCCCAGTTGAAGCAAAGTTCTTTTCAGTGAGGGGACAAACAGTCGATCCCTCAAACACCACCAATTCCCAACCAAAATGGTAGGGAATATCTTTCAAACCCAAGTCCACTGATTTCAGGTCGACACTCTTCAAAAATCCAAAAGGTTTGAAGCTGATTGGGCGAGGAGGAGTGGAAGGTTTACCTCCTAGAATCGCCATTAAAAACGGCGAGAAAGCAACAGGGGCAGGACCTGTTCGTGAGGTTGGTGCGGGTGCCCTACTACGCTGAGATTTTGAACCAGAACTTCCAGAGCCGTTGAAGGAAGCCATTTGAGCGAGAGTTGGAGATAGATTAGGGTTTGAGTGAAAGGAAATTGCCGGGTATTCGAGAGAGAGAGAGAGAGAGAGGTAAAGATTTGGAGATTTAAAGAGAAATAGCATGCCAAATCTTTAAAGATTTACCCGTTACAACGGGTAGATCATTACTAGCCGCCCGCGCATGCCTCGGGAAGGAGGAAAATTTAAAGGCTAGACACAACTTGTTTCACATACTAACAATCAAGGAGCGTACCTGTTCTTGCTGCTTGTTCTTGAATACGAATCATCGGTAACAAGAGTAACAAGCCCAATCATGTTGGCTTTTAACACGCATCCGCATTCTGCAATCTATATATATATTCAAATAGCACAAAGATTCGACTGCAAACATTGCTATGGACAAATTGCATCCGCAGCATATAAGAGTTGCGAACAGGGGGAGAGAACAGGTTTCTTAGGTTGTTTTCACCAAACCTAGTTCAAGTCTATTTCTCTCAAATTGATCTCTACCTAGTGCCTTAGTGAATATATCAGCAATTTGATTTTCTGTGGTACAAAAATTCATTGAAATCAAACCCTTTTCAACATTATCTCTCAAGAAATGATGTCGAATGTCAATATGTTTTGTTCTTTTATGTTGACACGGATTTTTGGCAATGTTAATTGCACTAGTGTTATCACAAAAGATAGGAATGCATCCAGTGTCAACACAAAAGTCCTTGAGTTGTTGTCTTATCCACAGCAATTGAGCACAACATGAAGCAGCTGTAACATATTCAGCTTCTGCTGTGGACATGGCAACTGAATGTTGTTTCTTGGTTGCCCAAGATACCAAACAAGGTCCAAGGAAATGAGCCATACCTGAGGTGCTTTTCCTATGAACCAAGAATCCTCTTCCTTAAGGTATCCATTTAGAAATGCACTCTTCACGTCCATTTGATATAGCTTGATCTCCATATGGGCTGCAAAGGCTATTAGGATACGAATAGCCTCAATTCTAGCAACTGGTGCAAAAGTTTCTTCGTAATCAATCCCTTCTTCCTGATTGTACCCTTGAACCACCAGCCGTGCCTTGTTCCTGGTGACTGTTCCTGACTCATCAAGTTTGTTTCGGAACACCCACTTGGTTCCAATGATTGTTCTATCTGCAGGTTGAGGTACAAGGTGCCATACTTTGTTCCTTTCAAAATGATGAAGTTCTTCTTGTATTGCTGTGACCCAATCTGAATCTACAAGAGCTTCATTCACATTCTTTGGCTCAATATTAGAGAGAAACGCATAGAATGCACAAAAATTCTTAAGCTTTGACCTAGTTTGCACTCCAGTATTAATATCAGACAAAATTTGCTCAAGAGGGTGCGAACGTTAGTGCTTCCATGGCCGTGGAGTAAGTGGATCCACAGACAGATGCTCTACTCTAACTGGAACACTTGGAGACTCAGGCTCACAATCAGTGCCCGAGCCTGTTCCTGAGGAACCTGACTGGTGTTGTCCCGAACAGGGTTCAGCGGTGTTTCCCCCTGTTTGGTTCTCACCTTGCCTGTCGTTCTGAGGAACACCTTCAGGAGTTGTTTTCTCCAGGTGTTCTTACCTTGTCTATCTTGGAGCAACACTTCTTTTCGAACAAGACCTAATTCAAATTCTTCCTCCTGTGCATCATTCTCACTCAACGAGTTAGATTCATCAAAAAGCACATGCACACTTTCCTCAACACATAAGGTTCTTTTGTTAAACACTTTGTAAGCCTTACTGTGAGAGGAGTAGCCAAGAAATATTGCTTCATCACTCCTAGGATCAAACTTTCCTAAGGCATCCTTCCCATTATTATGCACAAAACACCTACAACCAAATGTTCTCAGGTGCGTAATGTTGGGTTTTCTGCCTTTGAAAAGTTCATAAGGAGTTTTGTTCAAAATAGGTCTGATCATGCATCTATTTATAATGTAACATGAGGTGTTCAATGCTTCTGCCCAGAAATTCCTAGGAAGACCACTAGCAATAAGCATTGTTCTAGTCATGTCTTCTAGGATGCGATTTTTGCGCTCAACCAGCCCATTTTGTTAGGGTGTTCTTGGAGCCGAGAAGTTATGATCAACACCATGTTCATTACAATAGTTAATAAAACTTGCATTTTCAAATTCAGTACCATGATCAGATCTTAAGCTAACTAAAGAGTGCCCTACTCTCTTTTCAACCTTTTTGAGAAAGGCAATAAAATTCTCAAAGGTTTCATCCTTGGATGCCAAAAACAAGGTCCAAGTAAATCGAGAGTAATCATCCACTATAACAAGCACATACCTCTTCCCACCTCTACTTGCTATCCTCATAGGACCACACAGATCAATGTGTAATAATTCTAGAGGTCGGGTAGTGCTTACACACTTTTTCGATTTAAAAGAGGATCTGACTTGTTTGCCTTTTGCACAAGCTTCACATACCTTGTCATCATTAAATTTGATGGAAGGTAGTCCAACAACTAGGTCTTTAGAAACAAGTTTGTTCAGAAGAGATAGACTTGCATGACCTAGTCTCTTGTGCCAGAGCATTACATCATCATTCAAGGCACTCAAACAAGTCAGATTGTTTTGGGGAAGTGTGGAAATACATACTTTGTAAATATTTTTGTGTCGCTTCCCCCTTAATACGACATCTCCTGTGTTTGAGTTTACAACCAAGCAACGTGTTGATGAGAACACTACTAGGTTATTTTTATCACACAGTTGGGACACACGAAGTAAATTATGCTTCAAACCAACAACTAAGTATACATTTTCAATCAAGTGGGAGTGGGACTCACCAATCTTACCTATACCGACAATTGTCCCAGACTTGCCGTTTCCAAATGCCACACTCCCACCATCCGGAGCTGTAAGTGAGAGAAAGTTGGATTTTTCACCGGTCATGTGCCTCGAACACCCACTATCAACATACCACAGCTGCTTGTTTTCAAGGTTGTTCCCTAGGCTGTTTGCTGGGTTGTTTGCTGGGTTGTTCTCTCTCACTTCAGCCTGCAAAACAAATCAAGGGTTAGTTTTGGGAACCCAGATCCACTTGGGTCCCATTCTTTTAGACAGATAAATCTCATCTTTCCTAATCCAGATTTGTTTTACATAACCTTCATTTCTTTTAATGGCATGCCTTCTTGAAGGACAAGTGTATCGATAGTGACCCGTTTTGCCGCAGTGAAAGCAAATAATGTTTTCAGGTAATCCAACATACTTTCTGTTTGCAGGGTAAACGGTTTGTTTGGGCTTAAATCCTAGTCCTCTTTTGTTTTGGCTGTGATGAGTGTTTAGCCACTCCAATGCTCTTGAGGACTTGTTCCAACGCTTGGTTGTGACAAGCTTGGTTTCCAGTTTTTCTATATTAGCATGCAAGCTCTTGTTCTCTTTGAGCAAGGACTCAACCATTCCTTCCACCTCCTAAGGAGTTTTTCCTCCACTCAAGAATAATCTCCCTCTTTTATAAAGAGGTTTTCCTTGAGCATGTTAATATTTTCATATAAGCCCAGTTTTTCATTTTTAAGGGTCTCATTTTCAAGTTCTAGGTCTCGGACATCTCTTTTCAATTCTGCACAGGTATCCATCAATGAATACAACAATTCTTCAAGAGTTGCCTTATTGAGACCACGTACCTTGTTCTTGAGATTAGTAAGGCTGTTTGTTGACTCATCATCTGAATCCGTGTCACTTTGTGCCATGAGAGCTACAACACCTTCATCAGTTTCAGACTCTTCTTCATCTTCAGAGGAGTCACCCCAGGCAGCCAGCATTGCTTTCGAGAATCGTTTCCCAGAACTGTTTGCAGCTTGTTTTCTACCTTGTTTCCTAGGGTGTTCGTGCTCTTGCTCTTCTCGAAGTAAGGGACAGTTTCACTGTGGTCTGTTTTGCCACATTTGAAACACCCAGTAAACTGTTCTTGGGGGGTGTTTCTGGTTTTGTTGAAGTCCTTCCTTTTGTTGTTTTCTTTAACTTTCTTGAAGAATTTCTTGAACTTTCGAGTCATCATAGCCATCTCTTCTTCCTCAAGATCAGAATCATCATCTTCTTGTGCTTTTAAGGTAAGTCCTCGATCTTTCTTCATCTCCTCTTTCTGTTGAGAATTTTATCTCAGTTCGTATGTTTGGAGATTACCAATCAACTCGTCTAGGGTGATCTTGTTCATGTCTTTGGCTTCTTGGATGGCTGTTACCTTGGCTTCCCATGATCGAGGCAAAATCCTTAGAATTTTCCTTACCAACTCTTCAGTGGTGAAGGATTTTCCCAGGGATTTTAACTCGTTTGTTATGTGAGTGAAGCGGGTATACATATCCATCACATTCTCACGATCACCCATATCAAACAACTCGTATTGTCTCGTGGGTAACTCAATGCCTGATTGTTTGACTTGACTTGTTCCTTCATGAGCTACTTATAAAGCATTCCATATTTCTTGAGCTAACTCACATTCTGAGATGCGAGTATATTCATCGGGTCCTAGGCCAAAATAGAGAAGTTTCTTGGCCTTGGCATTCTTTTCCATTTTCTTGTAATCCTCAGCATCATATTCAGTAGGATCTTTGGGAACCTTTTTTCCATCTTCAAGAACTTTCGTGGGAACAAGGGGTCCGTTCTTGATGAGCATCCATAACTCGTAATCCTCTGCTTGTATGTAGTTCTCCATCCTGTTTTTCCACCAACTATAGTGTTGGCCATTGAAGTAAGGAGGTCGAGTAATGGATTGACCCTCAAGTATGCCTTGTGGTGTACTCATTTTCAGAATCTCTCAAGGTGTTAACCTTTTAGGAGAGAACCCGCTCTGATACCACTTGTTGAATTCTAAGAGTACACAACCACAAGAGGGGGGTGAATTGTGGTGGCCGATTTTCGCCAAATAACTGACAAACAGCCGTAGCACTTGCTTGCAGAGACTGTTCGTAAATCACAAACAACCTTAAGCCTTGTTTGTAGCGGTTGTTCCCAATTGGTTCAGTAGCGAAATTCAAAGTAATAAATGCGGAAATAAAGCACACACAATCTTTACGTGGAAAACACCTCTAGCCCAACTGAGGTGTGAAAAACCACGACTTACCTCGTGTAGGATTTAACCACTTCACTAACGGGCTGAACACGTTACAAAAGTAACACTCCTTGTTACAACTTGTAACCCACGTAACCTTCTTCCCTAAGACAGGTTACACCACGTCCAATCACACTATATTGGACACGTCCAAAGTCCACTCGACTATGGACACACTCACTCACTTTCTGATCTGAGAACAGGAGTACAAAACACCTTACTGGGGTGCTTCTGACTTAAGCAGATGTAAGGTACAATGAAGTCCTAGTATGCCAATAGTTTTGAAAGCTCAATTTTTGCACAATCTTGTCACGGTTTTTTCTTTTGAAATGTAGCTTTAGAAAGCTCTCAATGCTCTGTGAAAAACCGATTTTTCCCTTGTGTCTCTCTACCGAAAGGAGTGAAAAGATTTTCTTATTTAAGCAAGCAAACCCAACGGCTAACTCCTTCAAAAAGGATAGAAAAATCTTCTGATTTTAGCAGCTTAGGAGATTTCTTCAGATTTCCAACGGCTAGGAACAAAGAAGATAAGATTCTCCTAAAATATAGGGATTTGATACTCACGGGATAAAAACTGATTAGCCACTTAATATAGCCGTGTAATTTAGCCCAAAAAGGATAAAAATCTTGGTTTCAAAATTTGAATCAATCATGGCCTAAAAATAAGGAATAAAGATTTTTCGGATTTTGAAAAAAAAATCTCTAGCAAAAATAGTTTTGCAATCTGCTAAATAAATAATAAATAATAATCTAATCAGCCTAGGATTTCATAAAAAGATTCTTAGAGCAGCCAGCCAACCAAAAGAAATTTTCAGGTAAAACGGATGTGGCCGCTGCAGTTTCAGGAACACCCTAGGCACCCTGTTTGCAGGGTTGTTTGGAAATGGTGTTCTAAAGCAAATGTCGAAAACCATTTTAAAAAGTGTTAAATTGAGACTTTCAAGATTGACATATTAACAAGAGTCTAAAAGATAAAAACTAAACCAAACCAAGACTTCTTGTTGTAAGAATCAGTCATCTTGTCAAGAATGGATGTGCAACTCCAAACACCTTGGTCACCTTGATTACTCGGGTGATCTTGTATCGCTGAATGTAGGAACTTAGTTTTTAAGACTTAGTCAGCTGTTGTCGAGATTTGTTGTGTGCTGATCTTTGTGTCACTGAAGCTTGGAACCTGTTCTTAAAACTTGTTCTCAACATTTAGTAGACAGAATAGGTAAGTAGGATCAATACAAACAACTGTGTAGGACCTGTTTGGAGAGCTTGTTTGGAACAACATTACTCAAGCAAGTATGCTACACTTGGATTTGTTATCATCAAACTTTATACAGTTAGTTCAACAGATGTATATGTATACATGGTTGTATATATGCTTTTGGTAACGCACCGCTGGATGGTGCTGCTTGCTCAGCTAGGTGCAAAAGCCCTATTATACGTTTCTTTATAAGCTTTCATGATAATATGCTATGGTTATAGAATTGAAAACCGAGATAGTAGTCAGATGGTTTGAGGTAGAACTACGAGTGGTTTGAGGTTTCTATGGTCGGTTGCTATGTGAGGAGGGAGTCTGGGTTGTAATTAACCGCAATCGTGTGGATTACGAGGCCATATGTGGCTCATGTTACTAAGTTGAATTATGAAGTGTTTGAATGTGTACATGTGCACCCCTACCCTTTCTATGTCATTAAGTTTGGTTATTTGCATATGGGTGAGTTTTGAAAAAGAAGGATTTTATGTTTTGAAATGATAGTAGCCATAATTATTAGTGCATGATGGCCTATTTTAACTAAATGAATGCAGTTTTGGGAGTGAACTCACTTGAACGGGGGACTCCCTAAAGAGTTTTACAAAGGCGTGAGTTTTATGATAAAGGACTTCGTTGTGAGAAGCAGCAAAATTATTAGCCATTATGGCCCATGCACTTTAAACTGGCTAAGATAATGTGCTCTGGACAATATGATATGATGATGTTAGCCTAGAGAATAAGTCCTGGTACTAGGAAACCCTAGAAGACCCTGGCGAGGGTAATGGTCTAATATGTTAAATGTAGACATCCCGGGAGTAAGAGCTTAGCGTGAGCGTTAGGTCTCAATATGGGGTTAAGAATAGATCTCACCCAATCAGCACCCTGTAATGATCTTATGCCAGATGTATTTTCCTAATAAGCGAAGAAAAGTAGTCAGCATTATGCCATTTCAAGTATTTTAGAAAGAAAGTTTTTATGGGCCATTAAGAGGCCAGATGAATGAAACATGAAAAGCTTATAAGTGACAGTATGCGACCGATATGAAAGAGATCTCTTTTATAGAATATGAGTCTCAAGAGGCTAAGAGAAGAATTTTTATGAGCCTTAAGAGGCTAAATGAAGTGTTTTCAGTAAAAAAAAAAAGAAAGCTTCCTGTGCATGACTTGTGCATATCATATAAATGAAATCTAAGTAAAGTATGCTAATGAAAACAAAGCGTTATGTGCATATTCCAAGTATAACTTATGAATGAGATGCTAAGTAGGATACGATTATGAAAAAGAAAGCCTTATGAGCATATTTTATGCATACCCTATAAATGAGATTTGAATGAGACTTGAAATTTATGTGTGCCTTATGTATATCATATGAATGAAATGCCAAGAAAAGTATGATTATGAAAAGAGATAATGTTGTGTGTACATCATATGAATGAGGTTTCATGCATATTTTAAATGGAATGCTAAGAAGTTATGTTATGAAAAAGAAAGATCCCTATGCTTAGCCTTCGATGCTTGCTTACGTGCTTAACTGCTTATTAGTAAAGGAACTTAGTCATTTAGGGACCTAGAAATATGTTTGAGTGGTTAAAATGAAGTTTATGATTAGCGATTCTTCCCTAAGGGTTTTATGAATGCCTAATATGATAGTAAAATATGAATACGTGATGTGTGACTATTAAAGATATTATTGCTTGCAACGGTTTTGGTTTTAAGGGAGTCGGGGGACACTCACTGAGCATATGATTGCTCATCCCACTACTCTTTCCCCTTTTTCCCCAGGTTTTCTTTATGGCAGGAAGAAGTTGAGTTAGCTATGCCTAAATAGAAGTTACCCTTGCTTAAAGGAAGTCAAATGTGCCCATAGTGAAGTAGTCTTGCTGCTTGATGATGTTATAGAATGTATTCTTAGTTTGTAGACGTATGTAAACCAAGTATTCTAGTTTATATAATGCATATGGTATAAAGGTCGCTCTGTATGGCCGTACGAGCTAACCGTCTAATTAGTTAGATATCTTCTTGGTTAAAGTTAATTATGTTTTGGAATATAAACCCCAATACTTTGGTTGTGTAAACCATTGGGTTGTATCTTTCACGTTTCTTGTATAAATGAACTATATTGTTTGAGTACTCCAAGTGAGTTGCTCATTGATTTATGAACTCCGATGCATAGCCGTTGAGCTTATTTTATAATGTTGTACGCTTCTGTTGATTGCAGGGGTTTATTGTAAGGCTTTTAGCCTAGAAACGGTCAGTTTTTAGGGAAAACTCTGTCCGTTTCGCCCCATAAATTAGATAGGAAGTAAAAAAAGTAACGCTCCTGGCTGTAGGGGCTAGGGGTGTTACACAACCGGAATACTGGGGTTTGCATCCTAAAACACAGCTAATTTCAACCAAAGACATCTAACTAAATAGATGGTTGGCTCACAAGGCCATACAGAGCGACTCATAAACAATATGTATTATATGAGTTAGAAAACTTAGTTCACAATAATTACAAACTAGGAATACATTGTATTACATCGTTAAACTCATAAATCTACTTCTATATGGCACACATAACTCTTTTTCAATCAGGGGTAAACTTCAACTCCGTATAAGTGACTTGACTTTCACCTGTCATAATAAATGCCTAGGGAAAAAGGGAAAGAGTAATTGGGTGAGCAACCACACGATCAGTGAGAATTCCCCAACTCCTTAAAACTAAAACAATTATAGGTAATAATACTAATAATAGTCATATATCACACATTCATATTTTACTATCATATTAGACAATCATAATTCCCTAAGGAAAGATCACCACCCTTAAAACTTCATTCTAACCACTCAACTCAATTCTAGGCCCTCAATGACCAAACTTTCTTACTAGCAGGCATTCAGGCATATAAACAAGTAAGCAGCAAGGATTAAATATAAAAGCCTTCAAACTCACTTTTGAAAACATAGTGACTCTCGATAAATATCAAGAATGGTTTATAATCCACACCAACTCGTTTAAAGCTTATAATTCTTTCTAAAAGTTCTTGAAACATCTAAACTAGTAAGAAAGACTTGGCAAGAAACATACTTTCATAGAATATACACATTAAAAAGCTTGCACGAATAATGCAACATTTGAAACTTCACTTGACTATACTTGGAAATCCTTTCGTAGAAGATGAACGGGAGATGCACATTTGGAAGTTTTCTTTCTTTTCTCAAAAACACTTTACTCAGCCTCTTGAGGCTTGTATTCTTTAAAAAAAAACTTCTTTTCTCACTTATTAGAAACTTACTCATAGCACAAAAAATATCTTATTGTGCTGGCTAGGGGAGATTTATACTGCCCCTAAGTGAGATCATCACTCACAACTCACGTTATCCCCGCGGTATATGTATATAACTTTTGGGCAAAATGCATCTCAGTAGAGTAACTCTAACATTGATATTGTCCTCTATGAGGCAACAGCTCACACCAAGATAATCATATCTTGAGTTCAGTCCCCCTCAAGATTTTCTTACGCGTCACATATCATAACTTATCGGGGGAACAGCTTACACCAAGATAATTCATATCTTGAGTCCAGCTCCCAGGAACAACTCATACCAAGATAATTCATATCTTGAGTCTAGTTCCTAACATTTCTTTAGGGGAAAACAGCTCACGCTATCTTTGCATTTAGTTTCCAGGAACAGCTCACACTAAGATAATTCATATCTTAAGTCCAGTTCCTAACCCTGGCCAATTGCCTATCACTTTTTTAGCCTTTAAAAACGTATCCCATTTCTCTTCTTCAGCTACTTACTATACCGAAAACTTACCTTTCACAAAACGATGATAACCTTACTAAATGCTTATAGTTCACTTCGCTTTTAATATAAAAACTTCTTATAAACATACTAAGTCGTAAAACGACTTTACTTTTAACTTTAAAAGCTTCTTATAAACGTAATATGTTTACTAATTCATAAAATGACTTCGTTTCTAGCTTAAAAGCTTCGTATAAACGTAATAAGCTTGCTAAATCATAAAACGATTTCATTTTCAACTTAAAAGCTTCTTAATAACGTAATACGTTTGTTAGTTTGTAGAACGACTTCGTTTTAAATTTACAAGCTTCTTATAAACGAAATAAGATTTGTTAACACATAAATCAACTTCGTAAATAACTTAAAAGCTTTTTATGGATGTAATAAGTTTATTAACACGTAAATCGACTTCCTTTTAAACTTAAAAGCTTCTTAAAAATGTCGAACGATTGCTAGTTCATAAAACGACTTCGTTTTTAACTTAAAAGCTTCTTAATAACGTAATACGTTTGTTAGTTCGTAAAAAGATTTCGTTTCTAACTTATAAACTTCTTATAAACGTAAGATGTTTACTAAATCGTAAAACGACTTAGTTTCTAACATAAACACTTCTTGTAAATGTACTAAATTTGCTAAATCGTAAAACGATCTTGTTTTTAACTTAAAAATTTCTTAATAACGTAATACGTTTGTTAATTCGTAAAACGAAACCCATTTAGAACTTAAAGCACTTAGTTAACGTTTAAATCAAGCCAGGTTCATAATAAAACCCTCAATTGTCATTTTATAACCCGTTTCAACCCCTTTTAAAACTCAAAGAAAGGTGTAAAAATAAATTGAATGCTTAAAACGTTCCAACTTGTTATTATTCGAAAATTTAAGGTACTCGGTTCATTTATAAGGTAAACAAGTTTTCTTCATAAACTTTCAATGTGAATGCTTCTTAAAACATAATAGTTTTACATGCTCAGAGCTTGAGACCTAAGCAAGCAAGTCGTATATAAATTAGCTAAACTTCATAATTAGCACCTTAAGGTGCTCTTTTCCAGGTTATTTAAATTCTTTTAAACACAAGAAGAATTTATAAACAAACCAATGCTTTAAACATTTTCAAATTCACTTTTAGTTCACTTTTAAACTTTCTAAACCTATCGACTATTTAATCGAGTCACTAACTGAATAGTTCGATGATTTAGGACATTGTTACACCTTAGACGTCTTAACAAGCAAATAGATGACTGACAAACTTAAAAGCATTTTCAAACGTGTAAAAAAAATTTTTAAATTACCTTTTCTTTTTAAAGACGTCTAAAGTTTCAAGAATTAATCCCATAATGTCACGTAGCATATCGGGGGGAAAGGGTTCACACATAGCACATTCATACACTTCATAACACAACTCGGTAGAATCTACCCATTATGCCACACATGGCCTCGCAATACACACGATTGTGGCAATTCACAACCCAAACTCCCTCCTTACACAACAACGACCACAAGAACCTCAAACCACTTAATAGTTCCAGCTCAAGCCAACCAACTTCCAGCTCAGTTTAACATTGTCATAAACAAACTAACAATACATAAAACGATCGTATATGGGTATGGCATTCATGCTTAATAGTCAACGTAGAATTTAACGTATACTAAACTGATGCACATAGAGACTTCAGGCAACATTTACTTTCTTGTTCGTAAACCATTAATTATAGGTATAATATTTATAACGCCGCAAATTAAACATGTTTCACTATTGGTATTTTCCTTAATAATCCCTCAATTAAAATCTAATAAACCCAATGATAGGAGCATTACTGCCGTCCAAAAGGACAAGGCTTGAAACATGAGTGCTATAATAACATAGTTACGCATAACCTCAATCGTACACAGTCACACATGATCATCCATTCACAATCAAGTATTAACCAATGTAAGGTTTATAAACCATAGTAAGATAATTCACGATATATTCTACATCCTCATACACCGAAGAATTCAAAATACAGCTTTAAAGTATGCATATACTGTATCACCGCTGATTCATACATATTTCCTTTCTCAACTTATTCTCTTCTGCTACTTTGCTAGCATAAGGCAATTCTCTGAGCATTTGCCTAAAACAAAACATGAAAAACATTTCGAACTGTGAGTCGAAGCTCAGTACATGTATTCCTGAATTGTTAAATGATCATTAAAACACTGATTGGGCCCACTTTGCAATTCATTTAAGATCAAAACAGGGAATGAGATGAATATAAAACCGCATTGCTAATTATTATCTGATAGTGAATCCCTTGATACTGTTATGATCCATAGATAGGTGTACACCTACCAAGCTGATTGAGGACCTAGCCTGAAGCTGTGCGGGTAACTGAAAAGCGAATGTCCTATAGATGATAACTGACGGGGTTACTAATTAACTGATAAATCGCTGTGTAAACTGATTCATTGATGTACTTACCAAAACATGATAACGTTGATAAATACACTCAGATTTCTAAAGATACAGGCAATGGACGTACCTGAAGTCTTTAAAATGATATTTCACTCGATAATACGTAAGCACAATGAAAATGATAGACTAGGCCCCGATTCTGCTAAAGAAATGTAATTATAGGTAAATGTAGTTAGCAAATCATGTTCGCTGACATAATTGATAACTTTAATGGAAATTGATTAATTAAAAAGCTTTCGTATTTCCAATAATTCAATATAAGGTAAGTTGCAACAAAATGATTTGAAAAATAAATCAATTAGGGTTATTGAACTTGAAATACAACAAACTAGAAGAAAATAGACCAAATTGGAATGATTGAGGTGATAATGAAAAGATTTTAATTGATATAAATGGAATATAAGTTTATGATATTTCTGAAATGGATAATGGAAGATGTTGCTTTTGAAATAGATAATAGAAGGCTTGATGTTAGGAGAGGTGTTGTGAGGTTCATAAAAGCTCAAATAACACCAGTTTGGTTCGATGGACACTGATTTTAAATCATTACTCTACTCACTTCCCAAATTTCATTTTCATGCTCATTTAACTCGGTTTTCAAACCCAAGTAATCTTCTATACATAAACAAACTTGTTGGACTCACTACACTTTGTAATTTCCTTGCAACACCCATAATTATATAAAAACTTCTGAAAATATTTCAAAATGTCACGATTTCTGTATTTATTCATGCTACCGTTTGATGATCTGCATTAGAAAATCCATATCTTTCACTCCTGACCTCAAAATAAGATGTAAAACCCCAATATGAAAAGCTCATAATGTCCACTAAAACATTTATTCAGGACACAAAGCATGATTCACATAGTAAGGTCCCTAAAATTAGGGTAGAACACAGACGTGCACAATTTCAGTTTAATCTGCGCAGTCGTAGCAAAACGACCATAACTTTTTCCACAAAACTCAGATTAAGGTGATTCAAAAAGCATGTAAACGAGAACTCATTGATATATGCACATACCAAAAATCACAAATTTTCAATGAGCCAATCAATACCAATTGTTGCGTAAATCCACTGTTCAAATACGCTCGCAGTATTAATGTATTCTGCGCAGTCCTCAGTAAATTGGTCATAACTTCGTCCACACAACTCGAAATTGAGTAATTCCAAAGCCCATTGAAATTTAACTCATTAAGATATCATCCCACCAAAAATAATGATTTTTGGATGTGCCAATCAATACCAGATTCCTCCCAAATCGACCCCTATTTCAGGTCTATTTACAGCTCAATAACCACATACTTGCAATCTTTTCTTCACATAACCACCCACTAAAATCACTCTTTAACTTATATAAATCAGCATAAATATCTTGATATTCATTACCAATATCAAAGATCACAAAATCTCACTTAAAACAATCAAAATTCATCATCACCACCTAAACTTGCATGATCATGAACAATCTCAACTCCCACATGCTTTTATACTTAATCAACACTTAAACATTTCAAAGATAACTCTTATTCTTATCAAAATAGCATGATCAACAATAAAAACCAATCAAAATAAGAATCAAAAACAAAAAATAGCAAGATAGAAGATGAAGTTTGCTCACTTTGTGCATGAATATATGAAGATTGAGGTGGTGTTTGATGGTGGTAGGAGTTGGGGATGGTGGCTGGTGGTGTTGGAGGCAGGGGCTGGTAGCCGGAGGTGGCTGGAAGCAGCGGTAATAGCCTAGAACAGTAGCTGGAGGGGGGCTGGTGGTGGCTGCCATGGAGGTTGAGAGGAGAAGAGAGAAAGGAGAGCTTTGATCATTTAGATAATTTACTTGGTTGAAATTAAAGGGGGTATACATGGCTGAGCATTTATTTCTCAAAAAAATACCTTTTTCTAATTTAAATTAGGGGTAATAATGGTAATTAGCTAAACAAATAGATTAGGAATTTGTTGGGCCGAAATCGGCCTTAAATGAGCTCGGGTTCGGAAAAATTATCAAACCGGGTGCGATTAATTTAACATTTTTTTTCCAAAGCTTGAAAAATTAAATGTGATATCATGAAAAATAATTTAATCTTTTAAATCATAACATCGAGGGCTACTATTAATTTTTCCGAAATTAATACAGTAAATGAAACTTGAATTGCAAAGTGAGGGCCAAAACTGAATTCTCCCAACCGGGATGATTAACTGAGATAAATGAATGTGAAAAATTAATAACAACTTAATTAAATAAATAAACATGATTTAGGGTCGGGCTATTACAATATTCCATTATGATTACTGCGAATAGACTATTACCATGTCCAAACTGAATTAGCCATAGCCTTCAGACATAGTTCGGCTTATTCCGTAATTATTTCAAGTGCCCAACTAGCATTCCTAAGCGTCACATAGAATTCAAGTGCGACAGGCTGATGCTATGACAGCCCGATAACAACATTCTATTTACTTTAAAATTCTCAATTGATCAGTTCATTCAACTAGACATCGACTCAACATGCGATTAACCCAAAATCAGTACCATGTTCATGATTTCTCAACTTTGACTCCAATTCACCCAAACTAATTTCCAATCTCGGAATTAACATGCACGAACTAATTTAGTTAAATTAGTTGAAAATAATAGTAATTTAGGAGGAAAGGAACCCTCACCTCGATTCCGAGCTAGAGACTCGTTCGAAGGGCTTTGGCTCGACTTTTAGCTGCTGGAAAACAAGGGATTCAACCTTCCTCTGCTGCTTTGCTCAAATCCAGGTGACCAGACCCTATTGTATGCCTAATCCACGCAATTCGAACCTCAAATGCAACCCAAACGCTCACTCACTGACTAGAACTTGTGATGGGTGCTTATGGCTGTGAATTTACTCACAATTTAGAGAGGAATCAAAGTAAATGAAAGCTAGATTGCACGGTCATCTTTCGACTCGTATTTGGGCTTCGAATCGCCGCCAATTCAATCTAGAAACACAGTTGAAATCCTTCAAATTTTGCCATGATTTTGCAACGGTGGGCTTGTATGATGTTGGGAAGGTGAAATCTAGGGAATTTTCGATCTGGGCTGAGCAAAAATTGGTGGCTTGGGAGCTTAGAGGTCGTGTCTGGTGATGGAGGAGGAGAAGAAGAGCAAAGAAGCGAGAGAGGTGTCGGGGTTCTGGGGGGGTCGTGGGGAAGGAGGGGAAAGAAGGGGTTAGCGAAATTACAAAAATGCCCCTCTTCTATTATTTTTTTGTCCCAAACTGCTCGATACTCGACATCGCTAGTCTAATTCGTAACCTGAATTCTAAACCCAAAATCGATAACGTGACTATTCATCGGTTACTCGTTCCCAAAAATATTGACGTTCGATTTAATAAATATCGAACTACTTCTAAGCTTGACAACTTAATCGTATTCGGGTTCCTACTCGATTTAGTACTTGTTAATAATTTATATTAACGCTTACTAAAAATCATCAAAAGATTTTCAAAACTAATAATAATGATATTAATGGCAAGAAAGCATTCTTTTTAACAAAATTATAGTTCACATAAGCACATCAATAATAATTTAACTCGTATAATTTATAAAAATACGATTTTTATAACGTAGAAGCAAGACAGTCCGGTTAACTTAAAATAAAGAAAGCGGGTCTTACACTCTTCCCCCCTTAAAAGAAGTTTGTCCTCAAAATTCTAAACCTAAGTTCGGTCTTTCCTAGAATGTATGCACATAACTATGATCTATGCGGTAGGTTTCCAAAAGGTTTCATTTTGCAGATACTACTTCTTTTGAATCGAAAGAAAATGGCTTATGATATCCAGTCTCCTCCTCGCCAATCCTTTTCAAGCATCTACTCATTCTATTTAGGCGCCAAGCACAAATCGCATTAAAGAGGGGCAACTGAGTTGGCATGGAAAACCATACTGGGCTTGTTTTAAAAAAAATGAACATAGACCTTTGAATGTCTAGACTCAATTTGCATAGTAGATGGCAACTCCATGCATGTGCACCTATGTGTGGGCATCTAGAGGTGTACTGAGACAATATACTAGTAGTCTTATTTTAAAACATGAATTCAAGTCACCTTTGGGATCACAATGGATAGCTCAGAGATTTCTATAACACATTAGAATAATAAGAAAGTCATATAGCACCACATAGTATCATTTAAACATAATAGCATCACATAGCATTGCCTAGTATCAGTAATTTAGTATTCTCAAGTCTAAGATTCCCAAGCAACATGAAAACGTCTAATACGCATAGAGTAAGCAATTACAAAACGGAAGCATATGTGACCAACATTTTTATGTTTTTATATCAATTCCGAATAACTTTTAAACATTTCATTCATGGCAATTTAGACAGGGCATCCTAAAGTCATATGAATGAGTTAACTTAATCAGGTTCATTCAAAAACATAAAGATATTAGGTCAATGTAAGGTTAAATCATTCATTAGAAGGTTACCACATTACACTAAGGTAGTAGAGATACCAAGTACGCCGTGTTGGCAGTGAAGGAACTTGAAGTAGCATTCAAGATCACATGGACATCACGTAGGGTTAACATCAAAGCATTGAAGATCAAGAATCACGAATAGTATAAACTAGCAAAATCATGTCGATAAGAACAACTTGGAGAAAAGGTGCCAATTTAGAAATGCGAGTTGATGACTTTGATGGTGGGGAAGCTTTTCCTATGGTCATTACTTGGAGCTGATTGTCTCTTAAGTCATGGATTCATACGAATGAATGGTTATACTCCTAGATGAGTCCTGGGCCTATGGCTTATGAGCCTATATCCTTCCACTGCGCTATTCTGATCAATCAAATAAGGGCAAGAATATATGAATGCAAGTTTCTATGGTCGTCTCATCATGCTTCAAACACGGGCACATGCAGTTACTTAGCTATAGTATGAAATCATAGAAGTCACGGAATGCAAATAATGAGTCAGTGGTCATGTCATGCTATGAATTACAAAACTTATATTATCTAAATGACCAAGTCATATAATAAACCAACTTAAGTCAAGTAAACATCAAGAAGTGCAACAACTTATTCATAAAACACATAACTGGTCATGAACACATTAAGCAACGAATGCACCTTGGCAAGTCAGTATTCAATATATCTAGTCACACATAGAAGCTTATGCTCATAGAACAGGGCACAGACATCATTGTAAAGAAAATATAAGTCTTCAGACGCAACAGTAAGGCCTAACTATGGAATTAGAAAGGTTATTTATGCGAAAGAAAAACCTTCACTCAAAATTTAGGAAGGATCTCAACTTTCAAGGTCTCTATGTTTCGAAAGGAGAATGGCTTAACTGCTTCTAGCTCATTCCCTACCAACCATTGAGTGTGTCTGCTCACTCCATTATAGGGCCCAAGGAGAAAATCGTACTTTAGGGGCAAAGATGAGCTTACAGTTAAGGCTTTTCCAATCATTTGAATTCGAATCATGTGTTCTTTAAACTTTCAATTAAAATCACCAAGGCTTATAAGCGAAACAACTTTGATTGAGCTATCACTTAATGCATTCATGAGAATACAAGTTATTTGGCTTATACTCTTAGCAATTCATTCATTCACTCAGTTAATGAGCTTACTCAAGCCGCACCTAACTAGGTAAACGACTAGCATTCGCATACAACTCACATTTGCACACAAGGCAGGCATGTATCACATCATCGTGAACACGTTCCCAGTCAACTATATGAGATACAAGACTCAGGTCACAGCCTGTGGTCATAAGACCTTGCTCTGATACCATCAATGTAACACGCCCAGCCCTTACAGCTAGGAGCGTTACGTTCTCTTAACCTTCGACTTAAATTCAGAGGTGAAACGGACAGAGTTTTCCCTAAAAACTGGCCGTTTTTAGGCTAAAAGTCTTATAATAAACCCCTGCAATCAACGGAAGCATACAACATTTTAAAGTGAGCTCAACGGCTACACGCCGGAGTTCATAACTCAACGAGCAATCTCGCTCGGAGTATATTAACAATATAGTCTATTAATAAAGAAGGAAATCAAACATACAACTCAACAGTCTACACAGCCGAAGTACTAGGGTTTACATCCCAAAACATAGCTAATTTCAACCAAAGACATCTAACTAAACAGATGGTTGGCTCACAAGGCCATACAGAGCAACTCATAAACAATATGTATTATATGAGTTAGAAAACTTAGTATACAATAATTGCAAACTAGGAATACGTTGTATTATATCGTTAAACTCATAAATCTACTTTTATATGACACACATAACTCTTTTTCAACTTGGGGTAAACTTCAACTCCGTATAAGTGGCTTGACTTTCACCTGTCATAACAAAAGGCTGGGGAAAAAGGGGAAAGAGTAATGGGGTGAGCAACCATACACTCAGTGAGAATTCCTCTACTCCTTAAAACCAAAACAATTATAGGTAATAATACTAATAACAGTCACATATCACGTGTTCATACTTTACTATCATATTAGGCAATCATAATTCCCCAAGGAAAGGTCACCACCCTTAAAACTTCATTCTAACCACTCAACTCAATTCTAGGCCCTCAATGACCAAACTTTCCTACTAGCAGGCATTTAGGCATATAAACAAGTAAGCAATAAGGATTGACTATAAAGACCTTCAAACTCACTTTTGAAAACATAATGACTCTCGACAAATACCAAAAATGGTTTATAATCAACACCAACTCCTTTAAAGGTTATAATTCTTTCTAAAAGTTCTCGAAACATCTAAACTAGTAAGAAAGACTTGGCAAGAAACATACTTTCATAGAATATACACATTGAAAAGCTTGCATGAATAATGCAACATTTGAAACTTCATTTGACTATACTTAGAAATCCTTTCATAAAAGATGAACTGGAGGTGCACATTTGAAAGCTTTCTTTCTTTTCTCAAAAACACTTTACTCAGCCTCTTAAGGCTCGTATTCTTTAAAGAAACTTCTTTTCTCACTTATTAGAAACTTACTCATAGCATAAAAATGTCTTATTATGCTAGCTATGGGAGATTTACACTGCCCCTAAGTGAGATCGTCACTCATAACTCACGTTATCCCCAGGGTATACGTGCATAATTTTTGGCCAAAATGTGTCTCAGCAGAGTAATTCTAACCTCAATATAGTCCTCTGTGAGGCAATAGCTCGCATCAAGATAATCATATCTTGAGTCCAGTCCCCCTCAAGGTTTTCTTACGCGTCACATATTATAACTTATCTGGGGAACAACTTACATCAAGATAATTCACATCTTGAATCCAGTTCCCAGGAATAGCTCACATCAAGATAATTCATATCTTGAGTCCAATTCCTAACATTTCTTTAGGGGGAAATAGCTCACGCCATCTTTGCGTCCAGTTTTTAGGAACAGCTCACACTAATATAATTCATATCTTGAGTGCAGTTCCTAACCTGGCCAATTGCCTAGCACTTGCTTAGCCTTTAAAAACGTATTTCATTTCTCTTCTTCAACTGCTTTCTATACTGAAAACTTACCTTTTTAAAAAACGATCATAACCTTACTAAATGCTTATAGCTCACTTCGTTTTTAATTTAAAAACTTCCTATAAATGTACTAACTCATAAAACAACTTTACTTTTAACTTTAAAAGCTTCTTATAAACGTAATACGTTTACTAATTCGCAAAATGACTTCGTTTCTAACTTAAAATCTTCGTATGAACGTAATAAGTTTGCTAAATCGTAAAACGATTTCGTTTTCAACGTAAAAGCTTCTTAATAACGTAATACGTTTGTTAGTTTGTAAAACGACTTCATTTTAAACTTACAAGCTTCTTATAAAAGAAATTAGATTTGCTAACGCGTAAATCGACTTCATAAATAACTTAAAAGCTTTTCATAGACGTAATAAGTTTATTAACAAGTAAATCGAATTCCTTTTAAACTTAAAAGCTTCTTAAAAATGTCAAATGATTGCTAGTTCATAAAACGACTTTGTTTTTAACTTAAAAGCTTCTTAATAACGTAATACATTTGGTAGTTCGTAAAAAGATTTCGTTTATAACTTATAAACTTCTAATAAACGTAATATGTTTACTAAATCATAAAACAAGTTAGTTTCTAACTTAAATACTTCTTGTAAACGTAATCATAAAACGATCTTGTTTTTAACTTAAAAGTTTCTTAATAGCGTAATACGTTTGTTAATTCGTAAAAAGAAGCCCATTTGGAGCTTAAAGTACTTAGTTAGCGTTTAACTCAAACCAGGTTCGTAATAAAACCCTCAATTGTCATTTTATAACTCATTTCAACCCCTTTTAAAACTTAAAGGAGGGCGTAAAAATAAACTGAATGCTTAAAACGTTCCAACTTGTTATTATTCGAAAGTTTAAGGCACTTGGTTCATTTATAAGGTGAACAAGTTTTCTTCGTAAACTTTCAACGTGAATGCTTCTTAGAACATAATGGTTTTACATGCTCGTAGCTTGAAACTCAGTAGAGACCTAAGTAAGCAGCTAGTATATAAAATAGCTGAACTTCATAATTAGCACCTTAAGGTGCTCTTTTTCAGGTCGTTTAAATTCTTTTAAACACAAGGAGAATTTATAAACAAACCAATGCTTTAAACATTTTCAAATTCACTTTTAGTTTACTTTAAAACTTCCTAAAGCTATCGACTATTCAGTCGAGTCACTAACTGAATAGTTCGATGATTTAGGACCTTTTTACACCTTAAACGTCCTAACAAGTGAATAGACAACTCACAAACTTAAAAGCATTTTCAAATGTGTAAAACAACCTTTCTAAATGACCTTTTCTTTTTAAAGACGTCTAAAGTTGTAAGAATTAATCACATAACGTTACGTAGTATATCGGGGGAAAAGGATTCACACATAGCACATTCATACACTTCATATCACAACTCGGCAGAATCTGCCCATTAAGTCATACATGGCCTCGCAATCCACACGATTGCGGTAATTCACAACCCAAACTCCCTCCTCACATAACAACGACGACAAGAACCTCAAACCACTCAATAGTTCCACCTCAAGCCATCCAGCTTCCAACTCGATTTAACATTGTCATAAATGAACCAACAATATATAAAACGATCGCATATGGGTATGGCATTCATGCTTAACAGTAAACCTAGAATTTAACATATACTAAACTGATGCCCATAGAGACTTCAAGCGACATTTACTTTCTTGTTCGTAAATCATTGATCATAGGTATGATATTCCATTATGATTACTACGGATAGACTATTAACATGCACAAATTGAATTAGCCATAACCTTTAGACATAATTCTGCTTATTCTGTAATTATTTCAATTGCCCAACTAGCATCCCTAAATGTCAAATAGAATTCAAGTGCGACAGACTAATGCTGTGATAGCCTGATAAC
The DNA here is from genome assembly GCA_029747015.1 of Carnegiea gigantea. Lineage (NCBI taxonomy): Eukaryota > Viridiplantae > Streptophyta > Magnoliopsida > Caryophyllales > Cactaceae > Carnegiea > Carnegiea gigantea. The sequence goes on from JAKOGI010001649.1 coordinate 197,166, forward strand.
AACATTCTATTCACTTTAAAATTCTTAATTGATCGGTTCATTCAACCATGCATCAACTCAACATGCGATTAACCCAAAATCAGTACTATGTTCGTGATTTCTCAACTTTGACTCCAATTCACCCAAACTGATTTCCAATGTTGGAATTAACATGCACTAACAAATTTAGTTAAATTCGTTGAAAATAATAGTAATTTAGGAGGAAAGGCACCCTCACCTTGATTCCGAGCTAGAGACCTGTTCGAAGGGCTTTGGCTCGACTTTTGGTTGCTGGAAAATAAGGAATTCAACCTTCCTCTGCTGCTTTGCTCAAATCCATGCGACCAGACCCCATT